>BTPG01000007.1:107099423-107401923 GCA_036245525.1 Semisulcospira habei | reverse complement strand
GGGAATCTATCTCATAGCTAAAACGTCTTTCATTCTATGACATTCAAAATTGGTCATTAAACAAACTTTAGTCCGTTTGTACAATACTATTTTACATACCAAGAACACTTAATCATGTGAAATATCAAGTGAAGATTTCATCAATCATGATTTTGTGACGACACTGATCACGATAAGGGTTTTCGCAAGTCATAAAGCATAAAACACAGCAATCGTGTGTCACACTATTAACACATACTCTGTAATACTAAGTTTCACGCTCATCCCACTCCAATTACGGCCCAAAGTCACAGACAAACGCCACTTACAGGACTGAAATAAACGCCTCTTTGTGACGTTACTGTGCCAAGAAAATGTGCACTGCAGTCATCACTGAACTCCCTTATTCCTGTTATTGGCTATATGGAAATAAGTAATAGAACAGGTTCAAGATTTTCTTTTTAATATTGCGACTAAAACTAAATATACTGACGAGCACTGAAAAGAAGTGAAACAGCATCGAGATCATGGGAAACACTTCAGTGTTTCCGATGATATCGATAATGTTGCATTTCTACTGCTCGTCAAGTTACATGGATTGGTGACATACATGAATCCATGAACTCACCCATCACAATCTCTTTACACATGTCGTCGTTAAAACTAGCTAAGAATTTCCTGGACATTAGGGTCCGATATAGCGCTATTATTTTGGCAGTCATGGTAAGATTTTAAAGGCAGAACGACAGACCTGATGTCACTTGAGCGTAATCACACGCCAGATCGGCCCCAAGTCACTTTGGTGTGCGCCAATATTACCCTGAGGCGATCTGGCGTGAGCCATTGTGCGGTGTTACGACTCCGCGCCGATCTGCAATGACAAGCAGAAAAGATTCATTGTGCACAATAGTCAAAGCTGACTTAGCGACCCATGCTTCAGACAGTCGCTCTACTACTTGTGTTACTGAACTAGGCCAGAGACGCTCTATGCAAGGTGGTGGTTTGTTAACTTTTTACGACCCTTGGCTGCCGAGCTGCATACACCGGGTAAGCCACTCCCCAATGTCTAAAAGGCCATCGGACGGACATCGGCCCGCGCACGGCCGTGCGCGGGTCAACATCGGCCCGATGGCTTTTGCGCACTGGGTCAGCTATTCCCACTGTTCTGCAATATGGAAATTATATTGACATACCTACGGTGCAACTGGTATCTTTTAACTACTTTATTTTATTGATCGATTTATTTTGCCTTACTTTCTTCTTCTTCTTGTGTGCGCGCGCGCGTGTGTGTGTGTGTGTGTGTGACTGAGTGGCACATCAAGCCGCCGACAATTTATGAATGAATTACAAATCTGCTATCATTGGGTGGAGGACGGTCAACGCAGTTTACGCTTGTGTCTTTAGTATAATAATAATAAATCAGCGCATTATGATTGACGCTTTACCCAATTGAATATCGGCTCAAAGCGCCCCCGTGAACTGAAACCAACAAGCACGCTCACGTGAATCACGCGCATTCCTCACACACTGTACACTATAAACACAGAACATTCACATGGTGCTAAGGGCAAGCTCAAGCGAACTACTGAAGTTTTGGAAATTCAAATCGTTTTATATTTGAAATTGATAAGTGGGATGAAACTGATACCAAAGTCGTGGGGGAGGAATAGCCGGAGTACCCGGAGAAAGAATCCCGACGGTCCGCCCGAATTAACGGTGACACTAGAGGAGGAAAGTCCGACGCCGGAACCCGGTATCGAACCTCGCATCTTTAGCATTGGTGGCAGGCGCCTTAACCATTGCGCCACGGACCACCGCTGCCCTGCCGAGAAAAGATAAACACGATCCACGAGACACAGATCCTCATGGGCTCCCGCAGTTGCGAGGGCTCATGAGGATCTATGACTCTTGCCGATGCCACTCTGTATCCATGTTCTTTGGGCGACGGAAACTCTTTGGCTTTTAAATAAGAAATATTTTTTACACTATTTGCGACCGCTGGCAGTGAAGTGTTGGTTAACTCGCCGTCACGGATGAGTCCTCGCTCGTTTGCCCTGCGGCATCAGACCCTGTCGATCGATCGATCGTCTACCAAGACTTCCGCGTTCTTGCGGTTCTGTTTTAGGCTCAGTCAAGACAGATGAGGCAACGCTTATGTCATAAAGGCGCGTGAATAACAGTAAGGTGCTTGTTCTGTCCTTGGTCAGCCACAATATAAATAGATCTTCGTGCGCTTCCGCAAACCTCAGGTCCCTTATCAGAAAGCTTAGTAAGACGAACGAGCATTTTTGCGCCATTCTTCAGTCCATAGTACAGTAAGGGATACAACTTTGAAAACGTTCTGCTTTCGGTGTCAGTGCTGACTCCTGAATATACGGAATATTTGTCACCAAGAACCGCTGCCTCGACAGCACAGTGCAGAATCCCAGTGTGAACTTTATGCGTGGGCATAGAGCTTCATCACAGTTATCTACCGAGTGGGTGATCTTGAGTCAAGCAGCACGATGCAGAATTTCTGTCCCGGTGAAACCCAGTGGAGTCACGTTTGGCAACACCATGGAATCAACCGCTGCTTCTTCGAATCCGTGTCGTCCTCCGCGTGTTCCTGGTCATTCTGATTTCTGGAATCGGCCAGTGTGTGGTGTTCTGGCGATATGGGTTGAGCCTGAACCAGCGTCCTCGGTGGGTCTGGCTCTACCCGGTACAGGTTAGTAGAACACGTGTGGCATAATGCTTGAAAGTGCAATGAACCGTCGGCAAGGTGTATACCAGAAGTTATTGCGTACCTGTTTCCGTATCGTGTGCGGGTTGCTCCCAGAGGCGGATCAGTTGCCATTGTGTTTGCCTATCGACAAGACGAGTTATACCAACTAAGTATTTGTTGTCTAGCAGAGCAGACTCCGTTTTTGATCAGCTTTCCTGACTATGCCACTGCCACCCAGCTACAAAAGACAGATTCTCATGAGCCCCCGCAAGAGTTTTAATGATAACTGGTTCACATTTACTACGCACAAGTCGAAGATGTATCTCTCATGACCGTTACAAGCCTGCTCGATAAGCTAAGCACTTCACCTCTACCACCTTATTTTGCCATTACTGTTGTTGTTTAGGTTTTGTCATCGTTGTTGTTTGTTTGTTTTGTTTTCATGCAAGAATCTCTTAAAATAAAAAAAATCAATTGATTCGATACTACATGCGTTGATCCCATACGTCTGTAAGACCATGAGTCAAAAGGTTCAATTCTTATCCTTTGGTGGGCAAATTCCTATATACGGCTTATAGGTATAATGATGCAGCATGTGTCCCTAATGTTCTAAAATCCAAACTGATACGTTTGTTAAAAATAACCATTGGCTAGGTGCACAGATGAAACCCACAACATAATCGTTTCCCTTCTCATATCTGTCAGCAGGTTGACAAAAGAAGACAAGTTCGATTGATTGTAAACTCTGTACGCAGGGTTTACTGTTACAATCAATTAACTTTTCTTGTTTCGTGAATAAAAACCTCGCGAAAATTGTTCTATATTAAATGTGATCTTGCTCCTAGAGAGCGTGGTTCACATGATCCTTCAAGACATGTACATCGACCATGACCTGCACGGACCTCACGTGCTATCTATGTTCATGTTTGGTCTTGCCTACGCTACTTTTTAGTGATCCTTAGAGTGGAGAAGAACACGGTCGTACCATCGCCATACCACAGACGCTCATTCACCCTCCTCTTGCTCTGGGGAGTCGGGCTAGTCCGTGAGAATATGGCCTTCATCTCGTGGTGCAATCCACAGTGGTGGTGGAATCTTGCCAGGTACCTCTAAAGTTGTAACATGTTCAACCCTTTTATGCATATAGCTACTGGTACTATACACAGTCCCGGTGGCTGCATGCACGTTGTGCTTTAACGAGAATATGCTGGATGAGTTATAACCCATTTGTAAAAGCAACCACCAGTACTGTAAACAGTACCGGTAGTTTCATGCAGATGAGAGCTAAAGCGATCTGCTCCAGGGCAGACTTTGATTGACACAGCAGGTTCCCAGTGTTGTCTTGCCTCAACTACAACTTGTCTACCCTATTTCTCACAATCTTTGCGAGTAGGCACACGCACAAAATATGTCTACTGCCCTCTGTGCGCATCGAAGGAACTCCTACAAACAAAGGAGAGAAGAAGAGCAGAAAACTCTTTCATTTTACGTCATTCAAACTTCAGCATTACTGTAAGATATACTAAGAACATTTATAAAGGAGATATTGCGAACATTTCATCCTTTTTTGCCTGCAGCGGATCGATTTAACACATTCTACCCCAGACACAGCACAGCAAGATATAGATCGACCATGATAGTTCAAGGGTGATGTCAGAATAGCTTGGCGCCTATGGGCGCCAAGCTATTCTGACATCACCCTTGAACTATCATGGTCGATCTGAGTCCTGCACTGCAATGCAGTCTTCAGAGGACAACGGCAAAATTTGGGGATTTCACGGTGTTGGGGTAGAATGAGTTAAAGTATGTGCAATCTTGCCCACAAAAACCTTACGCCACATCACGAACTGCAGGACACGGGCCGACCATGCAAATGTGGCTCCTTGTCCTCCCAAATGTATCTATCCTATCATTACCCATCGTATCGTGTCCGTCTGTCTTCACGATCCAATCACCCCAGCAAGCAAAGTTCCTCGGGCCGAGGTCGGGCCGCAGTTTGCCCGCGCGCAGGCCAACTGCGACTGACGTCGGCCCCAGGACCGTTGCTTACAAGAAAGTATATATACTAATGGTCAAAACTTAAGGGCCACCCCACTTTTTGTGTCATTGTTTATCGTCGCAAGTACGCTAATAAAATACAATGTTCTTTCGATCCAAATGGGTTAAAAGTTGACCTTAGACAGTCCACTGTACAGGGAACAATATACAACGACATTTTGGATAGCGTACGGCCTCAAGCAAGAAATATGTACAATGCTCCTTCCTATTAAAGCATATATGTGTGCTTCTGTTCCAGAGAGATACAGCAAAATTTTGTTGATGTGGAGATAATGTTTGATCTTCTGTGCGAAGAATCAGAGGTACAAAAAAAATCCTACTTTTGGATAACACATAATTTTTAGACACATTGGCGAACCTCCCTAGGCCCTAATCTTTGAAATGTACAAGTGGCCAATCAAATCAGTACGCATAGAAGTCCTTATAAGCTGTTCTTGTGCTAAGTTTTATTTTAAGTTGCTAAGTGCTGAGGAAAAAATCTGACAAAACCAAAAAAAAAAGCATTGTCACACATCTGCCAACCTCATTTGTAGTCTTTCAGTCTCTGTCTTTGCATTTTTTTTCTCATTGGCCTGGCTCTATTCGAGTTTTCCACTGGTCGTCCGTTCTCAAGGCAACGGGAGCCTCCTTGTCATATCCTACTAAGTTAACCTGCGATAAGTAGAATCTTTTATTTATAAATGTTGCGATGACAAAGTTACTCGCTGAGCAAAGCGTTCTCCAAATAAATCTTTGGCCCATCACATTTCTCGGTACAAACACCCTAATCTTCATTCAGTCAAACCTCTAAACATGCCAATAAATAAATAATTTAGGGGTGAGTATAGAGCAAACTACAGCTCCGTGGTGCGTATCCAAAAACGCGTTTTTAAAAATGTGTTTGCTACACATTATGCTAATGTTCTGTGCGTTAGAGAGAATCTCCTTAAACTCATTTTTGGAGAGAAAAACCAAAGGCAATATATTATAATGTACTGTCTTTGGTGAATCATAGTGTTTCACTGATTAGCATGTAGACAATCTGGCAAGGGATCTAATCAGCATGCTGGATCAAAACTTACAATCTCTTATGTAGTTCCAGCAATGCAGAGCTTTACTCTTTTTATCTGGCTAGACTCTTTGTGTTTTCTGATAAGCAAAAATGTTTTTGCAACAAAGCACAAAAAAAATCAGTTCTCACCACAATATGTAGCTTGAATTACTAAGACCAGCAATTTAATTATTTTACTATAATGAGCGTACTCGCCTGTGGATGGTCCATAAACCTGTTGCGTAACACTGAGCAAAATCATAACAATCAAAGGGAAGGCACACAACATCATGTTGAAACAGGGCCCTGTTTCAACAGGATGGGCAGATAAAACAAACAGTCTTTCATAATTTCAAACAGCAAGTGACGTATGCAAATATTGATTACTGCTTGTAATCGGAAGGGAAATGTGTTGATTGCATAAATAAACGGCTTGTAATGCCGAAACCTAGGCACACGAAATTTCACCAGATTGTTTTGTGAAATTTGCAACAAAGAAAGAAACACGCAGATTTTTGTGTGTGTTTGTTGCAATAACATTTCTGTTATCAGAAAACACAAAGAGACTAGTCAGGTAAAAAAAAAAAAAAAAAAAGCAAAGCTCTGTCAGTTGGAACACAGTTTATTAAATTTTCAGGTTAAACCCCATATAAAAATAGACATACAGACAGAAATGCAGACAGAAATGAACTGCATGTATTTATCTTTTGATGCAAGATGTAACGCAGTTGTAATATTGTTGTATCAGTCTTCCTGTGCGTGATTTTGCTTTTAACGCATATGGACCAGGTACAACATTCGTTATGGATGCGTCACAGCTGCGGACAAAAGCGTTATAGAGGCAGCGCAGGCAGCTGAAATCCATGACAAGATCGAACAATTTCCAGACAGTGAGTAAACATATGACAGTAATCTCAGTCAGAGAGCAAAGCAGAAGCAGAAAAATATCTCTGCGTACCATAAGTATTGTAGTATTTTTATATTAAAATGCAGTCTTTCGTAGTCTTTGTTGAACACAATTGCCACTCACCCCCTTGTGCATGCAGCCACAGAGCCACGGATTCTGTCAACAGTACCGGTGGCTGCATGCGCATGGCGATTAGCTACTTCGCTGCCAAGGAAAACCACACAGATGAAAAAGATACAGATCCTCATGAGCCCCTGCAGTTGCGGGCACTCATAAGGATCTATACCTCTCGCTGATGCCACTTTGTGTCCATGTTCCTTTGATTGCTAGTGCCTTTTTGGCGTTGAATTAACAAACCATTTCAGAAACACTATCTGCGTCCGCTGTCAGTGAAGGGTAAAATGAAAGAATTGAAAGGGAAGGGGGGAAACACATGCTGTATATATATATATATATATATATATATATATATATTATATATATATATATATATATATATATATATATATATATATATATATATATATATATATATATATATATATATATATATATATGACCAAAGACAATACATTATAAGACAGATCACTCCTTCATAAGGCATACTAAAAAAAGCGAGGTCAGTGTACGGGTTCAGTGCCTTTGCTTACTCGTGTTGGGTTGCTAGGCTTTCTGAAGGAGAACTCAGCATATGCATGTGCTATGTGCGTGCATTGCAGAGGACTGCTTCTTTTTTTTTTCTTTTTTTTTTTTACAAGAGCTTTGATTTTAAGATCTTTTATCTGAATTTTGCTATCTTTAATTTAAAGATTTTCTTTGTGAAAAGTAGTAAGTTAACATGTGCAAGAGAAAAATAAGATATATCAATAAATCAGGCACTTCCTTGTTGCTGTAAGAATATGTTGATGTATAGGATGCGTGCGCGCGCACACACACACACACACACACACACACACACACACACACACACACACACACGCACGCACGCACACACACACACAAACAAACAAACAAACAAACCACCAAATTCGGATTTAAAACAATTACAGAAACACTAGGTGGGGTTTTTGTTTGTTTGGTTTATTTACAATATCACATGATCAGTTACTCTGGTCAGTATTCATATATTTTCAACTTGCAATAGGTATTACCACCAATCTATCAAGAAAGCCAAACAGTGATTATACGCACAGGCCATAGTAACCCCCTTGTGCATACAACCCAGGAACTGTAAACAGTACCTGGCGGTGCATGCACAAGAAGATTAATGAGAAATTATCACCAATGACTGTGTTCTTTTTCCTCCTCTTCCTCCCTCCACCCAACGTATATAAACGCATGCAAACTTAAGACAGAATTATGCAGTCTTCCATGCAATAGTAGGTCAACTTGATTATTCATAATGACTTACAGCAGACGATATCATCAGTTACAGATGAACGTTATTACCAGTAAACTGATAAAACAGACATCACAAATCATAATATGTTCTCTAACCCCCACCCCTTCCCACTCTCCATCTCCAAATCCCCCTCCCTCCTTCCCCAAAACACACGCGCACACACACACACACACACACACACACACACACACACACATACATACACCATCACACACACACACACACACTAACACGACTATGAACTGATTTGGCCTTTTTAAATGTAGCAAATTCTTTACTGTTCATCCTTCTTTCGGTGTTAATGTTTAGTGTGTTTTTTTGTAATCGTCTTTCTCCTGCAGCTTATATTCCTTCTGGTGGTACAGTCTGTTGCGCCCAGTTTTCATATTCCTCTTGAAAGCCTGCTTTCTTGTAAATCGCTGGCTTGACCACCTCTTGTGAGGGGCGGATCAGTTAACTGGAGGGGTGGGGTTTCAACTTTTTGTTTGGGTCACTCGACCGGATGCAAAAAGACCTCCCGACTAGACCTTACTGCCAGTGGCCGAAATATCAGACAACAGAGAGAGGAGTACGACTCTCACCTCTCGCCGAAATAACAAACAACAGGGACCAGGGTGACCCTGGGAAACACATAGAAACTTTGATATAGGATTGCCGGTAAAACTGAAGAATTCTCGCCTGGGGAAAGGGGTGGAGGGCGGACCCCCCTCGCTCCCCCCCCCCTCCTCCGCCCCTGTTTGCTGCTGTTCCCCTCACAACATCAGTGTTGGTTTCCCCAATGGCCTTCTCTGCACACATAAAAGCGACCATGCATTAAATCATTTTATGACATACTGATAAACCACCACACCTTTACTCAAATCAACAACTCAGAACAAACAGTTCCTATTTTATGTAAATGACTTACACACGCGCGCGAGGGGGGGGGGGGGGAGTTCCAGACTCTCTATAAAGGGACTTTGTTATAGCATTTTAAAGAAATATGGGGGGGGGGGGGGGAGGGGATCCAGAACCCCTGGAATCGTGGGTTTCGTCTGACGTCTGTACTGTATGGAAGGCACGAAACGATTATGCAGAAGCCAGACAATTTCAGTTTCGTGGGCCAGACAACACGGTACCTCCCAATGTATCAGCGATAACTAGTTTGTTGTAGTAAAGCTACCTGCTCCAGGCAATAACACTTTTTAATTTACAATAATTTCCTTATAAATGTTTTTAATAGGTCTTACAATAATGTTGCGGAGGACTAGTCTAACAAATGTGGTACAATGAAGACCCGTCTGCTATTTTTTCCTTTTCCCTGGAAACTACATTTAAAATGGCCAAACCGTGTTTTTGTTTATACCTTCCATTGCAACACATACATATCTGAGTTATATTTCATAAATTTGCACATTCAGACCATCCCTTTTGAAAAGCAAGTAGTCATATCGGATGAAATGGGTCTGTTACAAGAAATGTAACGGAATTAGCAACGTATTCAGGATCAAACTGTATGGCTTGTGCAAAGCTCAACTAACCAAAAGAATGATTTTAATGTTTGATAATCAAGTCATAATTTCCATGTCATTTCACCTTCGGATGTGATACTATATTTAAACAATCTTTTTCGAGTTTAAATAATGGTTGTCCATGCAACCATATGAAGTAAATACAGAGCCTGTACGCGTTAACTTGTTCATCGCCTAAGCAGCTGTGTTTCTGCTGAGTAACGCAAATTCTGTGTTTGATAAGCATGACTTAAGCAACTTTAAAGTCTGCTCCGTAAACAAACAGAATAACCTATGTTTTGTCAATGGTAAGTACAAGCCCGCCAGTAATCATAACTTCTGATTTTGTTTCATATTTCAATGTCGCCGTGAGATGGCCTTAGTTGCCCGCTCCTCGTTAAACCCAAATAACTAACTAAATAACCTATTTCAATGATAGACATGAAATCCGTGGCAAAGATTGCAAAATGTTATGTCTATCACCAAATAAATCGGTATACATAGGATATGGTAACAGCCATTTTTAATATTGGTTGCCATGGTAAGATTAAGCAAAATCTTAGATGCCCCAGGTGTGGAATTTTCTTCTATCACGATTTTCTGCCATTGTGCCAAATTTCAGAGCAATTGACCCATAATGCATGATTCTGCCATAAGCGATTGGACTATAAGCTACATCCCCATTCCGTTAACCCCCGTGAACATAGTACCACAGCCCTACAAACAACAGTATCTTTGCCGGTGCGGAAGTGTGCGATTTTTTTGTAATAAGGTAATGTTTTTCATTCATATTATGTGGTTTTCCGTTTCAGTAAAAAATAAAATGTGTTTCACTCTCATACTAGGTCACTCGAGTGGCTTTTTGACCGGTCATGCTGACATTTTATTATTATTTCAGTCTCCCCCTACTGGCACAACATTTAATGCTTTTCTGTCCCTAATGATGGATTTGTCAAGATAGGAGATGAAAGGACCTGAAAATTGTAGGCGCCCCAATCATTGACAATAAGAGATTAATTATCAACTTGATAGACAAGGGAAATCAACTTTGAATAGTAATTAAACTTCAAATCGGGTAACTAGAATATTTAAAGTCGTTCTTTTGTTTATATTTCATGACTTGCCTTTTTTTTAACCATTGTGGATGACTAAGTGTATTAAAGCGACATGTTCACCTTTCATTCTGGTCTGGGATCCAGTCTGTTTAAGACAGCGAATGCAATAGTGTGAGTGTGCTGGGATGAAGTTTGGATCGACAACAGGTCAAAGAGTTGCTCACCATGAATACAATAGGTCATTTTAAAAAAATCAATGGGTCCGATTACTCACTCTGCTCATTGACCTCATTAAGCAAAAAGAGGACACTTTATAGAAAAAAAGCGTAAACACAAATACAACACACTCTGCAAAATAACGATCTATACACAATCACCCTTAAAAATGCATTTCATTCATGTAAGGTAGGTGTTGCGCTCACATACTCACTCACAAACACTCATGCTCACACACACACACACACACACACACACACACACACACACACACACACACACACACACACACACACACACACAACACACACACCAGAGAGAGAGAGAGAGAGAGAGAGAGAGAGAGAGAGAGAGAGAGAGAGAGATTGCTACCAATGACTTCAACATAATGCTAAGTTTGTGACATCAATCGGCGATAGCAGACAGACAAAAAAGATGGGCCTTTAACTCTTGCCTACCAAGTAACTTTTCTGTATTGTGTACTCTGCCACAAAGTTATTCTGTTGAGAGTTCATTTCTGGATCTGGTGTGCAAGCCATGTAGCGGCTTGTAATGACACATTCTGCACTAAAAGTAACCAAGCACACGCACTGCAAGCGAACCTTGGCTGGACGTATCTCGCCGCCCATAGTGTGCTACGGGAAGTTGTCTCGCGGCGGTTGGAGCCACCAACTGTAGACAAAGGGCTATGGCTCACTTAACACTTCTACGAAAACCACGTATCTTAGTTTATGTAGGGGGCCATTCCAAACAACCTGGCTCTGGTACCTGAATGACCTCTAACCGAACGACTTTATTTTGACAAGAGGGATATGCAGAACTTAAGAGTCAGAGCACAAATTTTGACTTGAGGGCGTATTTAGCTGGAGAAGAGAGGCAAGGTAATGAACAGGAACACGTAATACAACTGTGTGTCCAGCATATGATGTGGGACTCACTTGAGTCAGTGCAGATGCACAAAGGCACAATTGGCTATGATGTTCAAAATCATCAACAATTTGGTTGATATTCCATCTGATAAATACCTTACAGCTGCATTTAACAAGACAAGATCTAACTAACAACACAAGATGAATAGCATAAGAGCTCCTACAACAACCGGCTACAAACATACCTTCTTCCCGTGAACCAACCCAGCGTGATACTCTTTGCCAGCTTCAACCGCGGATGCCTCTGACTTGACACTTGTCAGGCAGGGCCCGGGCTCTCATCACCGAACTAGTTCCACTAAGACTACTAGTAGACTTAATAATTTGTTCAGGCACTGCATGGGATAATTCAGATGAAGCTGCTTCAGTTACTGGACTGGTCGCTCAAAGAAAAACATAGTCTTAATAATTATTTTTTTCTTTTTCCTTCGTTTACTCTCACCATTTTGATCTTTGTCTTTTTTCCCCCCACCTTCCTTTTTTCCCTGTTAGCCACCCGTCAGATAATAGTCGTGTGTGACTGCATGACTTACACGATAGATTATAGAAAATAACACAGACTTTGGAAGGCTTGATAGAACAGTTCAGTTCTGTTCGGTCAAGATGGGATATATGCCCTCGGAAAGGCCCATACGCGCTCCACCCCGACCATCAGAAGTCTCCCCAAAGTTCCTTTCGATATAGAACCAATGTTGGCCTGGTTTTTACAATTGATCTTTCATGTCCTTTCAAGTCTACCGAACACTCACTTCCTTTCTACACACCTGCTAACTGGGATTCCCAATCCTGCATCGATTTTGTTATTTGCAGCAGGCATTTTGTGTCTGTGAGAATGATGGCGTGATTGATTCAGCTGTCATCCAGAGCAGCAATACATTTCAGCGCGTGAGTAACCGCCTCCACTTCCATTGTTAGTCTTGAGGTCTTGGCTTCCTACGTTGTACTGTCCTTGTATATGGTGTTGTTTTGTTTGACCGTGAAGCCCGAGCCTGACTGGTTGATACAACAGTGACAGTTAAACTGTCCGGCCGACCTATCTAAACGCGCGTGCAGCGTGCACTCCTAACGAGTCATATGAATCCTAGCCGTTAGAGAGAAAGCATAGCGCCGCCTGCTCTGTTGCTAAACCGAACGTACACTTTCGAGACCCGACCCATTTAGAGAGTTTGAAGAGAAGCAACTCTTTCTAGTTCTCGTAGACCTTGATTCGGTGACATGCAGTGAAATCATTTGCCTATAGTTTTTCTATTGCAGAAATAAAAGAAAGCAGGTATCTACAAATAGATTATTTGTTTGCTTGGTTTTTTTTTTTTTTTTTTTTTTTTGCTATCATGACAACCTGCTCTGTTAATTGTCAATGCCCATGGTTTTACCCTCTTAACCCCACGGCCGCATTTCCAAAAGTTTGGAGGCGTTGTCTAATGACTATGTACCAGTTGTAGGAGATGGATTGATCATGATAATTCAAGGGTAGTGTCAGATGAGTTTGTCCTGCTGCAGGGTCCCAGGAGGGGCGGGAGAGGGAAGGGGTGGGGGGGGGGGAGTGTGCACGGTAGCCAGGACTGGCTTATGCAGTATAGGTCCTCACCCTTTTCGCATTCTCAGCAACTGTGACATCGCCGACAGGAAGAGTTCCTATAAAAAGGTCTACGGAATCTCCCGCACGTTCTTTTTTATTTTGAATGCCCTCTACCTTAGAGAGAGGTCATTCAGAAGTGTATTCGTGGTATAAAAAGCACACTTAGGTACTCTCAAACTTTTGCGCCTAAAGTTAACTTTTTTTAAAAACAAATGTGTGTGTGAAAAATGACTAATCTTTACAAATACATCCACATATTATGATGACCATGACCTTTGCTACAGGTGTAATATATAGGTAGTGTTCTTGGGACCTTCAGCCTCATAGCACTGGCAGTCTACTTTTAGGCTTACATCATTAAAACATGATGTCACAATTATTATAAACTTGACTAGGAGATGCTGTGATCCCTGTAAGTGCCACAGTGGTTGATTTTGTATCCCTACCCCCAAGTTGTAAAGTACAGGAAATTAATTAGGAAAATAAATACCACTGCAAATCCCCTTCATTTTTATCTCTCTCTTTACCTATCAAGTGTTAATAATGTGAACATAAAGTGCAAGAAAATGAGGAAAGTCGCCAGCCTTTACGATAGGTTCATGGTGAATGTTAGCTTTTTCCCCTTTAAAATTGCCGAATTTGGTAACGTACCTTGTTTCCGATGCCCTCAGAAATTTTGTATACAACTGGTAGGTCTTGTTTAGGCTTTAATGGTTAGGATAGAGTACCACAATTACTCCCAACCGGATTTTATGATGCTGTGGTGCATTTAGGGACCACAGTGGCTAAATCTGCTGCCCTACCCCCATTTCACAAATATTCAAAAAAAACGCAAAATGATCATAAAAATTGCTTACGTCATCTCTATTT
Source organism: Semisulcospira habei (assembly GCA_036245525.1). Lineage (NCBI taxonomy): Eukaryota > Metazoa > Mollusca > Gastropoda > Semisulcospiridae > Semisulcospira > Semisulcospira habei. Next base: position 107,387,704 of record BTPG01000007.1, on the reverse strand, counting down.
AGATAACATTGTTAACATTTTTCTAAACAAAGTATACATATTGTGCATTAAAAAAAAATGTGAAAATTGAATTTTTCACCAATTTCAATGTGACGCATCAATTTAATTGTAACTCTTTTAATTAAGAAAATAAACAAGAGGATTTCATCCCAAAGTTTACCGTTTTGTTTGGAGCTGAGATGCGTTTGTCTTTTATGAACATTCAGAATTGTTCATATTTTTAGGCTTATTATGCTGATCCATCTCACTCCTCTCTAAGCCATTAGAACGCTCTGCGGGCTCGTGTAGCGACAGGAATCCATCTCCTTCTACTCTAACCCACCCTCTGATCCACACACACTGGCACACAGAAATAAAGACGGACACACGGCGATTCCCGCCATTCGTAAGCTCTGTGGTCTGGCGTGGCATACAGCTGTTCTGAAGAAGAAGAATAGCACGAGCAGCAAAATCGACGTCACTTCAAGCTTCACGTCATGGCATCATTAGTCCCACGACGCCGTGTTCATAGTGACGACTCGATATTATATGTCCCTCATCGCAGTACTGGCATATGACGTATCAGAGGATCAACTTTGCAATTTTCTTGCTGATTTTCATGCCTAGGGCTTACAGGTCACAATTTTGACCTAATCCTACCCCATGGGCCGGGACAAACAGCAGGCTTATGCAAACACTGTTTATGAAAAATCATGTGGGTATTAATGAGAAGATAGTTTTTTTTCGTAAAAGAAAAATTAAAGTAATGTTAGCTGTTTTACAAATGACTCCGAAAAAGTGGTGCAGAAAATTGTCTGATTTTCACACCTAAGGCATACAGGTTACAATTGAACAAATCTTACCCGACAGCCGACACAAACTGTAGGCTATTGTAAATACCGTATACGAAAAATCATGCGATATATTACTGAATTAGAAGAATGTTGTTTGGGGGGGGGGGGGGGGGGGGGGGGTTCGTAAAAAAGATTCGATTGTTTTAAGATTAACCCATACAATTCGTGAAATTAATCCACAAAACGTGAAAATACATCTTTTAGCAAAATATTTAATTATCACTCAAATGAGGTTCCAGAGGCACAATGCTGGTTAACGAACTCATTCAATATCCCCCTTTTATCTAGCTACATGCAAACTATCTAGTAAAAATAAGAAAACATACGGACTCCAGTGTGGATCAACCGGTCTTTGTGAAATGGCCATTTTATCGCCAATGAGCATCTTAATAAAAAAATCGAAAAAACATGGTCTCGAGATAATTCTTTTAGGGGCAATATCCTAAAATTTCAAGCTTGTCCGTCCTCAAACGCGGGCTCTAGTCGCTGTCACACACACACACACATCACACACACACACACACACACACACGCGGCGCTTTAGCGCCAAAAAGATGTTCTCTAGCAAGGTTTGCTTAGTTAGACGTGACGTCATTTTGATCTTGTTACTTCTTTGCCAGAAGTTCTGCCCCGCACGCCAAAAAACGTCATGTGCATGCTCCGGAATGTGCTCCGACCAGCCCCATTTCAAAGTCTACCGTATTTTCAATACGGCAGACAAAAAGTGGAAAAAGTCTGTAAACAGGGGCTGTTGCTAAAGCTCTCTACCGTCTGGAGTGGGAGGCACGACGTACCGATGGCTGAAAGACTTCCTCTTCAACAGAATTGCACGATTGAAGTCGACCGCACACTCAGCAGTCTTGTCATACTCAAGGAAGATGTATCTCAAGGAGGTGTCGTGTCTCCGTTTCTTTTAATCATTAAAATTAATGTCCATAAAATATGCTAAAAGTTGGACTGTATTCTGATCAAAATTTGACCAGTCAATTTGTTTGCCGTTTCTTTAGTGGAGGAAAAAAGGCAAAAGTGATAGGCTGCATGAGTGACACTGGTTGGTCTTTTAGGAACTTAAGATTGTACATTGATTGTACATTGCTTAACGTCCCGACAGCAACAAGGCTTTCTCAGGACGTGCCTGCATTGCTTGTGAAAATAAATAAATAAATAAATAAACAGAACATTGAATGTATGTCGCCAGCCGGTCAAATACATTAAATAAACCTAACACATGGGGCCTAAATAAAGCTAAGACCATTTAGCAACACACATCCAATATCAAGAGCTACAGGCAGTGCAGACAGTAGGGAGAGTTTTAAAAAGGCAAATACAGGTGAATGGACAAAGGGTAGACAGAAACACATGTCCCAGAATAGAGAGAAAACCCACCCTGTGGGGCGGACCAGGGTGACCCTGGGAACTAAAAAATACCTTACCCCACCCAAGTCCCCCAGGGCAGACCCGGGTGGGGGTAAGGATCTATTAAGGCTTAAGTATGAATATGCATAATAAATTTCATGATTCCTAACAGCTAAAACAATGTTATGAAAATACATAGTTTCCACAAGTCCACCACGAGATCACCACTTCCACCCCCATTTTTTTTTTTTTTTTTTGCCTTCTTCTGCTTCTGCAACCATCAATTCCTTGATGGCCGTCTTTAAATCTTATAGTGTTCTGGCTGCCAATACAATACAATACAATACAATACAATACAATACAATACAATACAATACAATACAATACAATACAATACAATACAATACAATAATACTTTATTAATCCCTCATGGGGAAATTCACTGTCTGCCCATACAACACATGGCATCATTGTTCACTCATTCAATTAACTCTCAATTAAAGAGAAGAACTGTAACAGACGTACTGTTGTTACCTTTGTAACACTCTTGGCATCAGAAACACTTATGGTTTATGCCCCCTGTGCTTCTGGTGTCAGCAATGTTGCAGTAAACTACTGAATGGGCTAGCACTAAACAACTAAAGAATGTTGACAGACACTATCTACTGATATTACTGTTGAAAAGGGTAACAGCCTGAGGGACAAAAGAGTTGGCATAACGTGATGTACTACTTTGGGTACTCAAAGTCTGCCACTTCGTTTGATACGTCTGCTGTCAAATTCATATCGAAGTGGATGTGTTTTGTCATCAAGAATGTCAGCCAGTTTGTTCGTAAAATCTGTCTGTTGTTCAGTGTGTCCAAAGTATCTTGTGCTCTACCAATCACCCAGCCAGCTTTCCTGATTACTTTGTTAAGACGATCTTGATCTCTTTTACATAAATGTCTACCCCAGCACGTCAGTCCAAAAGTGAGAACGCTAACAATACTGGAGCAGTAAAACATCTGTAAAAGCTGAGTGCTTTCATTAAATGATCTGAGTTTTCTCAAACAGTGAAGACGGGTATGCGTTTTTTTTTTTTCACAATATAGCCTCTGTGTTTTGTTTCCAGTTGAGCGCGTTGTCAAAAAGAACACCTAAATATTTGTAGGACTCTACACGTTAAACTTCTGTTCCTTTGATGACAACAGGATCTGGGTGAAGTTTGTTTTTCCTGAAATCTATGACTGATCATCTCTCTTGTTTTGCCAACATGTAATTCAAGATAGTTTTTATCGCACCACTCTACAAAATCGTCAATCTCTTGTCGATAGTGTCTGTTGTCCTCATTCGTAATCTGTCCTGTCAGTGCCATGTCGTCAGCACATTTGTCCATGACACAGTCGTCATGAGTGAGCTGTCCAAGTACTCGGCAGCGGGTTCTCAGAGTTTGGTGTAATGGAGCGTGTCTTCTGGTCAGAACTGCCAGCGGACCGCTTATCTGTATGGACAGGTCTGGAGAATGTGCTCAGGAGAATGATTTTCTACGCCATATTCGCATAGGGCTGTTTCCGCAAGACCCAGTCTCACGAGGTGAATCCAGAGTGATCAGTGCGTAGATGGACGATGGTGGTCTGGCTCTGCCTGTTCAGCTTGTTGATGTCGTCTGCCCATGGGCTACAGCCGCCGTTCTGCTGTTGCCAATCACTTTGTTGCTTGCACTTGAGTAATACGTCTTGGTTTCTTTACAGGAGGTTGTGATCTTGAGGTAGTCTGGCGCCTGCTTTGGCCAGGTTGTCAGCCTCCTCGTTCCCAGCTACTCCAGAATGCACTGGAATCCACTGCAGCACTATTTTGTGGCGGCTGGACAGGGCATCCAGTCTGTCTTGATTGTACATTGCTTAAGGTCCTGACAGCAACAAGGCTTTCTCAGGACGTGCCTGCACTGCTTGTGAAAAAAACACACAACAGAATATTGAATTATGTCGCCAGCCGGTCCAATACGTTAAATAAACCTAAGATATGGGGCCTAAATAAAGCTAATACCATTTAGCAACACACATCCAATATCAAGAGCTACAGGCAGCGCAGACAGTAGGGAGAGTTTAAAATAGAAAAATACAGGTCAATGGACCAAGGGTAGACAGAAACACATGCCCCAGAATAGAGGGAAAAACCCACCCTGTGGAGCTGACCAGGGTGACCCTGGGAACTAAAAAGTAGTTAACCCCACCCAAGTCCCCCAGGGCAGACCCGGGTGGGGGACAGTCTGTCTTAAAGCTTCCTGGTGAGGAGATCAGTGGATCATGAAGACCTGGAGAGCTGACACCTGCTGCCGTACCCTATAGCTAGTGTTCTGCTGCTCTGATGAGCGCCTGCAGATCTGTACCTTAGTTGGAGCTGCTGCCGCAAGCTGAGTAGAGGTTGGTTGGTTGTACATTGCTTAACGTCCCCACAGCATGTTGCTTTCTCAGGACGTGCCTGCACTGCTTGTGAAAAAAACAAAACTAAACAGAATATTGAATGTATGTCGCCAGCCGGTCTAATACGCTAAAATAAACCTAAGACCATTTAGCAACACACATCCAATATCAAGAGCTAGAGGCAGCTCAGACAGTAGGGAGAGTTTTTAAAAGGAAAATACAGGTGAATGGACACATGCCCCAGAATAGAGGGGAAACCCCACCCTGTGGGCTGAACAGGGTGACCCTGGACACTAAAACGTAGTTAATCCCACCCGTCCCCCCAGGGCAGACCCGGGCGGGTGGGGGTGGGCTGGGGTGGGGGTAAGTAGAGGGAGGTAGTAGTCCGGTCTGCACAACAGATGTACACGCCACTTCCTCCGTTCCGCACGGCGTCTTTTGCGGAGCCGCCTGTGTAAATGTGAGCACAGCTGCTGTGAGAGTAGCGCTTGTGCATAATCTCCAGCGAGATGGCTTTGTGCAGTGCCGCGACGTGTGGCAAAGAGTCCTGGAACATCGTTTATGTTGTCTAGAAGGTTCTTTTGAGATGTCCAGATATGTGAAGGGCGCTCTTCGCTGTCATTTAGGCTTGGTTCCAGGATGACAGTTTTAGCCCTTTGCAGGTCCTTCAGTTGGTGGTTCAGACTTGGGCGTTTCTGACGGTTCTTGGTCTGCTCATGTAGTCTCCAGTGCTATCGGTGTTTAGTGAGTCTCTTCATCTTGTGTGCTGCTCTTTGTTCCAGTGGCTCCAATGTCCCCCGGCATTTCCTAAATCCGCCGTGAGATGGCCTTAGTCGCCTGCTCGGCGTTAAACCCAAATAACTAACCATTTCCTAAATTGGGGTGCACCAAATGGCTCTAAGAATGTCACTGTATCATGAGAATGACCCATGTTCTGCACCTTGCCAAGGCCTGGCTTTGTTGTTTTTGGAGGCCGTGTTTCGTGTTGTCGAAGTATCAGGTACCGCACTACTGGTATGACCGAACTGGCGTTTACTCGCGCCAGGATGCTGGAATTTGCGCCAATGTGGTTCCCACCAGCTTCTTCATCAGAGACATTGTTTTCGCAGCTCTAGTTTCCATGGTTTTGATGTGAGGCCTCCACGTGAATCCAGTAATTTATTTGTTGCCAGTAAAGTTGGCCTGTCTGTCTTTGGTACTGGAAGGTCTCCAGTTTTCAAAGTGACCTCGTGCATCTGATTGAAAGAGATTGGTGACAGAGTTAGTCTAGCTCAGTTTGAGTGTCCATCTATCAGTCCAGCTGCTAACTGTTGGCAGTATCCTGGATTCTGCAGGATGCTATTTCTGTATGTTCTGCTGCACTCCACACTGCAAAATCATCCACATGGAGGGTGTTCAAGACGAACCTTGGTACTGCTGTACTGACGTCATTAATGTAGACCAAGAACAGCGTCAGAGACACAACACCTCCCTGAGGTACACCTTCTCCAAGTTTGACAAGACTGCTGAGTGTGCCGTTTACTTCAGCCTTGCATTACCATGGGTGAGTCTTTGGTCAGTGCTGTAGACCGATTCAGCTTTTTCTAAATTCCAGAAACCTGAATTTCATATTTTTGGTTCAGACAGAGCAGTTCTTCAGCCAGGGGCTCATGAGAATTCATGTCTCTTGCGTGCCATGAATCATGGGTCATAGTTAGTCCATGGACTGTTTTCAGTCATTTCAAGTGTTCGCACTGTCATCCATGCATCACATTTATTACATGTTCAAAGAATACAGTGTGACCTCTTTCGAGGGACTATATTTTTAGCCAAAATAAAGGGGTTTGAAAAGATAACTCGACTGTCTTGAGTATTTCGAAGGACGCATGGTGTCTCTTGTTATTCAATACCATCATTCAGGTGGATAAAGTCACCTGAATGATGGTTTTTCATGACAGGTGAGCTGTTATGGGGATAGCTGCTCAAAAGAGGTTCACTGTAATATTTGGTAAATATTCTTGTTCTGTCTGCTTTGGTAGTTGAAAGCGACTGATGACATGTTGGGACTGGTACATTTCAACTTTATGAAGCAGGATGGGGAGCTGCACACTTGGCCTTCCAGTCCAGATACTTCTTGGGAACCAGCAACCTTAGTCAAGGGCCCACCAGTGCAACTGGCCATTGATGAAGTTCAAAGCAAAGAAAACAATATTTTTCTGTAGTTAACGGTACCTTTGGCGACAATTGGCTGTTTTCTCAGTTATTATGGTTTGCAGAAATTTACTTCACACTATCATTTTAAGACATTTTTGACTTGAGATCCAGGGTTTACTTACAAGGTACTTTCTGACTGCATCTTGCAGTCTTCATCAGCCTACCTTTGGAACATACAGTGAAAAAAACACCTATTTAATCATAAAATTCAAAGCAAATTCAACTTGTGCCTTTTTTCTTCTTTTTGTGGTTGTTGTGGTGGTGCTACTGCTGTCCTTACAGCTGTGTTTCCTGCGACAAGCAAAAACTAACTTTACTGTCACTGCTCAAATGAGTCAGGAGAGACTATACTATATCATCTCTGCTCATGATCTTTGTGTTCATATATCTACACTGAAACTTTTGTGGCAATTCGCGTTAGTATTGCACAATGAATCCGTTCCAATGAGTTCCAAATATTTTGTTTGACCCAGGCGTGTTGGGTATCGCATGTTACTTGTGACAGTGACGATCGAGTCACTTTTGGTCACACATCATCTTTTGTCAACAAGTAACACTCTTACTGATGTGAAAAAAGTTTGCTTTAGAAGTTTGCTGACTTCGTTTTCAGAGTTCCATATTTACTTTTACACTGAGTTATCAATGTAGACAAAGTCAGAATCTGAATATCAGGATGCTCTTTTTGTCAAAGCAAGTGTTTGAGTGAAAAAAGAGTCACCTATGACAGACGCAAATGGGTTCTCATTTTGTGCAAAATTAGGTCATTTTTTCCTGTTTTGCAGAAATATTTCACTGAGGGCTACCGAGAGGAATTGTTTTAATCAATTATAGGTATCATCTAACCTACAGTTTAGGCAAAATGAAATAATTTGTCACAAGAGACACATTTTACACAGCTTATATCTTTAAAAGCTCAGTTTCTCATAAACCACTCATAACATTTTCAAAAACTCGACAAAACTGTGAAACCAAACAAAAAACAAACCCTGAAAATCTTGTCAGATTGTCTTCAACCCATGTTTATTTTTTGATTGTCTGCATGGCACCTTTTGAGAGTGTGTCACGTATATAATTAATGAACTTTGGGACTACCTCATGCAAGAAGTATTGGTTAAGTTGTTTCAATGTCTCTGCCTCGTATTGCTATGATTAAGATGAAGACATACCTATTCACTTATGGTGCACTTCATTAATCAAACCTTAACAAAACCATACGTAACAACACCTTCTTCGGAAAACCAAGGAGCGCAGTTTGTAAAGTAGGCCTGGGATCTTTTGTAAAGTCCCAAGCTGCGTAATGTCGTCTGCTTCGTGGAATCCGAGTGAGTTCCCTTGATGAAAAACAACCAATGGGAAAAAAAGGAAAGCATGCTCTGCTGTCAACTTCGGCTTAGATACCGTGACTCTATCGCGGAGAGAGCAGAGGAAATTTTTTTCCTTCTGCAAATCTGCTTTCTTCCCAGTAAGTTTAAGAACTGTATTACGTGTCAGCTGCACTGCAAAGGCGCATGTTTGACTGATGTGCCGGTTGTGTCAGACATGTGTAGGAAAAACAGAAAGATCATGTAATTAAGTTTCACGCAGAAATCTTCATTTTCTTGATGTTCATGTGCTCAAGTGGGTACGGCTATGATCGTTCTTCTTCCTTTATAAGCAACATCTTTCAATGTTCATTACCGGTTTATGTTACTGTACTGAGTGGTGCACAGGGGGGGGGGGGGGGGGGGAAAGATAGATGATAGATTTTTTGGTGCCAGGGATAGATTTTCAAAAACAAGAACAACAAAAGTTTATTTTAATATTTTGATTAATTTCTTTTATTTTTGAACACTTTTCCCTTATATTAAAACTTATAATATACAAATTATTTAAGATTGCAGATAAAATATTTATAAAATAAATAAGACACTAAAATCTAGTTATCATCAAGTCAGTCTCGATCAGTGTTTGTTTCACTAACTTACTCTGACATAAATTTTCTGTGCAGATCTGCGCAAAGACAGTATGACTGTTGCATTATGTTAAAGTACTAACGTTTCTACCTTTTTTGGTGAACATATTGTGATCTGGTGTTATCCTTCCCTGTCAAAATGTATAGTAAATAAAGAAAACAATTATCAAGGTGATCAAGGACATCAAATATCTAGAGATAAAATATGACGTGACATGGCATTTGAGGATTTTTAAAAAAGAGTATCTTCACTACAATGAGCTCCATGTCACAAATGCGTGGTGGTAAACGGACGAGACCGCTAGGGTCACTGCGGCACATGATGTCCCCAGACGAAAAGGTGCAGCTGCCAAAAATCACATCCAGGGAGGATGGGTTTGATGATGGCATTCAGGGTAGTGCAATGACCCTCCCGACTCCTAAAGAGCCAGTTAGACCAGAGGAAAGGAGGAGATCTCTCACTCACATACAGAAGGAGCCCACACCTCCAAAGTCAGCTTCAGTGTCCTCAGCAAGTGGTGTATCACATGAGGCATGTGAAAAGGAGATGAAAGAGGCTTTGGTAAGTTGTGGAAGGCTTTCTCTTATCATTGTTTTATTGACTTATGTGTACAGCGTATTAACCCTATTGTGCTCACAGCTGCCAGCACTATTTGCAGTAACAGAACTGTGTACAAGGGGTTTCACACATGTATTAAACTCAAAGTCCTAAATTTGAGAGTTGTCCTCACAAGACTGCAAAACAGTTCAAAAGACAGATTTACAGTTTAAGGGGTGTGAATTTTGTGTGTGTGCAATATTTGTGAAATTTCCAGATGTTGGACTTTTTCTCTGAAGGCTACTTCAGAATTTGGGAGAAAAGACTGACAAGAGTAGCTTAATGTGGTGACAGAATGGCTTAGCACCATAGAGGTTCCAAGCAGTTTAGGCACCACTTGTTGAACTATCATAGTAAATCCATACCTTTTCAGTTTTTGTATGTCAGGGCTTAATGGGTTAACTTGGTCACATGTCCAAGTATTTAATATATGACATTGTTATACTGTATAAGCAATGTCAGTTGTATTGGTATCAGTTTCAGTCCACTTAATCAACTTTCAAATACAAACGATTTTGAATTTACAAAAACTACAGTAGCTCGCTTGAGCTTGCCCTTAGCACCACGTGAAAGTTCTGTGTTTACGTTCAGTGTGTGAGTGAATGCGCGTGATTCACGTGAGCGTGCTTGTTGGGTTCAGTTCGCGGCGGCGCTTTGAGCCGATTTTCAATTGGGATAAAGCGCCTATTTAATGCGCTTATTATTATTCTTATTATTCTTATTATTGATCGATTGATCCGCTGGTTTGTTGCTTGCTTGATTGACTGATTGATTGATTTATTGAATGATTGTTTGCGCTGGCTGGGTGGTTAGTTGGTATCAAGTGGTATCTTTTTTTTATATTAGTGTATCTTTCCATTTTAGTATAAACCAAGTCTACTCTAGCACAACTGTAAGTCAGTTCAGGCAATAAATCAACCATAATAGTTCAGAGGTACAGCACAGGCATATAGACATCACATCAAGCTAATCAGGCAGTACTCTTAAATTATCAAAAATCTCTATTCTGGGCAAGACAACAAGCTGGGATCGTTTACCAGACAGACCTTCATAAGCCCCATGTTACTGTGTCAACAAAATGACCATGAAAGCTCCGGTGCTTGTAGATTTTAACCCCCTTGTGTATGCAGCCACTGGTACTGTAAACTGTACCAGTGGCTGCATGCACAATGGGGTTGAGCTGACCATTACATGTGGCAGTGTTAGCTAATATAAGGCACTGTTGGTTTACACATGGTTATGTCTCTCACTCACTGTGTACATGTGTAATAGTAATAGCTGAAGGCTGAAGTGTACTTAAGTCTGTACACATGAGTGTAAACTGGCAGACCTGTACATTTCACATTTTACCAATGTACCCTCTGTCAAAATATAAGTTTATGTCAGTTCTTGCTTCTAGGAAATTTACAAGCACATGCACACGTATGCATGTACCGGTACTTGTCCTTTGTATGTATATGTTTATGTACAATGTACTTCACGTATTTCACTATGCTAGTGGTTGCAGTTTAAGTCTTGGGAGAAAAAAAAAACAGTTAAGTTTCATCTTTATTCCCCTCGTGCAGTCAGCCACTGGTACAGTACACATTTTTAAGGTAAGACATGTAGCACTGTTGGATGCATCTGCATAAGGGTATTAATTGTAAAATTAACTATCTTATGTTAATGTTACTGTTTAAAGACACATGCCAATTCATATGGTGTGACTTGCTATAAATGCATGTGTAAAGGTACAGTTGTGTGCAGGTCTGTGATTTGGACATTTTAGCCAAAGGCCATATGGTCTGAAGTAACAGGCCAGTACACTATTACAGTAAACTCCACCTTGTTATGTCAATCAACCTCTTGATACAATAGAACACAGTTTGTAATCTATATGAACGGATTAGTCTGGCCTTTCCCTATGGAAGTGTTAAATATTGTCTCTGTATGTGTTATGCAATTGACCTTCTATGGTTCACTTTCTATGGCAGTCCATGATCAAACATTTTCTTTTGACAGGAATCCATAATCAAACATTTTCTTTGATACCAATCCATAAACATTTTCTTTGACACCAGTTCACAATCAAACATGTTCCTAGACACCAATTCATTAGCAAAATCACATTATCTCAGTGTGTTGGTCAGTGATTTTGGACCTTATGGCCTACACCTGTAAGGTCAAAATCATAAACCAGCGCACATGTTTAATGCTGGAGTAAATTTGTTTGGTAATTGAGTCATGTGTTTTCACAGCAGTCTAGAAGTGCTTCTACTTGCTGTGTCATTATGACTATGCTTTAATCCTTTCTGTCAGTGGACACACATAGATTGTGTTTCTGAAATATGTTAATCCTTATCATTCGGAATACACCAGTAAGTGAAATAAGTTTGACTAAAATAGTTCAAGGCCGGGTATCCAAGCTATTCTGGCACCACCCTTGAACTAAAGCCATTGGTCTATATCCTTATCTGTAAGTACTATAATGTAGCTTACATATGGCAGTGTACAAATTTGAAGCTTTTAGCCTCAGTATGATATAGGTTAATTCAATGCCAAAGACTTGCAGCCATTTAAGGATATAAAGTGGTGTCAGCAAGAGGCATAGATCCTCATAACCCCCAAAAGCTGCAGGGGTTCATCAGAATAAATGTCTTTTGTAGTTGGATTGTGCTTAGTTTTTCTTGGCAGTGAAGGGGTTAATTGTATGTATATAATTATGGAGTTTCACAACATTGCATAGTTATTTGAGTTGGAGGAGGAGTAGTAGTAGGAGGATGGGCAGGAGTAGTAGGAGGAGAAGCAGCAGTAGTAGTAGTAGTGAAATTGTAAAGTACAGAGTTGATCTGTTTGAACCAGTTTGTGTGTGTGTGTGTGTGTGTGTGTGTGTGTGTGTGTGTGTGTGTGTGTGTGTGTGTGTGTGTGTGTGTGTTTGAACAGGAGTGACAGGACAGTAAGATAGGAGAATTAAGTAAAACAACAGAATGACAGTGTGTGAGTGTGACAGACATTTATACATTACCATACACTTAATGCATTACATGCATTGCAAATGAGAGCATTTGTTAGCAATCGCTGTAAAATGTAGCTTATAGTGTGTGTGTGTGTGTGTGTACATGTGTACGTGTGTGTGTGTGTGCACATGCTATGGGAGAGTAACAGAGCAGTACCTGCAAAGTACATAGGCTTTACACTATTATAAGGTCTGTTCATGCCAGGTAAATGTTATTGAAACCATCAGGAAATCTGTTTTGAATCAGTATTACCTAGTTACCCATAGTCAGATAAAGTTACCAGATTTAGATAAAGCTAATCCATGAATGACAGTCTTCAGTCCTGCGAGACTGATTTGGTTTTTTTATTTCACTAAGCTAAATTCAGCTTTTATGTTCAAACCAAACAGACCATAAGCCAGCTTGTTTCATTCACAAGAAACATAGATTTTCATGAGTTCCTGCATCGCCTGAACTTTTATTCACTGAAAAGCGATCCATTACCAAGAGATATTGATGCTCATGAGCCCCTGTTGATGCCTAAGTGTGAGAAGTTACTGTAAGGTTAAAGATGTGCGGTGTTTAGATGTATTGTGAGAAAATCCTCAGATCAGACAACAGATTTTCAGTGTAATCTAATCTTTAGACTAATCTTATATCTATATAATATCTTTCCTGCCAACAATCACAGAAGTGTGAAGTATTATGCTGTCCAATATACATGTACAGAGAGGTATCTGGTATAAAACGCTTTAGTCTCTGGCACCCACTGGGATACCTGGTGTGCAAAACGTCCTCAGACCGACATCAGCCTTAGCTGGCCCGCACACAGCTGTGTGTGGGCCAACTAAGGCTGATGTCAGCCAGAGGTCCTTTTGCTTAACTAGTTTTTGTGAGTTTAGCATTTCAATGACGCGATCATGAATTGGTTTAGTTGAGTGTCTTATGTCCACTTCACTGGAGTGATAAAGGACGGCCCTAGCGGATGGCGTCTGGAGGACAGGGACATCTGTTGCCTAACATGGTGCAGACTTTTTAGCCCTCCCTGGGTAGGCAGTATACTGAGGCTAACCTACGTTATAAACACATTAAACACTGTTTTAATTCAAGCACACACACACACACAATAACACTACCACCACCACCACCAACAGATGTATTAACCCATATCATTCACAATACACCAGTGTCTGAAATAGTAAGTTTGACTGAAATAGTTCAAGGGTAGTGCCAGAATAGCTTGGCGCCTCTAGCTATTCTGGCACTACCCTTGAACTAAAACCATTGGTCTATATCCCTATCTGTAAGTACTATAACGTAGCTTGCATATGGCAGTGTACAAACTTGAAGCTTCTAGCCTCAGTATGATATGGGTTAAACAGCTGTACATACTTTTCTATTCATGTAGAAGTGAAAATAAAGGAGTGTTCAGTATGTTCCCTTCAGGTTTCGCTTTCTGATATACACTAAGTATCTCATTTAAGCATGAAGCCTGGGACATGGGGGTTGGAAAGATGATAGCTGATTAGTTGCACATGATGGTTGTTCCTCACTGTAAACTATCTCCTGCCTACTGAGCAACAGGTCCTCTGGTCAACATTAGCTGTGCTTGAGCTGGCTACAGCCAACATTGATTCTAGATCACTTTTGCTCGCTGGACCTGCTGTAGCGAGCAAAAAAGATTGGAATCAATGACGGCTGTAGTCGGCCCACACAGAGCTGATATCAGCCGGAGGATCTTTTGCTGACTGTGTATCACCACATATTGGCACTAAAAAAAAAAGCACTTTGTGTGGGAGGACAACAGTAACATTATAGATTTATTGAGGTATTTTCTACTACCCTTACTTTTTGTTGTTGTTGAAAAGGTTCATTATTTTCATTTCCTCCAGAGTGTCTTTCTTTCACACCGCCCATGTATTCTTTAAAAGCTCCCTCCCCATGGAGTATAAGCCCATTAACAGTTTCTAACAAAGCTATCAGTCGGCCCTATTCATTTCTGCCCCCACAAGAGTGAGGCCAAAATAGATAACTTTTTCACTTCCAGCACCAACTTTATCAAATGGATGCATTTGACAGCTCAGATTGCCTGATTAAATCAGGCTGCAAGTTCAAAGCTTTGAACTTGTAGTGCCAGCAGGGTGGCACCTGGGCAGGTAACAAGCGGACCCTTCAGCATGTGATTAAGTTTGACCTATTAAGTGACACAATAATACACACCTATTATTTCACACTCCAGCCTCAGTATAAACGTACCTGGCAGCTGAAAAGTCACGTACACTATGTGGCATGTACAGCAGAACTTGTTTTGAGTGACCATCCTTAAGAGAGATCACCTGTTATGAAAGACCATCATTTACATGGCTGTAGCCACCTAAATGATGGTCTTTAATGACAGGTGACACTTTTTGCCCTTCTTAAGACTTCTCTTGAGAAAGCATCTGTTGTTTAAGACCAAACTTTTCTTGCAAAAAAGGTGGTTGTTCAAGACATGTTCTTCTGTACTCGCTCACTCTTCGTGCTATTCTTCTGCTGAATTTGTTCTGGAAAACACTCACTTTGAAACTATAGAGACCTGTCTGGGGTATAACAAATCCTGTTGTAGCTCGTGCCACATTGGTTGTCGTCCTCGACTGCTGTGCTGATCAGTGCTTCAAACGAGGGAGACAACCAGCGTCGACTGTTGCACACTGCTTGCTACCTTGATTCACTACCGCAAATCATTGGCAATGAATTTGAGGGAGACAACCCATGTGTACCAGTGCTCTATACGCATGAGGGTTTAGCTCAATCAAGACGTGCCACCTACGGATACGCGGCTTATACCAAGTATCTGGAGGTGGTAAGTCTCGAAGGAGTTAAGATATCAGTAATCTGACTTTGGGGAAATAGTGCTCAAGGCACCAGAACAATTACTGAATAAGCGAAGTCAGGTCACATCTGTTTTCATGCATTTGGAATGGGGTTAGAAATGTTAAGGGTGTGTGTTAACCTTTGCTACATGTCATTGTTTACTATCTTATTCATGCGTCATTGGTAAAAATCGCATCATACACTAGACATGGCGCAGTCTAAGTAAATTGTGTAGTGCAGTGTCTACCCATGACATACAATTGTGAATATCAGTGTTGTACTATCTTAATCATACGTAATGGGGGGAAATCACACTAGGCAATCAACTTAGTGCAGTCCCTGTGTAAACTGTGTGGTGCGATGTCTACCCAAAAAGGGACGGATGTACATTTTCACCATTGTTTTTTGTGCTTTTTTTTATAGTTTTTTAATAAAGGCATTATTATAGGTTTGGTAACAAAACTGGTACAGGTGAAAATAGAACAGACTGTATATTGCTATCCACAATGTGTAGCAAGGTTTTAGAAAGAAGGTGTGTGTGTGTGTGCTCACAGAGGGCAGCAGCCCGGGTGAGGATAAGGGTAGTATGTGGTTAACCCCTTCACTGCCAGTGGACTCAGATTGTATTTTTGAAATCATTGTAAACTCTGTGTCACAAATCCCCAGCCATCAAAGAAACCTGGACACAGTGGTTCAGCAAGAGGCATATAAATATAGATACTCATGAGCCTCTGCAATTGCAGGGGCTCATGAGGATCTGTACCTCTTACAGCTGACTGGTGTTCAGTTTTTCTCAGTGGTGAATGGGTTAATATCTGTACTGTTACTATCACTTTACTCCTTGGGGTTTGCATTGAATAAATATGCACTAGTCTTGTATCCCTTTGATTACATGCATGTTCTGGTAATGTTACATACTCTTACCTATAGTGTCATAATCCCTTCTTGGCTTGACTTCGTGAACGAAGATTCTATAGGGCTTGCCCACGTCGTCTGCAGGCATTTTCGTGGCTGCGGAGGCCAATCCGGGACAGGCAGGTTCGACCGCAGTGGCTGCAGGGGAAGGTCTGGTCAGGATTCTGAGTTACGACAACTCTGTTTTTTCTTCTGAGCCACTTGTCCTTAAGGTTAGCTCAGCGAGAGTCCTCAAAGGAGATGGCTGCCTTGTGAATGGTGGAGCGCCAGGTGTCACAGTCCGCAGCAAGCGAAGACCACTGGCGGTGGTCGATTTGGCAGGCACTTAGCGACTTCTTGAGACTGTCTTTGTATCTCTTCTTTGGTGCCCCTCTGTCTCGGTGTCCAGTGGCGAGCTCGCCGAACAGAGTGATCTTGGGTAGGCGATGATCCTCCATCCTGGAGATGTGCCCCACCCAGCGAAGCTGTGTCCGCAGCAGCAAAGCCTCGATGCTCACAGTTTCCGCCTGTTCAAGGACCTCGACATTGGTGACATAGTCACTCCAGTGAATGCTGAGGATGGTACGCAGGCAGCGCTGGTGAAAGCGTTCGAGGAGTCGTAGTTGGCTGCGGTAGAGGGCCCAGGACTCGGAACCGTACAGCAGGGTGGTGAGGATGACAGCTCTGTACACGCTGATCTTGGTGCCTGTTTTCAGCTGTTGATTGTGCCACACCCACTTGAATAGTCGCCCGAAAGCACTGTTCGCTTTTGCCAGCCTGTTGTCCAGCTCCTTGTCCAGCTTGGCGTCTGACGTGATGATGCAGCCAAGATAGGTAAACTGGTGTACAGACTTCAGTTCGGACTCGCCGATGGTGATGTGGGGAGGGCGATGCTCTTCCTTGGGTGCCGGCTGATGAAGGACCTCTGTCTTTTTCAGACTGACCTCAAGTCCAAAGAGCTGGGCGGCATCTGCGAAGCAGGACGTAATGCGCTGCAAGGCTCTCTCTGTGTGTGCAACGAGGGCAGCGTCATCAGCAAAGAGCAGCTCACGAATCAGTTGGTCTAGGGTTTTCGTGTGGGCCTGCAGTCGTCTGAGGTTGAACAGGCTGCCATCGAGACGATACCTGATGTACACTGCGTCGTCATCGTCGAGGTCCACTGTGGCCTGCTTCAACATCATGCTGAAGAAGATGGTGAAGAGGGTCGGTGCCAGCACGCAGCCTTGCTTCACGCCGTTGCGAATGGGGAATGGTTCTGAGAGGTCACTGTTTAGTCTGACCTGGCCTTGCTGGTCCTTGTGGAGCTGGACGATCACGTTGAGGAACTTTGGGGGACAGCCTAGTCGCTCCAGGATCTGCCACATACCTTGCCTGCTCACAGTGTCAAACGCTTTTGTTAGGTCGACAAATGTTACGTACAGCCCTTTGTTCTGCTCGCGGCACTTCTCCTGAAGCTGTCTCAGCACAAAGACCATGTCGGTGGTACTCCTGTTGGCTCTGAAGCCACACTGGCCCTCT
This sequence comes from Semisulcospira habei, assembly GCA_036245525.1. Taxonomy (NCBI): domain Eukaryota; kingdom Metazoa; phylum Mollusca; class Gastropoda; family Semisulcospiridae; genus Semisulcospira; species Semisulcospira habei. Next base: position 107,370,131 of record BTPG01000007.1, on the reverse strand, counting down.
GGGAGGTGGTCTTCAGCGATGGCAGGTACCAGCCGATTCAGGAGCAACCTTGCGAGAATTTTCCCGGCAATGGACAGCAGGGTAATTCCACGATAATTAGAGCAGGCAGACTTCTGTCCTTTGTTCTTGTACAGGGTGATGATGACTGCACCACGGAGGTCCTTTGGTAGTGTTCCTTTTTCCCAGCAGCAGAGAAAGAGGTCGTGGAGCTTGTTGTGCAGTGCTGGGCCTCCATGTTTCCAGATCACTGGCGGGATTCCGTCAATGCCTGCTGCTTTGCCACTCTTGAGCTGGTGGATGGCTGTGAGGGTCTCTTCAACGGTGGGCGGTTCGTCCAATTCAACCTTTAGTGGAAGGTGTGGGATTTGGAGGATGACTGTTTCTTGAACAGTGCGCTCAGCGCCGAAGATGTCCTGAAAGTATTCCGACCAGCGGTTCAAGATGGAGGTATTATCTGTGAGGAGTGCCTGTCCATCAGCGCTTCGCAGGGGACTTTGTACCAGGTGCCTAGGGCCATACACTGCTTTCAGTGCTTCGTAGAAGCCCCTGTAGTCACCGTTGTCAGCACAGAGCTGGGTCCTCTGTGCGAGTCTGGACCACCACTCATTCTGGAGCTCTCTAAGCTTGAGCTGGAGACTGCTGCAGATGAGGCGGAAGGCAGACTTCTTCACAGGGCAGGAAGGCTGGGCTAGGTGGGCCTGGTGGGCGGCTCTTTATTTTGCTATTAGTTCCTGGATCTCTACGTCGTTTTCGTCAAACCAGTCTTTGTTCCTCTTTCTAGCAAAGCCCAAGACTTCCACAGAAGATTTTACAATAACAGTTTTCAGTTGTTCCCAGAGTGTTTCAGGGGAGGAGTCTGCTGGATCAACTGTGTCTTTGAGCATGCGCTGTAAATCGGCCTGAAGGACAGCTTTCTTGTCGTCACACTGAAGGCTGGCAACATCAAGCTTTTTCTTGGGGGGGCCCCCTTTCTTGGGTTTCAGCTTGAGGCGGAGCCTGAGTTTGCAGCGAACAAGGCGGTGGTCAGTGTGGCACTCTGCGCTGGGCATCACTCTGGTGAGGAGGACGTCACTGCGGTCCCTCTGACGCACTAGGACATAGTCGATAAGGTGCCAGTGCTTGGAGCGAGGATGTATCCAGGTGGTCTTTCGACTGTCCTTTTGCTGAAAAGTAGTGTTGGTGATGACAAGTGGCTGCTCTGCACAGAGCTCCAACAGTAGGTGACCATTGTCATTGCAGTTCCCAACGCCATGCTTGCCGAGGACTCCTTTCCAGGCTTCAGAGTCTTGGCCCACTCTGGCGTTGAAGTCGCCAAGGATGATGACTTTGTCGTCTGCAAGGGTGCTCTGCAGGAGGCTGCGCAGGTCAGAGTAGAACTTGTCTTTTTCTGCAGGCTCTGCCAGGAGGGTTGGGGAGGTTTGAGACTGCGGCTTCCAGTGACATCTTTCACCTGCCGTTTTGCCCCTTGCCCATCGCTACAGGACTTGGAAAGGGTGACGTATTGCTGGTGTCTCAGTGGGAGGCGCATGGACATGATGCGGTCGGAGTGACCCGTTGGTAGGTTTTCCAACTTAGTTGCAATGGGGGTCTTCACCATGAAGCCCACGCCTGAGAGCTGTCTTTCTGATGCAGGCCTGCCTGACCAGTAGAGGGTGTAGCCAGCGCCAAGTTCTTGGAGGCTGCCTTCCTCCGGGAGGCGTACTTCGCTGAGCGTGGCAATGTCGATGTTTAACCTCCGCAATTCATGGGCAATGAGGGCGGAGCGACGTTCAGGGCATCCGCTGTCTGCTGTGTCGAGCATGGTTCGGATGTTCCAGCATGCTACGTTCAGTCCGGTTGTGGTCGTCATGAGAGTGGATCCATTGTTTTTTCTTGTTTTCTGACCGCATGAGAAGATGCCCGTTGACCGCGGCTAGCCAACTGGGGTTACGAGGGGATGAGCTTTGGTTAGGCCACCTTTTCTAGGCCCCTCTCCGTGTGGAGCAAGCAGTGCTGTCCCTAGAGAAGGCTGCTTGGTCGTTCAGGGTGTGCCGAGTGACATTGTCATCCCCAGGTCAACATCAGGCGACCAATATCTTGAACCGCCTGCATGCAGGTTTGAGACTGCGGCTTCCAGTGACATCTTTCACCTGCCGTTTTGCCCCTTGCCCATCGCTACAGGACTTGGAAAGTTCAGTGTCATAGTCCGTGAGCGTTTCCTAAAGCCTGCGCGGTGGAGCTTTTTGGTGGAGTGCAGTGTGCGCAGTACTGGCCCCACCCTTTAAACCCTTGGTTCGTTTGCCATGGCCTAGCAAGCTGGGACGGTGGCATCGAGGTCCTCGGGTCGTAGGTTTTATATCAGACTGTCCTTGTCTTAGTCTCTGGCTCAAAAGCCTTCCCCGGAGACACGGGGGCTTTGATGTCAGGGGTTTCCTCCCTTAGCCTTTCCGCAGCCAAGCAGCCAGGCCTGCAAGGCAGCAGGGGACTCGTGGGGGCCGGGGTCGTCTATGTCCCGTGCAGATGTGAACATCTGCCTACTGCCCAGACGGTGACACTTACCAGAGGAGAAAAATCCAATGCCGGAACCCGGTATCGAACTTCGCACCCTTGGCATTGGAGGCAGACGCCTTAACCACTGCGCCACTTCCCGTCGTAATATATATATGTCATAATATATTTTCATGAATCGCATTGACACAAGTTTATTTGTTTTGTTTGCTGTGCTTTGATTGTGGACCTTATAGCTCCAAGCCATAAGGTCAAAAATCACAGACCAGCACACATTTGAAAATACAGGATTCTTTGGATTTATCATGCATGTGTCAATGGGACCAAAGACAGTATATATACAACCCGGTATACATTCTTTGATGGGACTCGGTGTATTTGTGTCCTAAGTTCACTTGGGTGAAACACTGTGAAGGTGATGAAATAAAGCCACCAAGAATACCTGTTTCAAAAGAAGTCTCATAAATTCCATTATCAGTTGTTGCTTTCCCTTTTTAGTGCCAATTGAATATGTTATAAGTCCCCCAGGTCTATGATTTTTTGATAGAAGGGAATTTACTTGCCAATTTGAAACTCTTATTGAAGCTCTCATCCAGCCAGTGGAAACTTACTGGAGCAAGCTGACAGAAAAGTACCACTATATTCTTGCAATAGTGTTAAGGTGATACATGTACATTTATCATTTAAGTGGTTTTGTAACCTTAGGTAGTGAGCAACAGGGAGTTAGACAGGGTTTTAAGGCCGCAAGAGGGGGGTGAGTGTGTGTGTGTGCGTGTGGGGAGGGAGTTGGGGGAGAGGTGGATTGAGAAGCAGACAGCAGCTCCCAATTTTTGTTTCTCCTTTCGTTTGTTCTGATTGTGTGTGTGTTGGGGGGTTGGTTGTTTATTGTTTATTTGGTTGGTGGTGGTGGTGGTGGTGGTGGGGGGGGGGGGGTAGATGCAGAGTAACAGAATGTGTTTTACAATGCATAAAAATCTATCCCACTCCAGTGACTGAAAGAAGACAGCAAACTGAGTTTGGGAGGGCTGTTGCGGTAATTGTGTAGGCATTACCAGGGCACAGTGTATTGCGCAGAGTTGCTCCATAACCCAGACCCTCATAAACCTGTACTATGCCCACAGATAAGGCGCAGCATGCTTTCAAAGGGTTTCAGTGAATGGTGATTCTATTTGGTTGTACATTTCCCATTTCTATTCCAGGGCCAAATGTTTAACAATTCACAACCATCAGAAAGAAAACATTTGAATTGTTCATTTGTTTTTTTTTTTAATTCAACATGTTTGCATCTTAGATCGAAACATCTTGAATTTTATGTTCCTTTTCTTTCAGGCAAAATGATCCAAGATCAGAAATGTTGTGCATGTTTGTACATTTTCTGTCTTGCCAATAAGTGAACTTTTTTTTTTTTTACCCCACCCGGGTCTGCCCTGGGGGACTTGGGTGGGGTTAGGTACTTTTTAGTTCCCAGGGTCACCCTGGTCAGCCCCACAGGGTGAGTTTTTCTCTCTATTCTGGGGCATGTGTTTCTGTCTACCCTTGGTCCATTCACCTGTATTTGTCTTTTTAAAACTCTCCCAACTGTCTGCACTGCCTGTAGCTCTTGATGTTGGATGTGTGTTGCTAAATGGTCTTAGTTTTATTTAGACCCCATGTTGTAGGTTTATTTAACGTATTTGACCGGCTGGCGACATACATTCAATTTTCTGTTTATTTTTTTTTTCACAAGCAGTGCAGGCACGTCCTGAGAAAGCCTTGTTGCTGTCGGGACGTTAAGCAATGTACAATCAATCAATCTTGTCTTTTTTGGAAAAACAACCTCCTTCATTTCAAAACCTTGTCAAAGCACTCTGTACAAAACAGAGGCATGTCAGGTCTACGATCAAGCTATGTTGATCCCACATCTGTAACCTGTACGCGCATACTGCTCTCTTGTTGCCCAAGAGCAACCCATTTAACCCATGTCATCCTGAGGCTAAAAGCTTCAAATGTGTACACTGCCATATATGCAAGCTACTTTATAGTACTTACAGATAAGGATATAGACCAGTGGCTTTAGTTCAAGGGTGGTGCCAGAATAGCTTGGCGCCTAGAGGCGCCAAGCTATTCTGGCACTACCCTTGAACTATTTTAGTCAAACTTATTTCACACACACTGGTGTATTCCGAATGATAATGGTTAACCTCTTCTCTGCCTCTGGATGCATGTTATTTGGTTTCTAAAATTAATAATATTCAACGACCAAAAGTCACACGTGTCCAAGGAACATGGATACCATTTGGTCTCAGTAAGACTAAGAGGTATAGATCCTCTTGAGCCCTGGCGACTGCACGGGCTCATGAGGATCTCTGTCTCTTGCAGTTAGATTGTGTTCACTTTTTCTCAGCAGTGAAGGGATTAAAAAGTTTGCAGGTATGCGTGCAGGTCTATGGTTTTGGATCTGATGGCCTACAGCAATAAGGTCCCAAATCACAGACCAGCACTCAAATTATGATGCATGCAATCTCAGATCAATTGATAGATACCCGCACCAGAAGTTACAGAAGCAGGTGAAGATACTGACAATCAAAGACCTAACACCACCCATCATTCCATCCAAATGTTTAGCCATTCATTGTTAACCATTTTCATCCTGATACACTATTGCTTGAAATAAATTTGACTGTGATAGTTTGAGGGTGGTGCCAAAATCACTTAGTGCCTGAGGTGCCAAGCGATTCTGGCACGGCCTTTGAACTAAAATGGTTAATCTATCTCCTAAAAAAGGCTCGATATGACAATAAGCAAATTAGAAAACATCTGCTTTAAGATCTAATGGGTTAGTATATCTGAAAATTATGTTGTGTGTGCAGGCGCGAGAGAAAGAGTTGAAGGAGAGAATAGCACAGCTACAGAAGCAAGTGGAGACGCTGACGGTGCAGATGTCTGACCGAGACCACACCATCAACAAACTCAGCAAAGACAAAGATAGCATGGTATGAAATTTGTCTGCAGCCTTGATTGATTAGTTGGGGGTTTAACCCATATCATACAGAGGCTAAAAGCTTCAAATATGTGCACTGCCGTATGCACACTACATTATAGTACTTTCAGAAGGATATAGACCAATCGCTTTAGTTCAAGGGTGGTGCCAGAATAGCTTGGCACCTAGAGGCGCCAAGCTATTCTGGCAAGCTATTCTTGAACTATTTTAGTCAAACTTATTTCACACACTGGTGTATTCCGAATGATAAGGGTTAACATCCATGGCACCTGAGTGATAATGGAAGGCTCTAACAGGCAGGCTATGGGGGACAGGGACAGCTGCTGCCTGCAGAGTGTGACTGATCAATTCAGGCACACTGCAACTGTGCCATTTTGATAGTCAGACTATAGAACAAGCCTGACTTTTTGCTTGGACATACATGTGTGCGGGTCTGTGATGTGGGACCTCATTGCGTGCGAGTCATGAGGCCCAAAATCAGGCACCAGCCTCTAGTATGCATGAGGCCATTATGCCGTTGTCGGCCACAATTGGTCCTTGCCGACTACAGCCCAATAGCTTTCGTTTACTGGGCAGACATTGAAATTTATAAAGAAGGGGAGGGTCCAACTTGTGTAATTTTATGTGCACATCGTGTGGAAAGGAAGGGGAGAGGTAATGGAAGGGGAGGAGGGGAGTTCAGCACTTTCCCTCGAAAGGATATGGTAGCCAGCAACCTTACTTAAGACAATTACTGCAAGTATGTTGTGGGTGTCAGCACACCCATATGTTTATATAATAAAACCCCTTTTAGCTTGCAAGTCATGAGTATGCGGGCATCATACTTTTAACCCACTTAATGCCAAGGACACATTTCCCATATTTTGGAGGTGTCGCCTCACAACTATGTATCAGTTGCATCAGATGGATCGACCATGATAATTCAAGGGTAACGCCAGATTAGCTGGGTGCCTGGTGGTGTAAAGCTAATCTGGCACTACCCTTGAATTATTATGGCCGATCCATCACATGCTGCAGGGCATCGGGGCTAAATGGGTTAATGTGGGGCCTTGACATCCCATATGTTGTGGATGTGAGTGCATTCATACTTTAATGTAGTCAGTTATGGGCGTTACTTAAAACAAAAATTGTGACAGAAACAAAACTATGGGGTTTTGGTTTGACTTTCAGGAGGTAGACTACAAGAAACGGCTAGCGGAGGAACAGAGTAATCATGCACAGACGCAGCAAAGTTTAGAGTCAGCACAGTCTGAGATTGATGCAATGATTGCACAGCTTGAAGAACAGGAGAAGCAGAGCAAGAAGAAAATGGACTCGATTCGAACAGATGTGAGTTACCTTGTGCAATATGGAACTCAGAATTTTTTTTTTATATAAAGAATTCATTTATTAATGAATAAGTAATAATTAAAAAATAATAATAATAATAATTGTTATTACATGTAGCAGTAAGCGTAGTACATGGTAGTATGTAGGTGCACTGTGTTGTACACAAATTTATTAATCAGCTCAAAACTGTCCCAAACACACACGTTCACGTGAAACACACATTCAGTGGCTCACTCACAAGCTGAAAATAAACAAAATTTAAATACCTGCACTATACAACTGCAATTTTGATCGCTTGTATTTAAAATTTATAAATGGCCTGAAACTGGAACCCAAGTGAGGGGAAGTGAAAGGTGGAGTACCTGCAGAAAAGAGGTCTGCCTGCATAAATGCTCATACAGGGACACAGGAATAAAATACACAATTCTTGCTTTGGTAACAGACGTTTACCTACTACGCCTTTGTCACCCCACCCCCCTCCTCCCCTGAATAAATGAATACAACTTTGAATCATGTAACTCTGTTGTATCCAATATTTTTAAGTAACTTTTTTTTTCATTTTTCCTCATTTGCTCCAGCTGACAAGGCAGCTGACAGAGATGGCTGCGCTGAAGGACAAAGAAATTGCAGACCGAGACCAAAAACTGAATCGCCTTAAGATGCAAATGGCTGATGCATTAAAAGGCAATTCTTGGTCAGTACTTCTTTTAGATGTGTGTAGCCGTGTGATTTTGACCTTACAGCTTGTAATCATAAGGTCGAACATTAAAGACCAGCATGCAAATTAAACTGTTGTTCTGTCTGCATGTTATGCAGATATAATTTATATACACTCGCTGCTCACAACAACAACAACAAAATTATTGCCTGCTTGCCTGTGAGGGTCGCATTGCAACCTGCAGAGCACAATTTCAAGTTTTCTGTAAATGAAGTGTTCATTAACCAATTCAGCCCTGACGCCTACAGCAGGACATGGGTCGACCATGATAATTCAAGAGTAGTGCCAGATTAGCTTGGCGCCTGTCGGTGCCAAGCTAATCTGGCACTACCCTTGAATTATCATGGTTGATATCCTGCAACTGGTGCATAGTCATTAGTAATGACACCTCCAAAATTTGTGAAATACGGCCATCGGGCTGAAGGAGTGAAATGCTAGGAACATGATGGATACTGCTTGCAGGCAAGAAGTTTCTTTTTGTTTTGTGAACAGCATAGATACAAGACAACTTCTGCCATGAACAAAATGTACTAGAGCTTGCACAACTAACCCTTTGGATGTCAGCAGCAGGTCTTTTTGTCACAATGATTCCTGCATTTTTTTGTTGCGATGATTCCTGCAATTTGCTACACGGAGGCCTTCGGGGTACAATGGTTCCTTTGACCTCCAAAAGGCCTACAAGGGTCCGTGCAGCAAGCCCCTGCTACCAACAACGCATTTGTTTTCATTTCTCCACAATTTTCGTAAAAGAAATCAAGAAGAAATCTTGCAACTTGGATCATGCCAGACATGACCGACGTCAAAGGAATATACATTTATACATAATAGACACGACGTAATTTAAAATATTTCATGACGTTGCCATCTCTAGGAAGCATGCTTGTTGTTTCGAACAACACTCAGTAACTTTTTACTTTAGAACATTTTGGCGATCTTTTATAGAATAAAACTTGCATCCAAGATGCATCACAAAGAAGGCTACAAGAAGTCCGCCATTTGTTGCTACAATGGTTTTTGTAGCTCGGTCATGTGGTTACAGTTTGCGCTAAGGGGATTGGTCGTGTGACGTAGGGATGAAAATAATGACTTTTGCAACTGTAGACGCTGTCTGTGAAACAGTGTGCTACATTAGGGGAATGGATTAGCTATGACTGTTCCAGAGTGACGCCAGATTAGCTTGGCGCCTAGTAGGGCAACAAGCTAATCTAGCACTTTCCTCAAACTCTCATGGCCGACTCATCGCCTGTTAAGGTATCTTAACCTGTATCTTAACCCTTATCATTCGGTATGTGAAATAAGTTTGCCTAAAATAGTTCTAGTGCCAACATAGCTTGGCACCTCTAGGTGCCAAGCGATTCTGGCACTACCCTTGAACTAAAGCCATTGGTGTATATCCTTATCTGTAAGTACTATAATGTAGCTTGCATAATTATGGCAGTGTACAAATTTGAAGCTTTTGGTCTCAGTATGATATGGGTTAACACATTGAGTCTTAAGGTCAAACTTTAAGTTAAAGTCTGTTTAAGAATGCCTTTCATTGGCAGGAAGCAGCATGATTTGCATCCCCACTAGCTATCTGAGGATACGGTAACCTTACATCTGGTACGAGGACGGTGGATGCCAGTGACAGATCAAACAAGATGATCCCTGTATATTGTTGGCACTGTCCTTGCCTTTAAGGCAGTACCAACTTTTTTTACTTGAGTCTAGATTTAGAAATTACTGCTGTGTGCATTGCAGGGAAAGACAACAACAGCTGGAGGAGCTGACGAAGGACCTTGCTCGTATTCAAGAAGAGTGTGATATGCTACGCAGCAAACTTAAGTCCCTCTCCAAAACTAAACCGGTAAACAAAACGAGATAGATGAGATGAATTTATAAATAACTTTGCAGAGAAATGTAAAATGATTATACAGTTTGTACTAATAAAAGTCTTAACCCTTTATCCTTTAATGGACAATAAATTTCTTGAATGTTGAACCCTTTGGGTGCCAGCAGTGGTTTTAGTCATGATTCCTGTAGGAATAATCACGACAAAAACTGCTACCATGTTGGTAGGGTTAAGATATTTGTTTCTTCAAAAACATTACCAATGACATGACCTTATGGGAGGTGTCTACTACTTACGCAATTCTAGCCTAAGAGCTCGTTGTGTTACTACACAACCCGGAAGGCACTCGGGGAACCCCGAGGGGGCCGAGAGTTATCTCCCGATACTCCCCATCTGGGACAGAGTACCCATAGTCCGTCAGTCAGTCTACTTAGGCTTACGCTGCTCAGACGTGTTTGCTCTAGCATACGGACTTGGGATTTTCGACCGGTTCGCCGGTCGTCGACGGCCTTGGTTCTTCGCTTGACTTCTTCTTCGTCCGTCCTCCCTGTGCCTTGCGTGGCTCTGGTGTCCCCTCTTCGTTGGCAGCTGCCCGCTTGGCTGCTTGTATGCCTGGGCTGTGCTGTGCGCTTCGCTGTGACTTCGCCGCGCGTGCCTTGGTTGAGATTTTTCTCCCCCCTTCCCCGGTCCCGCTCCGGGAAAAGGTAAGGTAGTTGGGTTGGCCCTCGGTCGGTCCCCGCGCTGGGCACTGGTTGAGCGGGCACGAAGGCGGTCTTCTTTGGCGCTGTTGCTTTGCACCACGATTCTTGACTTTTACTTGGCGGGCCTCGCGCCCGTTCCCTCTCTCCTTCCGTGTTGGTGTGGCATTATTATTTAACAGGGTCAAAATCTCCCTTTCTCAAAAGAGGGCATTTACGCGTGAGGAAAGGAATGAGACGTTTTAATCTGGAACGGTCATTCTTAAACGGCTCAGATCCACAGGTGGTCAGCTTCGTTTTCCAAGATGGCGTCTAGCGATGCAGAGCACCTTTTCCTCGCGGTTAAAACCTTTAATGGAATGGGAGTGGTGTGAAAGATCGGTGAAAGTTAAGTCTAACCATATTTCTGGCGCTTACCTACTCGCTTGTTCCTTACCTACTCTTTTGTACCTTGTGGGGTTCGGGGAATGTGTTATGCTCCAGCCATTCCTTGACGCATTACGTTGGTGAGTGTGGCGAGAGCCAACGCTTACTTCGGTACTGTGTCGGTCACGTAATGCCTGTTGTTATGCGTAATGCAGACCTGTTTACCATACACGGGGGCTTATTAGGTACACAATTTGGCTGGTGGGTGAATATACTTGTGCACTTTTATACTTGGCATCACATGTTTCAGTTCTTGGATGTCAGGCGTATGCCCACTTGAGCGCAGGGCCACTGGTCGCCACGCCTTGCTGCCGTTTGATAAGGTTCAAGATGACCTTTCTGTGGCTGTAATAGAAGAAAATCATAAACAGGAAAAAAAAAATAAAAAAAAAAAATTGTCTTGCCACCACAGGTGCTGCTCACATTCATGCACGCGCTCGTTCCGCAAGTTACAGGAACAGAGCTACAAAATGGACATTGATTTGGGACGGGTGGAGCCCGTCGCCAAGGCAGCTAAGGTCCGGCGCCAGTGACCTCATCCCAACCCGAACCTACCTGACGGAAACAGAGTGCTAAGACAGCCCTATGTCTCCTGAACACTTTAGTATATGCTCTTTGGTTAAATTCCTCCTTGACTAAGGCTTGTGCATGTGAATACAAATTACGGTCGAAAGGAGATTAATGGCCTATATAGGCAACATAAAACTACGATCAAAGCTGCACCTGGAGGCCCGTCGCTATAGTACAGCACCGGTGTTCAGCTGAGGGCACCGCTCCGACAAAGGTTACTGTGCCTGCCGCTTGCTTCAGGCCTATACTTGTCATGACATGCTTGAGTTTGTTGTGCATGATGTGTTGCGAAGGTTAACCTTACCAGGGCAGGGTCCCTCAGGCCCACGCCCGCGTGCCTTCGGTTTTTATATGTTGCATTGGCCTCTGGACGACCTGCACACTACATGGAGGATTCCAGTGACCGTCAGACTCACACAAGGTCTGTCTACCATGTGCCGGATGTACCTCCGAACGTTGGTGTGACGCCTGCTCCACATGACCTGAACGGCGCTGTGCGCTACTTTGGGGCTTCTTTGGCGAGTTCGCCCGGCACCTGTGACTGGTTCCAGACCTGCTGAAATACCGGCTGCTGTTCCCGGTACTACGATCGCTCGAGTTCCGACGAGATGACGGAGAGATCACCATGCCGGACGCGTCAGTATAGTGTGCAGAGTGGGTTGATCGATGCGGTCGTTCCCAGGAGGGAACGCACCAAGAACAAACCTTATGACAGACAGAAAACCAGCACCGGCACGGAGCTCGGTGCCGAGGGACGTGCCCCAATCCGTCCTTGATTCTATGCCGATCCCCGCTCGTCTCCTAGAAAGCCCGCTGGCTCCTACGCGGAGTCTCCTCGCCGGCAGCGAGCCCACCTCGCCATAGAGCTCGGTTCACAGAGACATTCTCGCACGCATGCATCATCTCGGCACGAATGGAATCCGCTGGGCGCACAGTACGGAACCCACACACCGCTCAAGGTCAGCTGGGAAGCCGTCCAGGCGGCCGACGACGTAGCGCAGGTTATCGCGCTCGGAGCGGGTATGCTGGCACCGCCCTCGCTCCCTGGAGGGGGCTCCACTAGGACAGCGCTGCTCGTCGGGAGACACACTGAGCCGGCTGCTAGTGGTTACAGAGTCATGTTGGTGACCAGCCAGCTAGACAGAGGTTCCAGTCTCCGTTCTTACCGCTTGAGTCCTTGACGATCTTGTGGAGAGATCACCACGCCGGTCGCAACGTTCCAGTACGCGGAGTGGGTTGATCGATGCGGTCGTTCCCAGGAGGGAACGCACCAAGAACAAACCTTTTGACAGACAGAAAACCAGCACCGGCACGGAGCTCGGTGCCGAGGGACGTGCGCCAATCCGTCCTTGATCCAATGCCGATCCCCGCTCGTCCCCTAGAAAGCCCGCTGGCTCCTACGCGGAGTCTCCTCGCCGGCAGCGAGCCCACCTCACCATAGAGCTCGGTTCGCGGAGACATTCACGCACGCGTACACTTTCACGGCACGATTTGGAATCCTCTCGGCACTTAACATCGGATCTCCTCTCTCGAACTCCTACACGCGAGGAGGGACCGCTCTGCTCCATTGGATGCTCGTCCGCTACGGTTCGCCATCGTTGGAGTCACTCTTCCAACACTCTACGTCTACACTCCGCTCTCTCTCCACTGCGGGCGTGCTTAGGAGTTGCCGTTCTTCACGTCGCTCCAGGGATCCTGGCCCGTCTCGCTTGTCGGTCCCCTTCGCGTCCGGCTGCCGTTTGTCCCTTTCCTCTCCCCCTCACTCAGCCCTTTCCCCTTCTTCGTGCTCCGTCCCAGGGCTGCAGCCTCTCCACTTCTGGACGTTTGACCCCCTCCGGTAGATCCTCGGGGAGGACGCTGTCATTACTTCGCCTAGCGCAGACCTGTTTACCTACATTTGGGGGTTAAAGTACACATATTTGCTTGGGTTACACTTACATGTACACGTTTCTACACAGTTATACACTATATACACCTTTGGAGATCTGCCTACTCACTAGCTTGTGACCTTTTACGCGTGAGATCCAAATTACACTTAGTCAGTTGGAAGGGTTCTGACTTCACACGGGTGGTAAACAGGTCTGCGAGCGCTTCGGCTTCAGTTGGCCGCGGCTGCCGCACTTCGTGACAGGCGCTTCGACTTCCCTGCGCTTCTTCTCTCGGTTCCCGGAGCTTCTTGCTTCGCCCTCCTTGGAGTGGTCAGCTGTTGGCTTCCCTCGGCAGGACCGGTTCTCGGGAGGTCTCAGGAGGTTGCCTGCCCCTACCGGCTGTGGATCCGCTCTTGACTCTTCTTGGACTAGATGACCTCTCTCGTCCGTAACACCCTACACTGCGTGGGATCGGGGAGCTCCTTACCCTGCTCTTCGTTCTCCAGTGGTCATCTGGCCGTGGAAGGACCCCCTGTGCTGACGACTCGGCTGACCCAGGTTCTTCGGAGTTCCTGGCCTTCACTTCAGGGAGCAGACCGGAGGAGGCTTCTAGGACCTTGGTTTCGCTTACGCTGGTGCCAGATGGCGATGGGATGCGGTCTGCGCAGGTGGTCCTCGGCTCCGCCTCCAGATCTTGGGCTGCGCCTTCTTCCGGAGCTGCCGACCCTTGACTCCAGTTTCCCGTGCACTCGGCCTCCACAACGTTCCTCGGTTCACCTGCGAAGGAGGAGTCACCGCTGATGGAGTCTCCGCTCCTGTTTCGGTTTTCCGTTGGATTCACCGGGGGTCCTCAACCTACCCATGGACACTGTGGAACCAAAGCGCAGCGCCGTCTCCCTGGTGCCTAACCTACTCGACATCCCCATTGGGCGCACAGGGGTACGCCGGAGTTTGGACAGGTGGTACTGCTGCGGCGGTGCTCGCTGTGGAAGGGCCTAGCCACTGCTCGGAAGTCGGCTCTACTCTCCGTCGGTCGTCTCGCAGCCCGGCTGCTGTAGCTACGCCCCCTACTTCCGTGGTTCTTCTCGAGGTCCAGCCTAGCCTCCGGACCTCGCGGACAAGAGCGTGAACGGCTTGGATCTGACACGGACTAGGAGGTCTGCTCGTGGGAGGTCTGAGCCAGCCTTTTCCCCGATGGAACCAGTTGCTTCACTCGGAATGCACCAGGATACCTTCGGAGGATCGGCGCGCTGGCGAGATGGCTTAGTGGACCTGTTCGCCGCAAGGTGGGATCTCTGGCTTTCCCCGCGCCTTCGTGGGGTATAGCCCTCCTGGACGAGATGCCAACGCTCTGACCTAGCCTGGGAAGGATCCTCCTCTCGTCCTGTTGGTCACCCCTTTCCCTGGTACCGGTCCTGAACCTCTTTCCCCTCAGCTCGCCACGGACCCCCCGCTACTGCTTCCCGCATTCTACTAGGTCCTCATGCAGCCGTGATGGTCACTGTTCCGCCTTGCTGGAGCACCTACCCCTGCGCCTTGGCGGTTTGCGACAGACCCTCAACGCTGGAGTCTTCGCATGGGCAGCAGTCGAAGCCTCGCTATGGCCCGCTTCCCCAACTTGACGCCTCTACGATGAAGTTGGCGAGACATTGTGCTCTTGGACGGCGTCCGTCACCTTTCCCCTACCGACCCTGCTGACCCCAGCTGGTAGACTTCTCCCCAGGAGACTAGGCAGGATAGGGCAGGATAGCCTGAGCTTGCCTCACGTATACCTACAACGACATAGCCGTCCGGGCGGACGCTTCTTGGCCGTGCCCGGCAGCTCTGAAGCTACAGGGCAGTCCTGTCTACGCTCAGTCATACGATCCGAAGTCCAGGATCCCTCCCTCAGGGAGCTTAGAGGCTAATTACGTCCAATCAGCTACGTGCAGGGCCACGAACGCCACAGCCGTCAGGAACTGGGCTGCCCTCATCGTGGCTACTGGAGGGCTGGCGCGCAGGTGCTCTCGATCGCAGAGTTCTGTCAGCCTAGCGAGGTTACTCACTCTGGTGGGGGACCTCCCGGGGGGGCACTCCTCCCTCCCAACCGCAAACTCCCGACGACTCTACGTGCAGGGCCACAAACGCCACAGCCGTCAGGAACTGGGCTGCCCTCATCGTGGCTACTGGAGGGCTGGCACGCAGGTGCTCTCGATCGCAGAGCTTACACCTACCTAGAGTCGTCGGGAGTTTGCGGTTGGGAGGACGGCCCTTGGGGCCTTAGGTGTGCTAGAGCGCAGCACCCTCCTCCTTTTCGCCATTCTCCCATAAGGTCATGTCATCGGTAATGTTTTTGAAGAAACAAATGCATTTTTCTTTAAAAGGTATTTTTTCGAAAAATACTTACCGATGACATGACTCGGACGACCCTCCCACCTGCCCCGCTTGCCGCTGGTAAGCTAAGTATCCTGACTGACGGACTATGGGTACTCTGTTCCAGATGGGGAGTATCGGGAGATAACTCTCGGCCCCCTCGGGGTTCCCCGAGTGCCTCCCGGGTTGTGTGGTAACACAACGAGCTCTTAGGCTAGAATTGCGTAAGTAGTAGACACCTCCCATAAGGTCATGTCATCGGTAAGTATTTTTCGAAAAAATACCTTTTAAAGAAAAATGCATTTTTCTATAGATCCTGTGCACAATTTTTTTTATTACTTCACCAATACAGATGTACCATACTGTGGATATAACGAAGCAAAGGTTGCATTTTGCTATATTTCAAGGTGACTGTAGTTTCGTGGAGAAATACAACCAGTCACACATATTTTACAGGGTAATTGTCAGAACTGTGCAGAAGCGACAGCACGGGCTGAGAGACTGGCTGTGACCATCAAAGAGCGGGAGACAACAGTGAAGGACCTCAAATCATTGTGTGCGAGGTTTGAGAAACAGCTTTCTCAGCAGGATCAGCTGCTGAAAATGTGGGCAGACAGCAAAGACAACAAGGTCACTCTTCCAAAGTGACAGCTCTGATAAATTGCCCATGCAAGATCTGAACAACACTATCCCCCATGTAAAGGCAGCAAACTGGTACTACTCACAATACTGGTGGCTCCATGCACAAAGGAGTCAACCCTTGGATGTTGGTAGCAGTTTTAGTCGTGATTCCAGCAGGAATCATCGTGACTAAAACCGCTATTGACACCCAAAGGGTTAACAGTACCTGTGTCTGCCGGCAAAAGAGTTTACAGCATATATGAACCACAACTGAATTCAGTGCTAGATCTAAATAATAATAATCCCCTTGTGTATGCAGCCACCTGGACTGAACAGCATCAGTGGCTGCATAAACAGGGGGGTCAGCAACACCTGTGAACCATAACTGAATTCAATGCAAAGAAGTTGCACAACAGATTCACAAGCAGCAGAGGAAAAGAGGTCAATGCTGTTCTAAAGTGTTTTTGCAACATTATGGCAAAATCATAGAGTAAATGTGGACTGGAAAGTTGAAGAATATAGTTTAAGCATACAATGATAGTGTGTGTGTCCAGTCATAAAAAGTGCTTGAAGTGCTGTAGGAGAGGTTTGAGAAGGAAAGCTAAGAGTTGGCAGCTAAAGAAGTGGATCTGCAGCTTCTTTTGGGAGTCATTGCAGCTCTCAGCCTCCTTCAGGTGGTCAGGCAAGGTATTCCAGAGCTTTGGATAACCAGTTAAAGGAAAACAAAAAATAGAGGTTAAAAACCCTTTACAGGGGCTGATCTGGGTGGGGGGGGGGGGGGGGGGGGGGGGTCAGAACCAGAACCCACTCCCCCCCCCCCCCCAAAAAAAAAAAAATTTTTTTTTAAATGCTATAGCAGTTTCTTTTTGGGGTGGTTGCCCCCCCCCCCCCCCCCCCCCACATGATATTTTGGCGAATGGCGAGTCTTAACACGCATGCACCCTCTCTCTCTACGCCCCCGCCCCCCCCCTTTCGGCCCCTGGAAGCAAGGTCTAGCGTTGGGGAGGCCTTTAGTATGAGGTTGAAGGACCCAAACAAAAAGTTAGAAACTCCCCGCCCCCCCCCCCCCCCCCCTTCAAGGGAACTGATCCGCCCCTGCTTTAAGTATGAAACATGAAACGCCATGTTTCACACATAAGGGGTTTTCAACTTCTATTTTCTGTTTTCATTTCACATGAAACCCTTGCAGCAACATTTTTACTTCTTGTGGATAACCAGTTGTTTGCAAGAGACAGTAAGTGTGAATGATTGTTTTGGCTGATTTTGTAGGTCAGCAGTCCATTTCGCGCAAGTTATTGTTGCCTTTCTAATGAGTGCTCTGTCTACTGTTTTAATGTGGGCTTAACCCTTTGTGGATGCGGCCACTGGTGCTTTTTGCAGAACTTAGCAGCAGATGCATGCACAAGGTGGTTAACAGAAAAACAAAAGGTCTGCAAACATGACAGCTTGGTTTGAAGGTCACATTGACCTTGACATAGGCCAGAGTGCCTTGTAAAGATGGCACATATACCTCATAATTTTAGCATTCTTGAAGCTTTATACATTTCTTGTGAACATTTGTTGGAGAATTTACAATCACTATTTACATTGCAAGCAAGGTCGCTGGAGGTGACCGCTGTAGAAGAGAAACTGTAATAGCATTGTCTGATGTGCTGTTCTGTGATTTTGGACCTTAAGGCTCAGAGCCACGAGGTTCATAATCACAGACCACTGTGCTGCTGCAAAAGAAAAATGAGCAGATTTAGCAGTAATTTTTGTTTGCCTTTGAAATTCTGACCCCTTCACTGACTAGAAAAAGTGAACATGATCCAACTGCAAGAGACACAGATCCTCATGAGCCCCTGCATTTGTGGGGGCACATGAGAATCTATGCCTCTTGCTGACACCCCTGTATATCCATGTTTCTTGAACTGCTTTCGGTTCATCTGCATTTAATTTACACAGATTTCAGAAACACAATCTTCTATCAGTAGCAGGAAAATAAAACGTGCATGTTGGAATTGATGGTATATGATTGATCTTACATATATTTTCCCCATCTCACCACCATGCTTCCCTCTTTTAAGGGACAACAGTGTCTGAAATTGAGAAGGGTAACAGAGGAGGAGAGTACCTATATATAATTATTATCAAACATTTTTTATACTGACATATTGGAATAGTACTTCCTATGTGTAACTGAAAAACCTTGTGTCCAACACACAAATCAGATGCTTGTACAATGTTTTCCAGTTACAGTAGCGACTTGTGTTTACCAAGTGGGAACGATTGGTTGGTTGTACATTGCTTAACATCCTGACAGCAACAAGACTTTCTCAGGACGTGCCTGCACTGCTTGTGAAAAAAAAACTAAACAGAATATTGAACGTATGTCACCAGCTGGTGAATGAGTGTAAAAGACCTTGTGAATGAGACACTGAATTTTTTTATTATTCTTTTATTATCTCTAGATATACCGGTAGTATGCATGCATGTTTGGTGAAAATGGCAAATTATTTTTATAACCTTGCTTTCATCTACCAATATATTGTCTGGGATATATCTGGTATAGATTTATGCAATTTATGTATGTTGCTGTTTGGTTTTTGTTGTCCAAACTTTTGTGTTTTAAAAAAAGAATGTGTCTGAAAAGAGTGCAAGTACAAATTGTTACATATCTTTGTCCAGGGTATCTGTGTAGCATTCCATGTTGTATATATTTCTTGGCATTAATTTCATAAACTGTAGCATTTGTTAGGAAAAAATGAAATGATTGATGTAGCCAGACTCTCTGTAGGGTAAGAAACATGTAAATGTGTATGCTGACTGCAGAATGAAATGGTCCTTTATGTGATTCAGTTAAGACAGGAAATGCTCGTGACCATAGCATTAAAGTTTAAACAGAGGTCATCTGAAAATCAGAAAGTTGTCAGAAAATGTATTAAGTTCATACATTAGCAGATGTATCCCACCCCCAATGCGCAAAAGGCCATCAGGACATTGTCGGCCGCTGTTGGACCGGGCACGGCTGTGGACAGGCCAATGGTGGCCGATGACGTTTTGCACACTGGAACCAGCTCTATCTGCAAGTAGCATATATTCTCATGAGCCCCTGCAGCTGTAGAGACTCATGAGGAGTGGCCTCATTTGCATTGCCAGTTTGAGAGACAGTCAGGTATTCATTTATAATGATGGTACATACGGTGGTGACTTTAACGATCTAGCGAGATATTTCTTGCACGTTGTTTTCACTGTCCTTGCTTTTTAAGTATCACTTTTTTTCTACTATTCTTTGTTCCCAGAGTACCGGTACTCTAAAAGCAGCAACAACAAAAAAAATGAACATACATGCATGTTTAGTCATTAAACCCTTGTGCATGTACACCCTGGCACTGAAATCGGTACTGGTGGCTGCATGCACAAGGGGAGAAGAAAACGTAGCAATTACAGTATGATAGACATCTAACCTGTGAATGGAACGAATTTTTGTATTACCATGTGACTGATGCCTTTTAAAATTGTCTACAATTAAAAAAAAATTGGTCAGTTTTATGACTTATTTACAGTGGACCTTTTTTTGAAGTGACCATCTGCAGGCAGTAAAGGGATAATCCAATTAACCCAAAGGCTGCAATTCTCAAAGTCTGGAAGTGTCACCTGAAGACTATGTACCAGCTGCAGGAGATAGGTCGACAATGACCATGCAAGCATAATAGCAGATTGGCTTGGTGCCATCAGGCACCAAGCTAATCTGGCACAACCCACCGCCTGGGAAGGTGTCAAGCTAATCTGGCACTTCCCTTGAATTATCGTGGTCAATCCACCTCTGTTGTAGTGTATCAGGACTAAATGGATTAATAGTTCAAAATATCTCCTTTATTGATGTTCTTAACCCATAAAGCCCTGAAAGACTATGACAGGATGTGGATCGACCATGATATTTCAAGATTGGTGTCAGAATAGCTTGGCGCCAAGCTATTCTGACACCAATCTTGAAATATCATGGTTGTCCGTCATCAGAACTGGGATGTACCTCAGAGCATATCTGTAAAAATGTGATAATTTTGTCCTCAGGGCGTAAGGAGTTAAGATGTCTTACAATAATGCTGGACAAAAGGGATAACTTGGATTTAAAGTGTGAATGTCATAAAATGAAGAATTTTTTTCAACTCTTCTCTTTCACATATAGTAGAGTTCCTTCTGTTACAATGTTAGGCAGTGGAAAACCTGGTACATGTACCTACTAAGACGGATTGTGAAAAGAAAGGTACCAGTGGTCCAGGGTAGCTGAAAATCTTAGTCGAGACAAGACAACATTGATAACCCATTATATCAGTAAATTTTAGCCATCAGCCTGCCATGGAGCAGATCATTTTAACATTCACTGCAAGACATGGATCTAGCGTGATAGTTCAAAGGTGGTGGCAGAATACCTTGGGCCCATAGGTGCCAAGCTATTCTGGCACCACCCTTGAACTATTACACTCGATCCATCTCCAAAAGTGTAATACAGTCTTCAGAGGGCAACTTTAAAATTCGGGGATTTTGGACCTGGGGCAGAATGTGTTAAAGGTTAGTAATTTAAGACGTAAGAGCAAACAAATCAGTGTGCCTGAACACACACATACACACACACAGTGTGAACCACACACTAACTCTCGCAAGGCTGGAACCAAATTTGAGAAGCATTCTCTGATGAATACGCAATAGCTGCACAAGGATAGACCATTCTATTCCTAGTCTACCCCTTCACTACTACTGATGATGCCCCTTTGGTGAAAAAAACCTGTAACTGCCAATCTTTGCTGTTGAATGGTATCGTCTGTAGCAGTCAAGGATTTAACCCATTGTGTCCCAGGTACAAAATACCCACATTTTGGAATTGCCCTCCGAGGACGGCATTACAATTCAGGAGACCGATTGACCATGATAGTTCAAGGGTTGTGCCAGAATAGCTTGGCGCCTTTTATTTAGCATGGCCCATCCATAGCTGGTTGTGTTTTGTTAGAAAGGAGATAATGCAAAATGTGCAGAAAAACTCAGTCACACCTGAACACAAACATAAACAACATGAATATGCATTCATGTTCAGAAAGTCACACACATACAAATAACTGTTCAACAGTAACCTAACCCCCTCGTTCAGGCTGCCAGGCTGCATGCACAAGAGGGTTCACATAAAAGATAACTGAACAAAACCTTTTGCTTCTCATTTATTCACTCACACCAAACACAGTCATCCGTCACATCTCACATAATCTTCACACTGGTACTTTCGATCTGATCCTGTCTGGATCTGGCATTTACATGGGGCGGTCCGTGGCGCAGTGGTTAAGGCGCCTGCCACCAATGCTAAAGGTGCGAGGTTCGATTCCGGGTTCCGGCGTCGGACTTTTCTCCTCTAGTAAGTGTCACCGTTAATTCGGGCGGACCGTCGGGGGTTCTTTCTCCGGGTACTCCGGTTCTTCCTCCCCCTCCACTTTGGTGTCAGTTTCAGCCAACTTAATAAAATTTCAAATACAAAACGATTTCCAAATACCGTCACTTCAGTAGCTCGCTTGAGCTTGCCCTTAGCACCACGTGAATGTTGTGTGTTTACGTACAGTGTGTGAGTGAATGCGCATGATCACGTGAGCGTGCTTGTTGGGTTCAGTTCGCGGCTACATTCTGCGCATTGAGTTATATTATAAATATGAGAAATGCGCCATATAAATACTATGTAATAATAATAATACATCTTTCTGAAAATGTCTGACACCTATGCAATCTGCGCGCAGGGAGACTGGCCATGGCCAATGTCACTGCTCACTGGGTTTTTGCCAACTGCCGCAACCTTTCAGTCATCCAGGCCTAAACCAACATCTGCTATTCCATCATCTGGCTCTTCTGGGTC
The DNA here is from genome assembly GCA_036245525.1 of Semisulcospira habei. Lineage (NCBI taxonomy): Eukaryota > Metazoa > Mollusca > Gastropoda > Semisulcospiridae > Semisulcospira > Semisulcospira habei. Next base: position 107,348,379 of record BTPG01000007.1, on the reverse strand, counting down.
CTAAAAAAAATGAACCAAATAAATATAGATAAAATGTCTACAATGCAACATCACATTGCCCTGATAGCAGTACAAAATAAAAACAAAAATCATGAATGAAATCCAAGTGATAAACTCTCAGTTCTTTTCTTGTTATAATAATGAAAACTCACCCTGTATTCTCGTGGTTCCAAGTCTTCCCCATACTGTATAGCTGTGTCAGCCTGAAGTAAAACATCACTGATGCTGTCTTCATCTGTCGGATCCAATGGCATAAATTTCACCAAGCTGTAGTCGTCAATCTGAAAATGACAATGATATCATTTACAACAGGCATGCTACAGAGGCTATGATGGTTTTCCCTGAAACCTATGCTGCGGGTTCTGGGGGCCACATAAACAGCATGCCTGACAGGCACGCTACATAGGCTGTAATGGTTTTGCGGAAATCCGCGAAATCGTGGAAAAGTAGCATGCCTGTTACAATAATATTGAAAATAAAAATAATAACAAAAATAATGCAGAGAAGACCAAATCCACTTGCCTGTCATAAGCAACATATTGTTATGGACCAGACCATCATGTCTCTAGAACACCCAAATGATGAATGCAAATTTCAGTGCATCCGCACGTACAATATTGTGCAAGAAAAATTTGGGCTCTGATTTTATTTGGATAGTAGTCCAAATAGCTGCTGGGGTCCTAGAAGTAGAACATTTGCACCTCACTGTAATAGTACAATGAACTTCACATAACCCCTTGACTGCCAAGAGAAAGTGAACACAATCCAACAGCAAGAGCCCTAGATCCTCATGAGCCCCTGCAGTTGCGGAGGCATATGAGGATAAATGCCTCTTGCTGACACACTTTGTAGCCAGGTTCCTTTGATGGCCGAGGACTCTTTGGCTTTGAATTAACTCATTCTACCTCAGACACACCACAGCATGATAAGGATCGATCATGATAGTTCAAGGGTGATGCCAGAATAGCTTGGCACCTATGGGCGCCAAGCTAGTCTGGCATCACCCTTGAACTATCATGGTTGATCTGTGTCCTGCACTGCAATGCATTTTTCAGAGGACAACGGCAAAATTTGGGGATTTTGGTCTTGGGGTAGAATGAGTTATCAAAGATTTCAGAAATACAATTTGTGTCCACTGACAGAGATAGGATTAAGTTTACTTCAGATCTCAGCAACATCAACAACCATTTTCACAACCTCTGCTTCCCATTAAATGCAATCACAGGCAATCAATCAACTGTGTAGTTCTGCAAATCAAAGGCTTTCTCAGTTTTCTCACCACATCTAAATAGGCCTATCTGCCCATCCGGACCCAGCTTTCCACTAGGATTTATATTTGTCTGTAAACGAGACGGCATCAAGAAAATATGAATTTTTTTTTCTAAAATGTATTTTTTTGAAAAATACTTACCGATGGCATTACTATGTGGAATACACTCTATAGCCTAACGATTTCAGCCCAAAGTTGTGTCCTCTACACAACCGGGGAGGAGACACCGGGGATCCAAGTACAGGAGCCTGGGTGGCCTCCCCCTATCACCCTATCCCAGCATGCGCAGGGCGACAGTTCACCAGTTTGCACACTTAGCCAATCAAATAGTCAGGGAGGCAAGCGGGGCAGGTGGGAGGGCCATCCGAGTAATGCCATTGGTAAGTATTTTTCCAAAAAATACATTTTAGAAAAAAAAATTCATTTGTTTTTTCAAAATACATTACCGATGGCATTACTATGTGGAAGAATGGCAAATAGGAGGTGGGTGCCGACACAAAACCCCCTCTAACATAACGCCCCCCCCAAAGGCCCACTAAGGAGCACTCCCGACGATTTCAGCAAAGACGTACCTACGGCGCCAGAGGCGCGCGGAGGGAGTGCTGTGCCGCGGAGATGTCGCCCACCATGGCCAGGGAGTCACGCTGGCCGGATAGGTCTCGGAGGTAGAAGCAGGCGAAGGTGGAGTCTGTCCGCCAGCCTACCGCCATAACAATGTCTTTAACTGAGCAGTTGCGTTCAAGTGCCACGCTGGTGGCCACTGCTCGAACCTCATGCGCCCGTATATGCAAAAGTCCATCCCCGTCAGGGGAGAGGTCCTGGTATGCTGACCGAATCACCCACCGCAGCCAGAACGAAGCTGTCTGGGCCGATATATCTGGCCTGCCTGGAGCCAGCGGTAGGAAGAGGCGGGAGCGGCCGAGCCGGCGCGGCTTTGAGCGACGCAGGTAAATCTTCAGTGCCCGGACCGGGTCCTGTTGGCGTGCGGCGCGGGATTGGTCCATTCCTCTTAGTGGACGCACAGTCAGTATCTGGGGTGCGGCCGATGGAATCCTGTTCTTTGCTAGAAAGGCCGGGTCAGTGAGTAGCTGTGCTGAGCCATCCGCTCGAAACTGCAAGCACGCGGGTCGTGCCGAAAGTGCGTGAAGCTCACGCGAGAAGCCGTGGCAAGGGCCAGGAGGAAAACCGTTTTCCAGGTCAGGTCGGCGAACCGTGCCAAGGGCAGGGGTTCGAAACGGTCCGTATTTAGCCATATCAGTACCCAGGCGAGGTCCCACCGAGGTTTGAGAGAACGGGAGACCGGGCGTCGGAGGTCAAAATGAGCCAACAGGTCCGTAAGGTCTTTGCAAGTCCCCGGATCCGGGAGGCCGAGGTGGCGGTAAGTGTCTGCGATCATGGAGCGATAGCCCTTGATGGTGATGGGAGCTAGGCCTTGATCTTTGAAGAGCCAGAGGAAGAAATTCGCCAGTTGGGGGGTCGTCAGATTCGTGGAGGGGAGCCGGTGGGCGGAGCACCATGACTGGAAGACCCTCCACTTGCCTTCGTGCACATTTCTGGTGGACAGTCTGCGGGCTCCTGCAATCGCTGCCACTGCCGCATCCGAGAAACCTCTAGCGGCGAGGGCTTGCCGGACAACCTCCAGGCGTGAAGGAGGAGGCGCTCCGGGCACGGGTGGAAGAGAGCCTGGCGGGGCTGCTTGAGCATCGTGGGTGGGGAGGGGAGCTCCAGGGGCGGATCCGTAGCTAGTGCAAGCAGGTCTGTGGTCCAGCTCTTGTTCCAATTGAAGGGGGTTACCAATAAGAGAATCGCTGAGCATCCCAGGAGCTTCCACAGGATCTTCAGCACCAGCACCGACGGAGGGTAAGCATAAGCGAACAGACCATCCCAAGGGATGGAGAGTGCGTCCACCGCCCAAGCGAGGGGATCCGGGACTGCAGAGACGTAAACCGGCAGCTGGTTGTTCTATCTGGTGGCAAACAGGTCAACCAGCGGCGTCTCCCACCGTGAGCAGATCAGTCGAAAGATGCCCGGGCGAAGGGTCCACTCGGTGTGGAGAAGCTGTCCTCGGCGGGAAAGAGCGTCTGCTATCACGTTCAGGTGGCCCGGGATGTGGCGGGCCCGAAGGGTAATGCCCCGATCCCTGTACCAGAGGAGTAGATGGTAAAGGAGAATGCACAGGGAGGGGGAGCGAGTGCCACCCTGGTTCTGGATATAGGCCACCACCGTCGAGTTATCCGAAAGAACAAGGACCTCCTGATTGGTCAGAGTCTCCTGCCAAGTGTCGAGGGCCATCCCAATCGCCTTCAACTCCATCCAGTTGATGTGTTTGTCCGCAAAGGTCCGAGGCCAAAGGCCCGAGGCTGAGACAAAGTCCGGTAACAGGTGAGCCCCCCCAACCGTAAAGGCTTGCGTCGGTGCAGAGTGACCAAGGGGGCAAAGGGGTGTGCAGGGGCACACCCGTCGCCAGCCACGCTAGATCCGCCCACCTCTGCAAGTGTGGGAGGACCAGCGGGGTAACCGGAACCGAATCCGTCAGGACGCCAGTCGAAGGGCGCCAGTGAAGGAGGAGGTGTAGTTGCAGCGGCCGAGAGTAGAGCCTGCCGAGGGGCAACAAATCCGCTGCGGAGCTGAGTAGACCCAGGAGCTGAAGCCAGACCCCTGCCACGAAGGAGACCCCACGCACCATCTGACAAGCAAAGTCGGCTATCTTCTGCCTCCACGCCAAAGGTAGGCGGACCAGGTTGAGGTCGGTCAGGAATTCCATCCCTAAGTGCATGAATCGGCGTGAGGGGGTGAGGTCCGACTTGCCCGGGTTGACCAAGAACCCGAAGCGGTGAAGAAGAGAAAGTAGGACGTCTCTGTCGACTACGAGGGTCGAGGCGATCAAGTTGCGCAGTAGCAAATCGTCCAAATAGTTGGAGGCCGGACTCAGCGACTGCTGGCGAAAGTTGGCCATCACCGCGTCGAGGAGCCTCGTGAAAACCCATGGACTTATGTTGAGGCCGAAGGGAAGGGCTCTGAACTGGTATACGATTCCGTCGAAAGCGAAATGAAGATAACGGCGAGAGGACGGGTGAAACGGCACATGAAGATAAGCGTCAGAAAGATCGAGACTGACAGCGAAGTCCATCGGCCGGACGGCCGCTCGGAGAGTCCTGGCTGTCTCCATCCAAAAGTGGGGAGCCGAAATGTACTTGTTTAGCGCCGAAAGGTCGATGACCGGACGCCACTTGCCCCCTGGCTTGGGTACGAGAAACAGAAGGCTGTAGAACGCCGGCGTATCTTGACGGGAGACCACTTCTGTTGCGGCTTTGCTGAGCAAAGCTAAAACTTCTCCGCGCAGAGCTTCTACCTTGAGCCGATCGTTTGGAGCTTGGGTCCACACGGGGGACCTGCGCAAAGGTGGAGGGGACTGGAAGGAAAGCTGCAGGCCTGCGGAAACGGTCGAGATGATCCATGGGTCGTCCGGGAACAGAGCACTCTACTGGTCGCTGTACAGGGCCAGCCGCCCACCGACTGGCGAATCCAGAGCAGGCAGCGGGGGCAGAGGGTAGGTTAAGTCATCGGGCCCGACCGCGCCCCGACTTACGGGCGCCGCGGGACCAGGAGGGGCGGGAGGCGGGGAAGGATTGCGGGGCTTGATGGGGGCGAGCTCTACCGCGGGCACCGCCGACTGGAAGCGAAGAGGGTCTGGGCAACCACAGGGCACGACCCCCGGCCGAGTGGTTAGCGCGAAAGCGAGAAGACGAGGGGGTAGAGGTCGAACGGGGCCACAGGTCCTTAGAGGCCTCCTTCACATTGTGCCAAGTTTCTCCAAACAGTTGCGAAATTCCGAGTGGTGCCTGGCGAAGCTGAGTCTTCACCGACTTGGGGAGATCCGAGCAGAGACGCAGCAGATTGTCCCGTCGCCAGAGGTCACAATTGGCAGCCACCGCCATGGCATTAGTCGAGGAATGGTAGGCGGCCCGGTTAGCCGCGATCAGGATGGCTTGGACGTCGCGAAGCGGTGAGGAGGACTCCAGGTCCCAAGTGTCTACCAGACATCGCAGAACAGCCTGTGTCGCTAACTCCAGGAAGCCGGAACAAGCCAGAGAGTTTCGTACCAAGGAAGCTATCCTGTCTAGTGGGCGAGGCCAAGAGTTCAAGACAATCCTGCGACCGCCCGCCTGGTTGATGGCAGCTGCGTCCACTGTAGGCAGAGGAATGGCGAAGGCTTGGGAGTGCCCAGCGTACCATGCCTGACGGAAGCTCATGTTGATACCCGCCGGCCAACGACAATCGGAGAAAAAAGCGTTGTCGCCGAAAGAGTCTTGACGAAGCTGTGACGAAAACGTGTCTGCTAGGTCCCGGAAGCCGGACGGCTGAGGAAGAGACTTGCGGCGCTTAGAAGGCCTAAGCGTGTCCACCATGGCCGAAGCTTGTCTCTTCGCGGGAGGCGAAGGCGGACAGAAGTCAGGCGGTAGGAAGGAGTAGATTAGATGGGAGGCCTCTCCCAGGGATCGGAGCGTGTCGATCGGAGGGACGTCTTCACCCGAAGCGGATACCTGCGAACCATCAGGGGCGGGGGAGTTGTATGGCGAATCCTCCAAAAAAGCCAAAACCGAGTCCGCTAGATGTAAACTGAGAACGTCAGGATCTAAGTCGACAGCCCGTCTATCACATGAAACATGGAGGGGCGACCGGCTGCGCGAGAGCCAGTCTGTCGGAGGCAAATGGTCCCGGCGTGAGGGAGAAACCGGAGCAGCCGCCCGCGAGGCCTGAAGGGAAGGGCGTCGTGGGGAAGAAGAGGGGCTGTCCGAATCCTCTAAGTCACGCCGCCGAGTAGTAGATTGCGGGAGCCTAGAACCCCGCCCGAAAGGCACAAGGGGAGGCGGAAGGGAATCCCTGGCTTCCCTGACCCGCTTGGGAGGAAGCGAGCGGGGGGGAAGAGGGTCCGCGACCCGGCGAATCCGTTCCTGCGAGGAAAAAAGAAAGTCCACCCGGGCCCGCTTAGAAAGTTTCTGGCGGGGCGGGGAAACAAAGCGAGGAGGGAGCATTAGTGGGACACGCAACCCCTGCTCTGAAAAAAACGGAGCGAGGGGGGCGCGAGTCTAAGTCTCGCCCAGCCCGCCTGGTCTGCACAGGGCGGGGGGGGACGTCCATGTGGCGCGCCGGGTCCGCTCAGAAAAATCGGAGCGGGGCGGCGGCCCATGCCTAGAGCTCGGATCCCGCTCAGAAGACCCGGAGCATGAGGGAGAGTCTCTCCGTTTACTCTTTTTTACCCTCTTTTTGTGTTTGCGCTCATCGCGCCGAGACCGCTCAGAAGAAAGGGAGCGGGGCGATGTGTAAGAACACTCGGCTCGCCTGGCCCGCCCAGACAAGGCACAGCTGGGGGGGGGGGGGAGCAAACTCATGCTCAAGCCACGCTCAGAACAAACGGAGCGTGGGGAGCGTGACTCTAATGCTCGCCTGCCCCACTCAAAAGACTCGGAGCGGGGGGAGGGGGGGGGGGGGGGGGGTTCCTGGGTGGTTATGGTACAAGAAGGGGACTTACCTGCGGGCCGGATGGCCTGGATGACAGAGCGAAGAGGGGTCCGAAGAACCGACGGAACGATGCCCACCTGCGGAGAAGTCTGAGTATCCTGTAGGGGACGGGTCGGCCGGTCGCGTCTGTAAGAGTCCCATAGTTGAGACCAACGGTCCTCACGCCAATCAGCACAGACGACACAGGTCCTATCTGAAGAGCATCCTGAGCAAGGGAGGCAGGCGTCGTGAGCGTCGGAGGGCCACTGAAACTCCCCACACCGAAGGCAAGACTTCAGAGAAGCCGCCATAGCGTCCGCCGCCCAAAGCACGCAGGTAAAAGTTCACCCAAGCGCCGAAAGAAAATCACTTCACACGAGGCACAAAGTCACGAGGGAGTCAAAGTTATTAGCAGCGTCCACGAAAGTGCACAGAGTCCAAACCGTAAGGCGCTAAGAGCATAAGCTTTAAGAACAGACTGTCACGGTCCCAGCTGGAAGGAACACGAAGCGCCGAAAACTCAATCCCTTAGGCACAGTCACGAGTTAGAGACACAGTCACTAGCCGCGGCAAAAAAGGCCAACTCCCGGCAAACCGGTCGGCCCTAAGTCCAAGATGAATTCACTGAACACAATTCAGGATACTATAAAACGCAAGCACAGCACTAGGCCCTAGTCCACTCGGCAAAGCCAGGCTAATTTATCTTGCACTGAAGCTATTTTACGAAGAATGAAGACACCGGTCAAAACGCAGAAACAAGGCCAAAACCAAGTAAAGTTTGTCACACGGAACATAGGCTAACACCCGACCGAACCGGTCGAGCAAAGAGTGCAAACTGGTGAACTGTCGCCCCTAGGGTGATAGGGGGAGGCCACCCGGGCTCCTGTACTTGGATCCCTGGTGTCTCCTCCCCGGTTGTGTAGAGGACACAACTTTGGGCTGAAATCATTAGGCTATAGAGTGTATTCCACATAGTAATGCCATCGGTAATGTATTTTGAAAAAACAACTGCCCTATGCACTCTGAAGTCAGTGGCATACTAGTATAGCAGGCAGAAGAAGTACATCAGACTCACAAAGCCTCACCTGTACACCAACAAGGATACAAAGGGTATAGTGGGGTGAGGCTTGTGTCATTATGTTATCTTCCAAAAATCAGGGCTAGTGTAAACATTCATGTGTGCATCTCACACACTGCAGGCAGAAAACCAGTCTCTGTGATCTTCACATAACTGGACTTTTTCTTTTTTTATCAAGATCTGGCCATCCCAATGTAGGACAGACTTCCACTTTTTCCATCACTGTCAAATTTATCCATCAAATAAGGATAATTTTCTGTTAACAGAAAGCCTATTTGATCACTGTCCTGGACTTCAAAATGTTCTGGGCTGTATATCCACAAATGTCTTCACAGCTGTACACTGTCCATTGTCCAGAGCCAGTCTGAGCATCCCATTACCACTTTTAATTTTTATGAGACAGACTAACAGATAACACTGGACAAAGACTAACAAACCATTGAAGCCATGGCAACATTGAGTGCCTTGAAACGATGGCCAAACTTTGCATCGTCAAATTCTTCAGCCAGCAAACTTTTCACATCAGGATCCAGATATCTGAAAGAAAATGTACAAAGTCACAGAGCAGCAAACAAATTAACCTATTTAATGTAAAGGACACATCTCCTAAATTCTGGAGGTGTCATATAAAGACTATGTACCAGTTGCAGCAGATGGACTGAGCATGATAATTCAAGGACAGTGCCAGATTAGCCTTGCACCATCAGGCGCCAAGCTTATCTTGCACGGTCGATCCATTTCCTGCTGTAGTGCTGTAGGGGCTAAATGGGTCAAATGTATTACAGCCAGAACACAGTCGACATCACCAAACTGCATGACAGAGATCCTCATGAGCCTCTGCAGTTGCACCTGCTCATATGGCTCTTTGTTGTAATCTACTCCTCAGAAAAAAAACTTCCAACTGAAAATGCGTTAAAAAGGACAGTAAAATAAATAAATAAATATGCAAATAAACAATTGCAAAAATACATTAAGTCTTCACATTCACCTTTCAAGATCTTTTTTGTCTTTCTTGCTGAGAAGATCCAGTTTTGACATGATGTTGATGTGCGGGATTTCCAAGTTGACCATTGTGGACAAGGCTGTCAGGATCCCTGACACAAACTTGGAAGGTTCGATAAGAAACTGGGCGTCCAGAAGAAAAACGCCACACAGTCGGAAATTCCAGTTCTGAAGTTTGTCAACAAGCTGGCGCATTACGGGGATGTGAGTGTATAGCTCAATTTGGCCTGCAGAAAATTGAAATGTAATCTTTATTTTTCACAGATTAACCCCTTCAATGCTAGTGGACACAGACCGAATTTTTGAATTCATTGTAATTTCAAACACCAAAGATCCCCTGCCATCAAAAGAACATGGATACAAAGTGGACACAAACAGATATAGATCCTCATGAGCCCCCGCAGCTGCGCGGGATCATGAAGATTTATTTCTTTTGCATTTCGGTAATGTTCAATTTTTCTTAGCTATGAGCGGGTTACGGTCAAAGGCTTGAAGAGAAAATTGTACAAGGATGGAACTTAGTTGAAACACAATTTTATGAAAATACAGTACCAGAAATGCTACCCCTGGATCGTGTGTGGCACCGCCGCTACAATGCAGTTTTCAGAGTTCATGGCTGTGCTGCGTGTATTTCCATGGCTAAAGCATGACGGCACTTGAATGGCATGCACAATGAGAACTGAGGCAAACTCAAAAAGAAATAAGTTTGTCATTTTTTTTTAATCGTGGTCGATCCATCTTCTGGTACACAGTTATTAGGCAAAAATTGGAGAAACACGTCTTTCTGAGTGGCTAAACGGGTTGAAACAAACTTTTAAGTACATCAGTTCACACACACACACACACACACACAGAGTTTAGACAAGTCACACTTTGGTTGTCAATCTGCCGCGTTCAGCATAAAACGCTATATTCTCTGTTACAATACATTATCAACCGATCATACAAATAAATAAATAGATATATGTTTTTCTGTGTGTGAGAGAGCAAGGGAGACAGGCTTTTGCGTGATAGCTCACCAGTTAAAGAATCAGTATCATGGAAAGGACACACACACACTGTCACAACACATTTAAAGAGGAGAGAGCGAAATGAGTTAATTTAAGGAACATACAGATGATGCAGTTTTTCTTAAATAAATCTGTGGACCCTCTATAATGCTAGGATGGGGGTCTGTGTACCCTCTAAAATTTATACCTGGGGGTCTACAGACCTTTAACCTGTTGTGAAAACAGAAGCCCAGCTCTACTTACAAAAAATAAATAAATAAAAATCCCACCACAGTTCACATGGGGACTTTGTCAGTTATTTCTCCACTTGATACTATCAAAAGCCTCAGGTCAGGACATAAACATTAACTTGGTTATGATTGTCTGTTCAAATATTTGTTCTCAATGCCTCTGGGCAAAAAACACTCTCTAACATTGGGTGTCAAACACTTGTGGTACATTATATTGTTGAGTTGGGCTATTTTCAGTAGTAAAATTTTCAGTTTTGGCTAGTAACATTTTTAGTTTGGCTAGTAAAACTTGGAAGTCACTAGCCAAAGGCTGGTGGGCAAAATTTAGACTTTCAGGGCTGAGGTGGTCACGCCCTGCAGTTTTCCAGACCTGCCTTACGTAGCCCGGCAGAAGTGGTGACACGTCACGACTCGCCTGCCTTCTACAGTCGCCTCTTTGTCGTGCCGAAACTGGGCAGCAGTCATCGATTTGTCGGCGCTCAACAAGTTCATCTCGGCCCCCTCCCCACCCTTCCACATGGAGACCACGTGGGCGCTGCGGGCCGCCGTCCAACCTCTGGACTTTGCTGTCAGTCTCGATCTCACAGACACTTACTTCCATGTCCCGATCCACCCGTCATCGCGGCGCTTTCTCCGCTTCGCCTTCAAAGGCCAAGTTTTTCAGTTACGTGCCCTACCCTTCGGACTCAACCTCAGCCCCTGGGTTTTCACGAGACTTATGGATGCCGTCATGGCCAGGACCCATCGGTCAGCCTCCAGCCCTTCGTCCAACTACCTGGATGACCTTCTGCTTCGGAACCAGGACTCCATCGCCCTCGCAACAGACATAGACTCGCTGCGGGATCTCCTTCGGCGCCTAGGCTCCCAGGTCAACGAGGGAAAGTCAGACCTCTTGCCGTCTCGTCGGTTCATCCACCTGGGAATGGAATTTCTGACCGACCTCAACACCGTGTGTTTGCCCGAGCCTTGCGTTCAGAAGTTGACGCATCTGTCTCGTCTGGTGCACCTAGCCGACTCGGTGTCAGCCCCGACCTGGCTCCAACTGCTCGGTCTCCTGAATGCGATGTCAGATCTCCTGCCCCTAGGCAGGCTGTTTACGCGACCACTCCAGCTTCATCTGCTATTGCACTGGCGCCCCTCCTCGGGTGACCTCAACGCCTTGGTACCAGCTCCCCCCTTGATCAGGACCCACCTCCTCTGTTGGATGGACCCAGAGTGGCTTCGGATGGGCATTTCTCTGTACTCGCCCCCTCCTTGGCTTTCACTTTGAACCGACGCCAGCCGCTTGGGTTGGGGTGCACATCTCCTGCCGAGCTTTGCTTCGATTTCGAGACAGTGGCCACAGAGCATCTCGGACAAGCACATAAACTGGCTAGAGCTTCAGTCTGTCTGGTTGGTGCTCCATCATTGGGAAATTCGTCTCCAGGACCAAGACGTGTTAGTGCTGTCCGACAACTCGACAGTTGTCTCATACATCCAAAAGTTGGGAGGGACGCGATCTCCGCCTCTTTGCATGCTCCTGTACCAGATGATGTTTTGGTGTCGGGACCGCGGGATTTCTATAAAAGGCTCGCCACATCTCTGGACACCTGAATGTGTTGGCAGACTCCTTGTCCCATCGGGGCCAACCCCTCCACACCGAATGGTCACTCAGTCCGGGGATTTTCAAGATGACTGGGAGACTCCCTCCATCGACCTATTCGCAATGAGGTGGAACAGACAGCTACCGGTCTTTGTGTCTCCCATTCCGGACCCCCTCGCGTGGGTCCCTTCCTTGGGACGGCCTTGTGGCCTACGCCTATCCCCCCCACGGTTCTGATCCCCAAGATCATTCAGAAGCTCCGGGGGTGCAACACGGTCCTCCTCCTGGTCGCCCCGTTCAACTGGGCCAGGAGCTCGACGACCGACTTGTTGAGCCTCGCCACGGAGCCCCCCCCCCCCCCCCCCCCCCCCCCCCCCCCCCCCCCCCCGTGACACTACTGACGCCTCGCACGATGTTGAAACAGCCCCGACAAGCTTTTTCCACCCGTGCCCAGAGATGCTAGCCTTACACGCCTGGCGGTTATGCGGGCGGTCCTCGCAGCACGAGGTTACTCGCATGCAGCAGTGGAAGCTATCGCTGCAGCCTGCAGACCCTCCACCCACAGGGTATACGAAGGGAAGTGGCACATCTACCAGTCCTGGTGCGCGGCTCGACGCCTTTCCCCCACGACACTGACTATGCCACTCCTCGCTGATTTTTTCTTATGGTTTTTTGAGGACCAACACTTGGCGCCCATCACCATACGGGGATACTTGGCTATGATCGCCGACACTTACAGACACTTGGGGCGTGATGACCCAGGTGCGTGTAAAGATCTTTCAGACCTGATGTCCCACTTTGAGCTCCGTCGTCCGGTTACACGCTTGCTGGTGCCCCTCTGGGACCTTCCCTGGGTGCTAACCTGGCTCAATTCCGAGCGGTTTGAGCCCCTGCCTCTGGCCGACGTTACCAGGAAGACTTGCTTCCTCCTTGCTCTCGCCACAGCAGCGCGGGTTAGCGAGCTCCATGCCCTTTCCACAGAGCCCGCTTGCCTTCAGTTCTGGGCGCATGGCACAGTGCAGCTCCTCATGAACCCGACCTTTCTCACCAAGAACAGACTCCCCTCGGCCAAGCACAGGTGATCACCATCCGGCCGCTGCCGGATGCTTCCCAGTCCCAGGAGTCCCGCCAACAGGACCCTATTCGGGCCTTAAAGATATACCTCTGACGAACAAAACCTTTCCGGAGAAGTCGCTCCCGCCTTTTTCTACCCTTATATCGGGGCAAGACGGACATTACTGTGCGGACTATCTCTTCATGGTTGCGGTGGGTCATACGCTCCACTTACGAGGACCTTTCCCCCGCAGGGGACAAGCAGATGCGAATTCGGGCGCACGAAATCAGAGCTGTCTCGACCAGCCTCGCCTTTGACCGCAATAGGATGGAGAGATGAATCCACCTTTGCTCATTTCTATCTACGCGATCTCTCGAGCCAGCGGGACAACCTGGCCATGGTGGGTGACGTATCGGCGGCTCAACACTCCCTGCCGGCGCGCCAGGTACGCTTAGCTGAAATTGTGAGGTGTTGATCCCAGCCTTTTTTCGCTAATGCGTCTGCAGTGGTGGGGTAGTTGGCGGCGCCCTCCGCCTTTTCGTTATTCTTCCATACAGTAATGCCATCGGTAATGTTTTTTGAGGAAACAAATGTATTTTTCTCTAAAATGCATTTTTTAGAGAAAATACTTACCGATGGCATTACTTGGAGGGCCCTCCCTCCTGCCCCGCTCGCCGCCAGTAAGCTAAGAGCGAAACTGGTGACGCTGCGCATGTGCCCGTATGAAGAAAGGGAAGCTACTCAGGGACGTTGGTACAGCTCACTCGGGTGGTTCCCCCGGTGGCGTTGCTGTACACAACGATCCCTGGGCTGAAATTGTTAGGTTAAGTGCTCCTTCCATACAGTAATGCCATCGGTAAGTATTTTCTCGAAAAAATACATTTTAGAGAAAAATACAGTTTAACCCTTTTAGCCCCACGGGTGTGTTTCCCAAAATTAGGAAGTGTTACTTAACGATTATGTACCAGTTGCAGGAGATGGATTGACCATGATAATTCAAGGGTAGTGCCAGATTACCTTGACGCCTGAAGGCGCCAAGCTAATCTGGCACTACCCTTGAATTATCATGGTCAGTCAATCTCCTGCTGTAGGGTGTTGGGGCTAAAAGTAAACTACTAAAAGGGTTAATGTAAGTGCGTTGTCCTACCCCCCTAATCCCACTCTTTCAGTTGGACTTTTATGAACCTGACTGGAACTTTGCTACTCCTGCCACTCAGTGGCGTCTGACTTTCAGAGGCCTGATTTACAATCAGTTGTGTTGGAGTCAGACAAGGCTGCTTGCTCTCACCTACTCTTTTCAACATCTTCCTGGAAAGAATCATGACGGACGCTCTGAAAGATCATGAAGGAACTGTCAGTACTGGAGGCAGAACAATCACGAACTTGCGCATTGCGGACGACATTGATGGCCTTGCAGGAACAGAGAAGGAGCTAGCTCAGCTGGTGGAAAAGCTGGATAGTACAGCCACTGCATATGGGATGGAAATCGGTGCAGAGAAGACCAAACTGATGACCAATAACGCCAGTGGCTTTGGCACTCAAATCATGGTTGGAGGCCAAAAACTGGAAACAGTTAAGAAATTCAAATACTTAGGAGCCATTGTGACAGATGAGGGATCAAAACCAGAAATACTGTCCAGGATTGCGCAGTCAACAACAGCACTGACAAGATTGAAGACCATATGGAAGGACAGAAACATCACACTCTGCTCCAAGATCAGACTGATGCGCTCCTTAGTCATCTCAGTATTCTTGTATGCCTGCGAGTCATGGACCCTCACTGCAGACCTTGAAAGGAGGATACAAGCCACTGAAATGAGATGTTTTCGAAGGCTGCTTGGCATCTCATACAGAGATCACATCACAGACGAGGAAGTGAGAAGCAGAATCAGGCAAGCCATCGGGCCCTATGAAGACTTATTAGCCATTGTGAGAAAACGCAAACTGAAGTGGTATGAGCATGTCACGCGTTCAGCAGGGCTTGCCAAAACAATCCTGCAAGGCACTGTGCAAGGAGGACGAAGGAGAGGAAGACAGAGGAAAAGATGGGAGGACAAAATTTCAGAGTGGACAGGACTGAAGCTGGGCAATACGCTGAGAATGGCAGAGAACAGAGAGGATTGGAGGGAGCTGGTTGCCAAGTCATCAGTGGTGCCCCAACGGTCGGCAAGACTACGGGATATAGATAGATAGATAGATAGATAGATAGATAGATAGATAGATAGATAGATAGATAGATAGATAGATAGATAGATAGATAGATAGTGTTTCATGATGACCGATTTTGATCGTGGGGGATGTTTTGGCTAGGTACATAACAAAGACAATATGGGTTGTCAAAAACTCTAACATGAATACTTGTCCTTCCACTCCAAGAGTCTGATACCAACTGTTGTTACCTGGCAGATCAAAGAGAATGTAGTCATCCTCCACTTCATCAAGCTGATCCTGCAGCCAGTCAAGATTCTCAATCAAATACCTGCACAGGAATAAAATATCTATAATATTCACATTAATATTTTAGTAATAATTTCTCTCATTACTATTACTGTCATTATTATTATTAACCCTTGCATATGTCAGAATGCCACTCATAAGTAAAGTAACCACAATATATGCATTTTCAGAAACATTCAGTTAAGCTATGAGTTCCACATTCCCAGACCAGCACACAAAGTGACAAATGCAACTCACTCCATACAAAATACAAGGCCACCATTTGGTCCAAAGTGAAGTGCTTCATCCTCCATTGCATCATCTATGTGGATTAGTTCTCGAATGTCTGCAAAACAGGACACCAGTCAACTTTGCTTACAACATATTCAGATTATAACAAAAATCAGCAAGGCTTCTTCAGAGTTCCCAGTGCTTATAATAAACTTTGGATAACATTACAATAAATTTGGATCCCCTAATGTTCTATTACATCCTAGGTTTACTGCAGTTTCAGTTACAAATACAAAACTTGAACAAGAAGAACAAAAATTGACCGAAGTCACAAAAATATTGACAATATTTTACCATGGTATAAATAAAGAAACTAATCTACAAAAAAATACTGCAAGTGAATAAATTTTTGCTTTACAACAGAGGATTAAACAATCTACATGGACACTGCCATTCTCCACGTGTGCCACTGCAACAAAGTAACACTGAATTAAATATGATAAGCCTGTCAGAATTACTTCTGCTGAACACAAACATGAGTACTCTGTACATGTCTGTCAAGTACAGCTCTGACTCGATATATATCGTGGTTGCTGCAGTCCATAAAATGGGGCCGCGATATATCTGTCCAGGGTATACCGAGTTTAAAGAGGGGGGGGGGGGGGGGAAGGGGGGAGAGGGGGTGGGGAGGGGGAAGGGGGGGGTAGGGGAAAGGGGGGGGAGGGGAAAGGGGGGGAGGGTCATAAGTCGGAAAGGAGGCCACATGGCGGTTATGAGCCTATCTAGTCTACCATGGAGAGGGGTTGATTGGAGGACATCAAACCCACCCAGTCTAATTGGTGGTCCTATCACTTCCGATGTCAAACAAATTCACAACAGTTTTCAAAACACTGCATGCTCATTACAGCACATACATTGACCATGACAGCTCAAAGGTAGCAGTATGGCAACTTTTCAAGCTAAAAGCTAATGGGCCACTAAACATGAGCCAACATAAATGATTCTTTTGGCTGCAGTTGGCACTGGAGGTAAAAGCTATCGCCTGAGGCATTCACCACATGCCAGCGGAACCCATGCTATTGTCTCCTTGACACTGATCTTCATATGGCACTGCAGGTGTTAGGGACCGGCACTGCAGGTGTTAGGGACCAACAGATGATATGTGTCTTCCTAACTAGAAAATCTACATCTGTGTTATCATATGAAGGGGATGATGTGTTCAGTGATACACTGAGCAGTCTATAGATTGTGACACTGGCACAGTCCTTCAAATTTTGTTTAGCTGTCAGGTGTCTGTCACGTAACGGATGTGACATGTTGTTTTATTTTTTTGCCAAGTCGTTTTGTTGTTAATAAATGTAGATCGCCGAATTCTGTACATAGCCTTAGTTTAGGGAAGTTAATAAACGTAGTGTGAGCGTAATCGTAAAGCCCGTGCAGCAAGCTTAACAGTGAGCGATCACAGCGGTTGCACGCTTTAGCCAAGTAGCTTTAAACCGAACAGTGTTCAGAAGCAAAGTTAACCTGCGAGGTAGCAGTAGGATATTAGTCAGTCAGCGGAGTTAGCCAGCGAAGTGAGAGTCTGGGTCAGGGTGCGGCCTCGTTTGGAGCCCTTGACAAGCTGTGTGAGGGTTCTTTTACCCTCCCTGCAAGACCACGGCCAGTGTTCCTGGGTGTGGGTGTCCCGAGAGACTTGCGACCACGGCTGCTACTCACCAGAAGACCCCTCCGGTTCGTCTTCGTCTTGTTTTGTCTCGTCCTGCCGGAGGACTCACCAGTGACAGGTAAATTATTCATGCCATTTTCCTCAGTTAGCTGCTGTGCTCTCGGGTGTGTGAATGTGTATATAGGTGCGGAAGGGTATGTTCGTCTAGTTTTTTAGTGATGTTTTAATTGAGTCTTTAACCATGTTTTTTAGGTTGGGTTGTAATGTGGTGGGTGTCGGATTTAGTCTATGTTCGGCTGTCGCCGAGTGAGTATATTTAAAGGGCCATGTTGTAAAATGAATGAAAGTGGGTATCCTTTCAAATATATATTGGTATTAAGTCCTAGATGTAATGTAATAAGATTGTCACGTTGGGTGGTTGCTGGTGATTATTTTATATCTTTGTATGTACATCTGGATATTTTGATAATGTTGGTTTTAGCAGTGGCAATGTTATTATACAAAAGTGGTTGTGCTAGCTTAATGCTAGTGTAATAGAATAGTGCAGACCTGGTGAATGTTGAATGTACATAGGAAGCTTTCATATCCATGATTGTATATTTAATATGGCCAAGGCAGGTATTAGGGTGAGACGAGACACAACTCACGTGGTTTGTGAGTAGGTGCGTGTCAAATAGGCCAGAATTAACTGTGTTGGCACTTTGACTGACAATGCGCCCTTTTCCAGTGCACTGGCTTCGATCACTGGCTTCGATCATTGGCTTCGAAGATTTCGTTCTTCGATCTCATCATCCACGACCAACGGTGACGCATCATCGGGAGTCGGAACGCCTTCGCTAGCCGGTCCTGTTGGACAAGCACGTTGGGCTACAGCAGGCTGATTCTACGTTCTGAGCGTCGGTCACAGGCGTGCGTGGGCAAGCGCGGCTACGGTGCTCTGTGGTGTAGGGGTAGTACTCTTACGTTATGAGCCACCCTGTCTAGTGTGGGACAGAGGACACTGTACAGAGACAAAGTTACCCGCCTTGTATAGCCGTTGGCCATATTAGTCATTTTCGTCTGTTAGTCATATTCACATGTTAGTCATTTTCGTCTGTTAGTCATATTCACCTGTTAGTCATATTCGTCTGTTAGTCATATTCACCTGTTAGTCATTTTCACTTGTTAGTCATTTTTTTATATGTTAATCTTTTTTAAATGTTAATACGTTATGAGTGCATGCGTGGGTATGTGTGAGTGTGTGGGGCGTTAGTGGGTTGGGGTGGGGGTTAGAGTAAGGGTAGGTAATAAAGGATTTGTTTGTTGTTTATCACTGGCGTTGCGTTATTTATTTAGAGTGGGTGGGTTTTCTCGAGTGTCTGCACTCATATTGTCCACGGCACCCTGACTCCGTCAGGCGTGTCGTGACAGTGTCTCACACCTATTGCTGACACCTCGCTTAACTGGCCATGTCTTGACAGATGCAGCCAGTGAGTGTCTCGCGGCCATCGTGCATCCTCAACACTGAAGACTTCCACCTGAGACAACTTTCAACATTCATTTTACTGTAAGAGGGCCCTTCATGCATGTGTTCTTCTTGTGGACGAGGTCCTTGTTGAGGGTTCAGTGTCAGTCTAGTCTCACCGCCATGCTAAGCATCTTAACCGCTGAAGTGGAATGTGATATAACAGACTTTCATTTCAACACTTACACAAGTTACAGCCCTAATCATTTACATGTGTGGTCTAAATCTGGAGGAGGTAATTCAGAGTTAAGTGTGTAGCAAGGTGTGTGCGTGGTAAGGGGGAGAGGTGTCAGGTCGGGGTTTGGGCTGGTAACAAAAATATATCAATTCACTGGCATCCGCGGTTGGTCAGATTTTTTTCAGGATCCAAGGTCCCTCCCATGATATATCCAGGATCACAATGTAACGATTCATGATATGTCAAGTCAGAGCTGTATTATTTCTGGTCCCAACTCCCACACTGCTATCTACTCAGGTGACCATCTAATAATAATAATTAATACATGGTATTTATATGGCACAAATTTATAATATAACTCAATGTGCAGGCAAAAACAACACACACCAGCCCTGAAAGTCTAAAATTTTGCCCACCAGCCTTTGGCTAGTGACTTGCAAGTTTTACTAGCCAAACTGAAAATGTTGCTAGCCAAAACTGAAAATTTTACTACTGAAAATAGCCCCCCAACTCAACAATATAATGTACCACAAGTGTTTGACGCCCAATGTTAGAGAGTGTTTTCTGCCCAGAGGCACTGAAAACAAATATTTGAACAGACAATCATAACCAAGTTAATGTTTATGTCCTGACTTCAGGCTTTTGATAGTATCAAGTGGAGAAATAACTGACAAAGTCCCCATGTGAACTGTGGTGGGATTTTTTATTTATTTATTTTTTGTAAGTAGAGCTGGGCTTCTGTTTGCACAACAGGTTAAAGGTCTGTAGACCCCCAGGTATAAATTTGAGGGTATACAGACCCCCAGACTAGCATTATAGAGGGTCCACAGATTTATTTAAGAAAAACTGCATCATCTGTATGTTCCTTAAAATAAATTATCCACACCCGGGTCTGCCATGGGGGACTTGGGTGGGGTTAACTACATTTTAGTTCCCAGGGTCACCCTGGTCAGCCCCACAGACAGGGTGTGTTTTTTCTGGGGCATGTGTTTCTGTCTACCCTTGGTCCATTCACCTGTATTTCTCTTTTTAAAACTCTCCCAACTGTCTGCACTGCCTGTAGCTCTTGATATTGGATGTGTGTTGCTAAATGGTCTTAGCTTTATTTAGGCCCCATGGCGTAGGTTTATTTAACGTATTGGACCGGCTGGCGACATACATTCAATATTCTGTTTCCTTTTTTTTTTTTTTTCACAAGCAGTGCAGGCACGTCCTGAGAAAGCTTTGTTGCTGTCGGGACGATAAACAATGTACAATCAATCAATCATTAAAATAAATTATCTCATTTCGCTCTCTCCTCTTTAAATGTGTTGTGACAGTGTGTGTGTGTCCTTTCCATGATCTGATTCTTTAACTGGTGAGCTATCGCGCAAAAGCCTGTCTCCCTAGCTCTCTCACACACAGAAAAAAATATCTCTATTTATTTATTTGTATGATCGTTTGATAATGTATTGTAACAGAGAATATAGCGTTTTCTGCTGAACGCGGCAGATTGACAACCGAAGTGTGACTTGTCTAAACTCTGTGTTTGTGTGTGTGTGTGTGCTGTGTGTGTGTGTGTAAACTGATGTACTTCAAAGTTAGTTTCAACCCGTTTACCACTCAGAACTGAGACGTGTTTCTCCAATGTTTGCCTAATAACTGTGTACCAGAAGATGGATCGACCACGATTTAAAAAAAACTGACAAACTTATTTCTGTTCAAATTTCTGGACTTGCTTTTTGAGTTTGCCTCAGTGCACATTGCGCATGCCATTCGAGTGCCGTCGAGCTTTAGCCATGGAAATACACTCAGCACAGCCATGGACTCTGAAAACTGTGTCGTAGCGGCGGTGCCACACACGGCCCAGGGGTAGCATTTCTGGTACTGTCGCTTGTCGATGGAGATGGCGATGTCGAAGTGCAACTTTCTTCTTAGCGATTATCAAGATCAGACGGTGCCGGATTAAAGAATCCGAAGCATTCCAGCTCTTCCTTTGCTTTTTCTCCGCCATGTACAACTTCGTTCTAGATCGAAAGCGAAACGCACGATGCCGTATCCCATAATAGTATGTACGGTGACGTCACAGCAAGTAACGCGTTCAACATGTAGCACGCACTTTGTAATAACATGCTGACACCACACATAAACTAACAGTTTGCCCGCCCTGTTACACTCGCACGGACGCCGGCGTCGGGTCGATTCTGAACGCAGCCGCAACTGAGCGAGCCGCTAAACGAACCAATTCGTCACTAAAAATAGAACGACTGTCACCGACCACTGTTATGGTACGCACAGTTCGAGTGACGTGTTAGGCTACTGCCGCAAAGTGATGTTAGGCGACTCGCGGTGCGGTCAGGTCACGCGCCGGCGTACTTGATGTTCGGCTGGCGGTTAGCCGTTGGATTGAAAAACGCACGAGCGCACTCGCATTTGGCGAGTGAGTATTTTTTTTTACTCGCCAAATAAAAAATTCACTCGCCATGGCGAGTAAATTACTCGCCATTTTCAGGGCTGCACACACACACACACACACATACACAGAGTCTATCATAGACTTCTGTGATGGGGAAGTGGCGCAGTGGTTAAGGCGTCTGCCTCCAATGCCAAAGGTGCGAGGTTCGATACCGGGTTCCGGCGTTGGATTTTTCTCCTCTGGTGTCACCGTCTGGGCAGTGGGCAGATGTTCACGTCTGCACGGGACATAGACGACCCCGGCCCCCATGAGTCCCCTGCTGCCTTGCAGGCCTGGCCGCTTGGCTGCGGAAAGGCTAAGGGAGGAAACCCCTGACATCAAAGCCCCCGTGTCTCCGGGGAAGGCTTTTGAGCCAGAGACTAAGACAAGGACAGTCTGATATAAAACCTACGACCCGAGGACCTCGATGCCACCGTCCCAGCTTGCTAGGCCATGGCAAACGAACCAAGGGTTTAAAGGGTGGGGCCAGTACTGCGCACACTGCACTCCACCAAAAAGCTCCACCGTGCAGGCTTTAGGAAACGCCCACGGACTATGACACTGAACTTTCCAAGTCCTGTAGCGATGGGCAAGGGGCAAAACGGCAGGTGAAAGATGTCACTGGAAGCCGCAGTCTCAAACCTGCATGCAGGCGGTTCAGGATATTGGTCGCCTGATGTTGACCTGGGGATGACGTCACTCGGCACACCCTGAACGACCAAGCAGCCTTCTCTAGGGACAGCACTGCTTGCTCCACACGGAGAGGGGCCTAGAAAAGGTGGCCTAACCAAAGCTCATCCCCTCGTAACCCCAGTTGGCTAGCCGCGGTCAACGGGCATCTTCTCATGCGGTCAGAAAACAAGAAAAAACAATGGATCCACTTTCATGACGACCACGACCGGACTCAACGTAGCATGCTGGAACATCCGAACCATGCTCGACACAGCAGACAGCGGACGCCCTGAACGTCGCTCCGCCCTCATTGCCCATGAATTGCGGAGGTTAAACATCGACATCGCCGCGCTCAGCAAAGTACGCCTCCCGGAGGAAGGCAGCCTCCAAGAACTTGGCGCTGGCTACACCCTCTACTGGTCAGGCAGGCCTGCATCAGAAAGACGGCTCTCAGGCGTGGGCTTCATGGTGAAGACCCCCATTGCGACTAAGCTGGAAAACCTACCAACGGGTCACTCCGACCGCATCATGTCCATGCGCCTCCCACTGAGACACCAGCAACATGTCACCCTTCTCAGTGTGTACTCCCCAACCCTCCTGGCAGAGCCTGCAGAAAAAGACAAGTTCTACTCTGACCTGCGCAGCCTCCTGCAGAGCACCCCTGCAGACGACAAAGTCATCATCCTTGGCGACTTCAACGCCAGAGTGGGCCAAGACTCTGAAGCTTGGAAAGGAGTCCTCGGCAAGCATGGCGTTGGGAACTGCAATGACAATGGTCGCCTACTGTTGGAGCTCTGTGCAGAGCAGCAACTTGTCATCACCAACACCACTTTCCAGCAAAAGGACCACCTGGATGCATCCTCGCTCCAAGCACTGGCACCTTATCGACTATGTCCTAGTGCGTCAGAGGGACCGCAGTGACGTCCTCCTCACCAGAGTGATGCCCAGCGCAGAGTGCCACACTGACCACCGCCTTGTTCGCTGCAAACTCAGGCTCCGCCTCAAGCTGAAACCCATGAAAGGCGGCCCTCCCAAGAAAAAGCTTGATGTTGCCAGCCTTCAGCGTGACGACAAGAAAGCTGCCCTTCAGGCCGATTTACAGCGCATGCTCAAAGACACAGTTGATCCAGCAGACTCCTCTCCTGAAACACTCTGGGAACAACTGAAAACTGCTATTGTAAAATCCTCTGTGGAAGTCTTGGGCTTTGCTAGAAAGAGGAACAAAGACTGGTTTGACGAAAACGAGGTAGAGATCCAGGAACTTCTAGCAAAAAAAAGAGCCGCCCACCAGGCCCACCTAGCCCAGCCTTCCTGCCCTGTGAAGAAGTCTGCCTTCCGCCTCATCTGCAGCAGTCTCCAGCTCAAGCTTAGAGAGCTCCAGAACGAGTGGTGGTCCAGACTCGCACAGAGGACCCAGCTCTGCGCTGACAACGGTGACTACAGGGGCTTCTACGAAGCACTGAAAGCAGTGTATGGCCCTAGGCACCTGGTACAAAGTCCCCTGCGAAGCGCTGATGGATTCACAGATAATACCTCCATCTTGAACCGCTGGTCGGAATACTTTCAGGACCTCTTCGGCGCTGAACGCACTGTTCAAGAAACAGTCATCCTCCAAATCCCACACCTTCCACTAAAGGTTGAATTGGACGAACCGCCCACCGCCGAAGAGACCCTAACAGCCATCCACCAGCTCAAGAGTGGCAAAGCAGCAGGCATTGACGGAATCCCGCCAGAGATCTGGAAACATGGAGGCCCAGCACTGCACAACAAGCTCCACGACCTCTTTCTCTGCTGCTGGGAAAAAGGAACACTACCAAAGGATCTCCGTGATGCAGTCATCATCACCCTGTACAAGAACAAAGGAGAGAAGTCTGCCTGCTCTAATTATCGTGGAATTACCCTGCTGTCCATTGCCGAAAAAATTCTCGCAAGGTTGCTCCTGAATCGGCTGGTACCTGCCATCGCTGAAGACCACCTCCCAGAGGGTCAGTGTGGCTTCAGAGCCAACAGGAGTACCACCGACATGGTCTTTGTGCTGAGACAGCTTCAGGAGAAGTGCCGCGAGCAGAACAAAGGGCTGTACGTAACGTTTGTCGACCTAACAAAAGCGTTTGACACTGTGAGCAGGCAAGGTATGTGGCAGATCCTGGAGCGACTAGGTTGTCCCCCAAAGTTCCTCAACATGATCGTCCAGCTCCACGAGGACCAGCAAGGCCAGGTCACACTAAACAGTGACCTCTCAGAACCATTCCCCATTCGCAACGGCGTGAAGCAAGGCTGCGTGCTGGCACCGACCCTCTTCACCATCTTCTTCAGCATGATGTTGAAGCAGGCCACAGTGGACCTCGACGATGACGACGCAGTGTACATCAGGTATCGTCTCGATGGCAGCCTGTTCAACCTCAGACGACTGCAGGCCCACACGAAAACCCTAGACCAACTGATTCGTGAGCTGCTCTTCGCTGATGACGCTGCCCTCGTTGCACACACAGAGAGAGCCTTGCAGCGCATTACGTCCTGCTTCGCAGATGCTGCCCAGCTCTTTGGACTTGAGGTCAGTCTGAAAAAGACAAAGGTCCTTCATCAGCCGGCACCCAAGGAAGAGCATTGCCCTCCCCACATCACCATCGGCGAGTCCGAACTGAAGTCTGTACACCAGTTTACCTACCTTGGCTGCATCATCACGTCAGACGCCAAGCTGGACAAGGAGCTGGACAACAGGCTGGCAAAAGCAAACAGTGCTTTCGGGTGACTATTCAAGCGGGTGTGGCACAATCAACAGCTGAAAAAAGGCACCAAGATCAGCGTGTACAGAGCTGTCGTCCTCACCACCCTGCTGTACGGTTCCGAGTCCTGGGCCCTCTACCGCAGCCAACTACGACTCCTCGAACGCTTTCACCAGCGCTGCCTGCGTACCATCCTCAGCATTCACTGGAGTGACTATGTCACCAACGTCGAGGTCCTTGAACAGGCGGAAACTGTGAGCATCGAGGCTTTGCTGCTGCGGACACAGCTTCGCTGGGCGGGGCACGTCTCCAGGATGGAGGATCATCGCCTACCCAAGATCACTCTGTTCGGCGAGCTCGCCACTGGACACCGAGACAGAGGGGCACCAAAGAAGAGATACAAAGACGGTCTCAAGAAGTCGCTTAGTGCCTGCCAAATCGACCACCGCCAGTGGTCTTCGCTTGCTGCGGACCGTGACACCTGGCGCTCCACCATTCACAAGGCAGCCGTCTCCTTTGAGGACTCTCGCAGAGCTAACCTTAAGGACAAGCAGCTTAGAAGAAAAAACAGAGTTGTCGTAACTCAGAACCCTGACCAGACCTTCCCCTGCAGCCACTGCGGTCGAACCTGCCTGTCCCGGATTGGCCTCCGCAGCCACGAAAATGCCTGCAGACGACGTGGGCAAGCCCTATAGAATCTTCGTTCGCGAAGTCAAGCCAAGAGAGATCATAGACTCTAGGGCCACCACTTCACAGTCTGTAGCATGAAGGATGGGGGGAAGGGGGGGGGGGTAAAAATATATTTTCTTTACAACTGCATGGGTGACAGTGTAAAAAAAAAAAAAGAATAGACTGAAAATGGTCCATGGCAGGGCCAGCATGAGAACATAAGAAAGAAACCACTTCAAGAGACCTCCAGCAGAAAAACAAAGACAGGGATGGCCATGCAAATGAACAGATTGGCCACAATGCAACAAACTGAAAAAACAATCCATGAACAAACTATGCTCCATAATCCATGACCAGCGAAAGTCATAAATTCTCATGAGTCCCTGCAGATGCAGGGGCTTTCCTGGATTTTGAAAAAGCTGAATCAGCCTTTAAGACTGTCACCCATGTATTTGTATGACAAAAACTGCTATCCAAGACATATTTAAACACGGAACCAAACATTTTATCAACTCATTTACTGCTGACAGCAAGAGAAGGGTGCAGCATGACACTCATTCACGGGCAGCACCAGATCAGCTTGGCACCTTGGAGGTGCCAAGTTCATCTGGTGCTACCCACGAGCATGGCAATCATGGTCACCCCATGGTCCATCTCTATCAATTGCCATATTGGCCATCATAGGCCGCCTTCAAAGTCTGGGAAACCTGGAGCCAGTAGAATGAGCAAGCTTAGACCTGCGCCAGCCACTAAGCAAGGTGCTCCGCTATAGCGAAGCACCTTGCTTAGTGGCTGGCGTAGGACTATGCTCACTCATGCAACTGTGCCCTGGTCCCTAGCTTGACAACAAACTGACCTGCATGGACAGGGTAGTCAAAATACTCAGCTGCGGGGTCCAGGTTTACAACTTGCACTGTCCGTCGGACTGCTTCACAATGCTTCACAATGTTACTGCAGTAGGTGGACTGCAATGAGAATCATACTAAAAACTTATATTCGTGTAAACAAACAGGAATCACAAAAACACAGTTTCACTGACACTCGCGTGCGTGTGTGGAAAGGTCTATGTACGATTACAAAGAAAAGGGCGCAGGAAAATGAAAATAAAACTGAAGAAAGGGAGTCTGGCACCTTTCCACACCCTGCGGGACCCATTACAAGTTGACCGTAGCGCATTGTTCCTTTTGCTCCTCAGCCACTTCAATGTTGCCTCTTGCAAGATTGTAACAGTAGTATATGACACACTGTAATGATCACGCAATTTATAAAGTAACTGTTACACTTTCTTAAAATACAAGACAAAAACAAAACACGCTTTTTTCCGCCATGATTGCAAAGTTCTACAACTCTTACATGCATGCTCCCTGTACAAATTACTTGAGATGAGTGATGATCAAAAACTAATTTTTAAAATACCCAGCAAGTACAAATAGTTCATTACAGATATAGCGACATATTGGAAGAAAAACATACATACTGAACAGCATTATGTACACACACCAAAAAGTAACACTATGGTGATCTCAAACATCAATTGAACAAAATGAGTTCTCCCAGGGTCACGTGCAAGCCTAGGCAAAAGATAGCGGAAGTGGAAGGAAAGGTGTCTGCTCGTGGATAAATTTACTAAACTCTCAAGATGCCGGTAAGTGATCGCATATAAAACGGTTCAGAATTTGTTACTTGTTGTTGTTGTTGTTGTTGTTTGTCAGCAAACGAGTTTTGTTTAAAAGCAACGGTTATGCTCTGTGAGTCAGCTACTTTTATCCTTGTCTTCCCTGTTCCCACCTCAGGAAAGCAAGAATATTTACTTCCTGCTGCATGCATCCCAATAACATTTACCACCAGTAGAGTTCACGTCTTTTTATATTATTATATTATTTCTAAAACTATTTACAATAAATGATACATGGCAGTTTGTTTGGCTGTGATAACATACTTTTACAGTTAGTTTGCAAACGCATAAAGGGGGTGTGGTCTTGAAAAGATCTCTCACTGATCTTATGCATCTTGTAGTTGTACAGGCAGAGTAAAGAACAAACAGGTTTGCTCTGTTGATCTGCTATGCATCATCATGCATAGCTGATCGAGGGAGGTAATCAGTGAGAAAAGAGGCGGAGACACAATATTGTGTCCTATTTTGGGGTTGATTTTGCTGGTGAAGTTGGAACATATTTCCTGATTTCAGGCCTACCATTCTCAATTCACAAGTCCACCAAAGCTCATTGGCAACATGGCTTTGCTGCCAATCCGATCACAGTACAAGGGGCCTGCACCTAAGGACAGTAAGTATCATACATAGGTACCCATTCCATTTTTTGTTCCCCACAATGTTTCCTTTTTGTGTCCTGCAGCAGGGTCAAGAAATATCTGTTTACAATAGAACATTTTATGTAGTATTATACAACAAACATATTTCCTCTTAGAATATCATTACTGCCAACTTTTAATTGCAAACTGAGCACTTTTTATCTTATGCTCTAGGTCAACACACCAAATGAACTTCTAGTTCTACAGTTTTTAGAACACTTGAGGCAAATGCACACTCCTAATAACGCTGAGTTGGTATACCTCACCCTGTACCTAGGTTAGACGCATCAGTGGCGCCATTACTGCAATTTTCACATTTTCCGTTCGCTTGGACTGGTCCTGTGCACCAGAACTGTGCGCACATGTAGGCTTCTGCACTTGAAGTATGGTCTCGTACGTTCCCACGGAAGATTGTGATCGCAGTCGAAAAATGGTTCATTCCGGTTTTAGCGTTACTCCCCTTGAGCATAAAATGTTGGAGGGCGTACTACCCTACTGGAAAAAGATAGGTCTCTGGGGATTGTTTATTCTCCTCAGAACTTGAATATTCCTGAATCAAGTCCATTGTAGTGCTCTCGTACGGCTATGATGGTGCTTTCTGCCACAAAGCGACGCAGATGTTGCAAAATCACCACCATTGAGGAAAAACAAAACTATTTGTTTCTTCAAAAACATTACCGATGACATGACTACATGGGAATGTCTACTTCTAGGGTCAATTTTAGCCTACTTGCCCGTTGTGTGCCCACACAACCCGAGAGGCACTCGGGGAACCCCCCAGAGGGGCCGAGAGTTATCTCCCCATACCCGCCTTACCAGATCCGGTCACGAGACCGTTCAGTCTTGCTACTTCGCTCGTGATGAGAAGACGTGGCTGGCCTGCGCTCTCGCGGCCTTGACCGGTCTTCTGCCTACCGACGCCCGTTGCCGACTTCGTGTGCTCTGCGCCCTCTTCTACCCTGCCGTCTACCCTGCCTTCTCTTCCTGCTTCGTTGAGGCTGCTTGCGGGGATTCTTCTGCTGTCGGACGGCGGTTTGCCTATCCTTCCCCCTTCCCATCGTTGCAGAGGTAAGGTAGCGGTAGTTCCCTCGGCCGGCCCTCGGGCTGAGAGCCGGCTGACTGTTGGGTGCTTCCCTGCTTTCTTTCTTTCAGTGCGTAGTGCCTGATTAGCTCACGGTCGGTATTTTACCGTTTCACGCCCGTTTAGCACGTGGGCCTTGGGCTCCTTGTGTGTTAGCCCGTTTAAAGGCCCTTTAGCCCTCCGAGAGTTCCCCATTACGCTTCACCGGGAGCCCGCTTGCGCTTAGCCTTTATGCTTTGTGCTCCCGGTGCGGTGACTTTAACAGACCTGTTTACCATTCACATTTGGTGTATTAAAGTACACAATTTTGCTTTGGGGTACACATACATAAAACACGTGTATACACAAGATACACTTTTTGGAGAAACTGACAACTCCCTGGCTTGTGAATAAATACACACTATTAGGCAGTTGAAAGTACACTGACTGCACCCATGGGGTAAACAGGTCTGCTTTAAGTGGCCGACGGACACCCACTCGGTCTGCCTACCGTGTTCG
Organism: Semisulcospira habei; assembly: GCA_036245525.1. Lineage (NCBI taxonomy): Eukaryota > Metazoa > Mollusca > Gastropoda > Semisulcospiridae > Semisulcospira > Semisulcospira habei. Next base: position 107,319,246 of record BTPG01000007.1, on the reverse strand, counting down.
GGTTGTTCCTCGGGCCGTAGGTGTAACGTTTGTGCGGCCTGGCCTGAGGTTCTGTGGGCGGACCTTTGGTCCTTCTACCGCCGAGAGCGTTCCCGCCCGGCTAACGAGCGTCCGGCGCCCGTTGGCCGCCCTTGCTGTTTTCTCTTACCTCTTCCGCACGGAACGGTCATCTCGTCGGGGTTCACGTTCTTTGTCTGACCACAGGACCGCCACTGCTGCCACGCCCGCTGACCCTTCCGGAGGGTCTGTTTGCTGGCTTAGCGCCCGTCTCACTGAGAGTGGCCAGCAGCACTCGGCCGTGAGCCGTCCTTCGTTGACGAGCCGTCCTCACCACTCTCCCCGCAACAAGCCCGCTAATCCTTCCGGAGGATCGCCTTGCCGGCATAGTGGCCTACTTCCGGAGTATGGCCCGGAGAGACGTCAGTGCCGTCCTTCGCGATGCAGCCGCGACCCTGATCCTCACCGTTCCTCCTCCAGACACCGACGCTCTCGCTCGCCTCGCGAGCGCCGTGAGCGGGATCCTCGCCGCCCTGCTTCCCCGCGCGCGCCTTCGCGCTCCACGCCGCGCCGGGCGTCGCCTTCATTGCGTCACCGCCCTCGTCGACCCTCCTCGCGTCGTCGGGACTCCTCGCCGCGTGCTCGCCGGGCGCCTTCCAGTCCTCGCTTCCGCGTTTTGGAGAGGTCTCGTCCTCGGTCCCACTCACGGTTGCCTCCTCGATTACCGCCGCGCTCCCCGCTGCCCTCGCGTCCCCTGTCTACGCCGGAGGTTCAGCGCTCTCCTTTGACCTCGCTGCGGTCAGTGGTGGTGCCGGTGCCTTCTCGACGCCCCCTAGAGGACGACGCGCTCAGCCTGGTGCTCGGAGACTCCGTCTTGGCCCTGTTGAACGAGGAAGTTCGCTTGACCTCGCCCGCGGCCCTCGAGGATGCTTCCCCCTCGGCGCTCCCGTCTTCTTCCCGGTCAGAGACGCTCTTAGCTCTGGATGAAGCCGCCAGGATCGTGGCCATGACGCTGCCGGCGGACGCCTGCCCAGCTTCCCCGCCTTTGAAGAGGAAGGTCGCTGCCTTCGTTGACGCGGAGAGGCAGGTCAAGAAGTTTGTCGCTTCCCCAGCCGCCCGGCTTTAAGGACCTTCGAGACGTCCTTTCGTCGCACCTGCAGCTGGCCACGTCCCAGGAGCCGTTCTTCTTCTCCGACCGTCGCTGGCCCGCGGATTTGGACATGTCGTTTTGGCGGGACTGGTATGCTGGCCATTCACAGGCCTTCTCCATCACTCTGCCTACGCTGGACCCGTCGGACGTGTCGCTAGCCGGCGGCCCGAGTCTGCTGCGGCGGTCCCTGCCACGGGGCCTGGACAGGACAGCGTCCTTGGTCCGAAACACCTTAGCCTGCTCGGGGGTCTTGGAGCTCCTCACTCAAGCCTTGGTCCGTCGGGTGGAGGAACCCTGGCATCCTTCCATCTCTCCCCTCCTAGGAGACCTGCTGGTCCTCGCAGAGACCGCCAACCGCGCCACCTACCACTCGTTGGTCAACGCGATGGCTGCGTCGGCCACTGCGACCTCATGCGTCGAGATGCCCTGCTCCTCGCCTGCAGTACGTTGCCGCCGGTCCTGCGAGCGCAACTTCGCCGTGCCCCCTTGGGTGGGCCCTTGCTGTTCAGCGACACCTGGTCCGCTGTGAGAGCCTTGGGGTCTCCGGTCGGCAGGCGGCTAGCCGATTCTCGCGGAAATTGGCTCACGCTCTTTTGGCGACGACCCCTGGATTGCGACACCGTCTCTACGGGTCTGCGGATCGTCTTCCGAAGCCCGCCGCCCTTACGTCGTGCCCCTCTCTGGACCGAGATTCCCAGCGACCTGCTGAGGGCCGCCGCTTGAGGGAAGAGTTAGCCTCCCTGCTGAGGAAAGCCGCCACAGAGGTTGTCAGAGTCCCCGACTCACCGGCCTTCTACGGCCGCCTTTCGTCGTGCCGAAGCCTGGAAGGAGATGGCGTCCGGTCATCGATCTTGCGGCGCTAAACAAGTTCATTTCGGCCCCTCCTTTCGGATGGCGACTGCCAGAGCCCTGAAAGCCGCGGTCCAGCCTCTCAACTTCGCAGTCAGTCTGGACCTCTCCGATGGGTACCTGCATGTCCCGATGCACCAGGCCTCCAGGACGTTTCTCAGGTTTGCGATCGACGGCGTCGTTTACCAGTTCCGGGCACTGCCTTTCGGACTCAACCTCAGCCCCTGGGTCTTCACTCGGCTGATGGACGCCGTAGTCGCCTTAGCCCGACAGTCCTCCGCCAGTCCGACGTCGAACTACCTGGACGACCTCCTTTTGCGCAACCAGTCGGAGACTGCGCTAGCCACGGACAGAGATGCTCTCCTGCACCTCCTGGCACACCTGAGCTTCCTAGTAAACGACGGCAAGTCGGATCTCTCTCCCTCCCGCCGGTTTGTGCACCTGGGTATGGAATTTGCTACCGACCTCCACTCGGTTCGCCTTCCGGCGCCCCGGATCAAGAAGATTGCGGATCTAGCCGACCAGTTAGCTCGGGAGGATGCAGCCCCCGCCAGAGTCTGGCTTCAGTTGCTGGGTTTGATGAACGCCGCAGCGGATCTTATCCCACTAGGGCGTCTCTACTCCCGGCCGATTCAACTGCATCTTCTTCCCCATTGGCGTCCGTCTTCTGGAGACTTGACGACCACGGTCCCAGTGTCCCAGATGCTCCATCCGCACCTTCGTCGGTGGACCGACCCAACGTGGCTAGCGTCGGGAGTTCCCCTGGCCTCTCCCCCTCCGCAGATCTCTCTTTGCGTCGATGCCAGCCTTTCTGGATGGGGGTCCATCTCCTGCTGCAGTTCCTCGCGACCTCGGGCCTCTGGCCCTCAGACTTGGCGCACACCCACATCAACTGGCTGGAAATGCAGGCCGTCTGGCAAGCCCTTCAGGTCTGGGAGGACCTCCTCCGACACCAGGAACTTCTCGTGCTTTCGGACAACACGACGGTGGTCGCTTACATCCAGAAGCAAGGGGGCACACACTCCCCCGACCTGTGTATGCTCCTCTACAGGATGATGCGTTGGTGCGAGGACCGGGGCATTATCCTTCGAGCCCGGCACGTTCCCAGACACCTGAATGTCTTGGCCGACTCTCTGTCTCGCCGCGGCCAGCTCCTACACACGGAATGGACCCTGCGACAGGACATCTTTCGGATGATCTGCGCCCGCTAAGAAAGGGAGACTCCCCAGGTCGACTTGTTCGCCACGAGGTGGAACCACCAGCTTCCCCTCTTCATCTCCCCGATTCCCGACCCCCTTGCCTGGGCTGTCGATGCGCTCTCCATTCCCGGGGACGGCCTTGTGGCCTATGCCTACCCCCCTACCGTACTCGTTCCCAAAGTCCTCCTCAAACTGCGGGGCTGTTCGGCGATCCTCCTGTTGGTCGCGCCGTTCGCCTGGAACCGCTCCTGGACCACCGACCTGCTCAGCCTCGCCACGGACCCGCCCCTGCAGCTGCCCACCCAGAAAAAAAGAGCGCGGACCATGCTCAAGCAACCGCGCCAGCCACTGTTCCACCCCTGCCCGGAGCGACTCCTCCTTCACGCCTGGAGGTTGTGCGGCAAGCCCTCGGAGCTAGAGGCTACTCGGGTGCAGCAATGGAGGCGATCGCTGCGGCCCGTAGACCATCGACCCTTCGAGTCTACGAGGGAAAGTGGCGAGTCCTCTGTTCCTGGTGCACCGATCACGGCCTTATGCCCACGGATCTGACTCATCCTCAGCTGGCGGACTTCTTTCTCTGGCTCTTCCGAGACCAAGGCCTAGCCCCCATCACGGTACGCGGTTACCTGTCCATGATTGCGGACACCTTTCGTCACCTGGGACGACCCGATCCGGGCGCCTGCAAGGACCTAGCTGACCTTATGGGACACTTCGGCTTACAGCGCCCGACACTCCGCTCGCTCATTCCTTGCTGGGCCTACCCTGGGTGCTCACGTGGTTGAACTCCGCCCGCTTCGAACCTTTATCTTTGGCCCAGTTCGCGAACTTGACACGCAAGACTGGTTTCCTGCTGGCCCTTGCTACCGCTTCACGTGCGAGCGAGCTACATGCGCTTTCGGCACGCCCTTCCTGTCTGCAGATCCGTACAGACGGCTCCGTCCAGCTGCGCACGGACCTGGCCATTCTGGCGAAGAACAGGTCTCCTTTAACTCCGCCTCAGGTGATCACCATTAGGCCGCTGAGAGACCGACCACGGTCCCAGGAGACCAGGCTACAGGTTCCCGTGCGCGCCCTTAAAATCTATCTGCGGCGATCTAGGCCCGTCCTCAGGGGATGGTCGCGCCTCTTCCTACCTCTAAGACCCAACTGGCGTGACATTACAGCCCAGACGATCTCTTCCTGGCTCCGCTGGGTCATACGCTCCGCTTATCAGGAGATCTCCCTCAGGGAGCGAAGAGGCTGCACATTCACGCACACGAGGTACGAGCTATGGCCACGAGCGTCACGCTTGATCGAAACTGCGCTGTCAAGGACATCGTGGCAGCCGTGGGCTGGAAAACCGAGTCGGTCTTTGCCCGTTTCTACCTCCGGGACCTGGCTAGCCAGTGAGAGAATCTCGCACTGGTGGGGGACATCGCCGCGGCGCAACACTCCCTCCCGGCGCCACCGGCACCGTGGTATGCACTTCGCTAAAATTGTCGGGAGTGTGCGACGGGGAGAACGGCGCTGTTCTGTTGGGGAGTTGTGGGCGGCACCCTCCTCCTCATCGCAATTCTCCCATGTAGTCATGTCATCGGTAATGTTTTTGAAGAAACAAATTCATTTTTCTCTAAAAGGTATTTTTTCGAAAAATACTTACCGATGACATGACTCGGATGACCCTCCCTCCTGTCCCGCTTGCCGCTTTCGAGCGAAGTATCAGACTGAACGGTCTCGTGACCGGATCTGGTAAGGCGGGTATGGGGAGATAACTCTCGGCCCCTCTGGGGGGGTTCCCCGAGTGCCTCTCGGGTTGTGTGGGCACACAATGGGCAAGTAGGCTAAAATTGAGTGTAGAAGTAGACATTCCCATGTGGTCATGTCATCGGTAAGTATTTTTCGAAAAAATACCTTTTAGAGAAAAATGAATTTTTCAAATCTGCCAAATCGTGTAGTGTTTTGTGGTGCTAGCATAAGGATGCATTATAGAAAAGGTTTATTCTTTATTCATCTTATTTTGCAGCAATCTAACGGCACATGATTCTTTCTCCGAGATTGCTCATTACAGGTGCAGAGAGCACACGCTCTAAACTGATCTGGCGCACAGGACCGGTCCGAGCGACGGGTCAGGTGCAAAAATAGCAACAATGGTGCCGCTGGTGCATGTCACCTAAGCACAGGGCAGCCCTAATAACTGATTCATCTAAATCAGGGGTCTGGCTTACCCAGCCATCCACACTAAAATTGTAAAAGATGACAGCATTAAAAACTATGAATGCTCAATTCCCATGACAAGACTTTAGAACCATAGGTGACAGAGGGTCTGCAAGATGTTTGCGGCATATGTTATTGTTAAAGTACAGTGGAAACTTTCATGACATTTGTGTTTTCTTGTTTTTAAATTACGTTCTGCCGTTAATGGGCCTGTCCAGTATTTTGAAGTCCCTTCTATTTATAGAACTTAGACGAGACTTTTTAGGATGGGTCGCGGTGGGGCGAATTTAATAGCATGTCCATGATGTCACGAAAGGCGGGCAGGTTAAACCTCAAACAATTGAAGTAACAAGATAAAAATTACGTCATGTCTAGTTACGCTAAGCGCCGTATGTGCGTATGTATAGTGTGTGCGTATGTATGTATGTAAACAAAAGAATCTCCAATATATGTCTGTACACACAAGCTTGAAACTTGGCAAAATACTTTCTTAAGTGGGTGGCTAATAGAACCTCCGAGCATATAATTAAATGTCTCATTGAAGACATAACCATTTATAGGAAGTCGGTTGACCCAGATTAGAGTCCGTAATTTTTGTCATATTTACTTGAACTTTTGCATAATGATAGCTAGTTTGGAGAAAGACATTAGATGAGTTCGTTAGCCAGCTTTGTGTCCTTTCAGCTTCTTTAGTAAAAATTAATTCTTTTCAGAAAAGAATTAAAACCGTAAAAACCTTTGACTTCTATAGATAGACAGTGCGGTGACGTAAAATAGGCAACTCCGTCACCATGCAGACATTGACATAACACTGTAAATATGACATAATTCTATCTAGCGAGTGTGCCATGCTCTCTCTTTCTCACAGACATACACGCATCGCCAAGAGACATAGATCCTCATGCGCCCGGAGAATATCTATGTCTCTTGGAGATGTTTGGAGCGTGCGCACATGCACACACTAACACGCATGCACACACACACACATCGTCACGCTTTCAGAAGAGCTTTCAGGTGACCCGATATAGCTAGTTTGAAGAAAAACATTGGATGAGTTCATTAGCCAGCTTTGAACCCTTTCAACTTCTTCAGTAAAAATTAATTCTTTTCAGAAAAAAAATAAAACAGTATAAAATCTTGACATCTGGAGAAAGTCAGATAGTGGCGGTGACATAAAAGAGGCAACTCCATCACCACATAGACATTCTAAATATGACATAATTCTGTCTCTAGCTTGCTCGTTCTTTCTCTCACATATATACATGCATCTCCAAAAGGCATAGATGCTCATGAACATCTATGCCTCTTGTGGGTGTTTGGAACGCGGGCATGCACACACGCACACACATTGACCCGATTTCAGAAGAGCATGCAGGTGTACTTAATATAGCATGTACCTAGGTAAAGTCAACCTGTTTTCACACAGATTATAGCAAGACTGAAATTGTAGCGTGAAATTCTAGTTTTGTCACCATTTTCCAATATCTTGAAGAAAAAGCGAAACTCATTTCACGTTAAATATAAAATTACTTAAAAACAAAAAAATACGACATGACGTTTGACAAACCAATGACACGTATGCACTGCGCGCGCCCCTTATAGACTTCACTATGGCGCATTGGCATATACATAGATGCGAGGATTTTTCAAAAGTAGATATTACAACATCAGAATCAAGTCAAAGACAAAAGGTAAGACCCTTTACAGCAAAGACAGCTCACATAAAAGGGACTTTGTGGGTTATGGTTCATCCCATCTTGTTTTAAAGGTCTCTTATGTTTGTGGGATGGAGTGAAGTCATTGTCAAATACATCTGTTGACAGGCATAAATTTTAAGTTGATTGTAATGTTTATAAATGAACTATAGCTAGTAGTAGTACTATAACTACCATGACTGTAGTGTTTCATAACCATGTGTAGCAAAAGATTGGCATGTTAAGTTACGATTAGAGGGCCTTCAAGTTTTATGTTTAACATTATCCCAATACAAAATCTTGAAGATATTAGTTTACATTCTGTTGCTACAGTTTGTTTTATTGTCTTTGTGCAGCTAGTGACTTTGACATCATTGATGAGGCAATCTACTTTTTCAAAGCAAACATCTTCTTCCGCAGCTATGAGATCAAGGTTTGAAAGTTTATACCTGAACTTCCATTTCGAGACTTTCTATTATACTTCAACCAATACACAAGAGCACACACACACATACTTGGCTTGACTTCGCGAACGAAGATTCTATAGGGCTTGCCCACGTCGTCTGCAGGCATTTTCGTGGCTGCGGAGGCCAATCCGGGACAGGCAGGTTCGACCGCAGTGGCTGCAGGGGAAGGTCTGGTCAGGGTTCTGAGTTACGACAGCTCTGTTTTTTCTTCTGAGCCGCTTGTCCTTAAGGTTAGCTCTGCGAGAGTCCTCAAAGGAGACGGCTGCCTTGTGAATGGTGGAGCGCCATGTGTCACGGTCCGCGGCAAGCGAAGACCACTGGTGGTGGTCGATTTGGCAGGCACTAAGTGACTACACACACACACACACATACACTAAAGAAATAAATCCAAAGAATGCAGACACTGCTTTTGGCCAGCAGGAGGCATGAAGATCTTACGAGCCCTCACACATGCAGCAGTTTCTGAGGATCTGTGCCTCTTGCACTAAAGTGGTTTTTGGCTCACATGTGAAGCAAAAGTGAGTATGTTCTGGGCCAGTGGTTGTCCGGCCATCATCCGTGGTAAACTTTAATGTTGGCATTTTCTTGGAGACTATCCAAGCTACTGTCTTCAAACTTGGCCCAAGTATACTTTGTGGCAAGGCCTTTCTAAACATACCAATTTCAGTGACCTCACAAAGGTCAAGGTCACAGGGGATAATAATAATAATAATAATAAAGGTAATTTGTATAGCGCCTAATCACCAAGGTGCTCTAGGCGCTTTACAATCACAATAATGAAGCACAAAGCAAAATACAAAAACAAACACATACAACAACCACCAAAATACATTGATTACAAGGAGCAGAAAACTCACACACACACTCACACACACATGATGAGCCGGCAGACAAAATGGTCTTTAAGTATATGCAACAGAGAAAAGGTGTGTTTTAAGCTTGGATTTGAAAATGGAGAGAGATGATGAGTGACGCACATCAGTTGGGAGGGTGTTCCATGTAATGGGACCAAAATACGAAAATGCACGATGACCTACAGTGACCTTATTACGTCTAGGGATACGGAAAACACGAGTGTCTGAAGCAGAGCGTACTGAGCGTGACGGTGTATACAGCTGGACAAGATCAGATAAGTAAGGAGGGGCAGAACCTCAAATACTGTTAACAACTTCAAACCCAAACTTGCTACAGAGATGCCTGATGGTAAAACTTATCTATGCATACTAATTTGGATGAGCTCTCCGAAAGGTCAAGGGTCACAAGAGTTCAGGAAATAGGTTAAAAAAATAGCCAAGAAATGTTTTTTCTCAATTACTATTCACAACTCCAAATCCAAACTTGGTACAGAGATACCTGATGGTAAGACTTATCTATGCATACTAATTTGGATGACACTTCAGAAAGGTCAAGGGTCACAAGAGCTCAGGAAATAGGTAAAAATAGACATATTTTGACAACAAATGTTTTTTCTCAATTACTATTCACAACTTCAAACCCAAACTTGCTACAGAGATACCTGATGCATACTTATTTGGATGACCCCTCGGAAAGGTCAAGGGTCACAAGAGGTCAACAAGATGTATACAAAATGCCAATAGTTATAGTTATTATCAACATTTTTGCAAACTTTTCAATCAAATTTTGCACAAAGGTAGCTGAAGATAAGACCTTCCTATGTATCCTAAATTGACTCATCGCACAGGTCAAGGGTCATGGGGGTTTCACAGATGTGTGAAAATTGATTAAATTTTGAGAAAACATGGATTTTGTTAGTGCAGAAGACATCCCTTTACTTCTTGTCAGACGTGTGGATCGGTCGATACACGTGAGCCATAAGGGCTTTGCCTTTCTTGTTACTTTTTCTGAGCAGTAATGCCATGCACCGTGTAATAAGTGATTCCCACAGAATTGCTATGATCACCTATTACATAGTATCTCTCTCTTGGCTTGACTTCGCGAACGAAGATTCTATAGGGCTTGCCCACGTCGTCTGCAGGCATTTTCGTGGCTGCGGAGGCCAATCCGGGACAGGCAGGTTCGACCGCAGTGGCTGCAGGGGAAGGTCTGGTCAGGGTTCTGAGTTACGGCAACTCGGTTTTTTCTCCTGAGCCGTTTGTCCTTAAGGTTAGCTCTGCGAGAGTCCTCAAAGGAGACGGCTGCCTTGTAGATGGTGGAGCGCCAGGTGTCACGGTCCGCAGCAAGCGAAGACCACTGGCGGTGGTCGATTTGGCAAGCACTAAGTGACTTCTTGAGACCGTCTTTGTATCTCTTCTTTGGTGCCCCTCTGTCACGGTGTCCAGTAGCAAGCTCGCCGAACAGAGTGATCTTGGGTAGGCGATGATCCTCCATCCTGGAGACGTGCCCCGCCCAGCGAAGCTGTGTCCGCAGCAACAAAGCCTCGATGCTCATAGTTTCTGCCTGTTCAAGGACCTCGACGTTGGTGACATAGTCACTCCACATAGTATACAGTGGAATATAAACCCCTTCACTGCCGGTGGATGCAGATTTTGTTAGTGTAAGCTTTGTTAGTTCAGTTCAGTCTGTCAAGTTATGTCAGGATGGGATCTCTGTGCTCTCCAGCCAACCCATTATCAGTCTTCCCATAGTCCTTTTCGATACTATGCCAATATTGATCTGTTTGAATGCTCTTTGTTAATTCGGCACCAAAAGGTCCAAGCCCTCCAAATGCCATGGATACAAAGTGGTGTCAGCAAGAGGCATAGATCCTCTTAAGCCTCCACAACTGCAGGGACTCATGAGGATTTATGTCTCTTGCAGTTGCATCATGTTCCGTTTTTCACAGGAGAGAAGGGGTTTAGGGTGAACATGTCAACAGGTTTAGCAGATTCATCGCTGACTCTGACAAACTAAGGGTTCACATTACATTTTACATTACATTTTTATTTTCATGTTTGCTTTTCTAGAGTGAAGCCGACAGAACCTTGATCTACATAACGCTATACATCAGCGAGTGCTTGAAGAAAATGCAGAAGGTGGGGCTGGCTTCGGACATTAACACACTTTGTCTATGCAGCCACCCGTACTCTCTGCAGTACCGGTGGCTGCTTTCAAAAGGGGTTAAATCATTCAAGGTGCCCCATATCAATAGCTGCGAAAGTATTGTTTAGTGTTGCCAGTGGCAACACTTCCACAGCTGTTGATGCAGGGAGCCTTGAATGGGTTAAATGTTAGTGTCTGTAATTAATATTTGGTGCCATTTGATAATTGCTGGTTGTGATACATGGAAACAGAGAGAGAGAAAATTTGACTAGTGCTACTTGTTGTAGCATATGGTGTGCATGTGTTAAAGGCATCACACTAATGACTAAGCAAGATTAACTTTGGGGGTTATATGCTGTAGTCGTATACATAGCGGAAGCATAAATTGTGTCTTCTTTGTAAAGCCTAAGGCATCTGAATGAAGAAGAGTAACTTTTTTAAATGTGTTTATTCACTGTATTAATAAATTTGCATGCCTTTTCTTCTCTTTTTTTTCAGTGTTCTTCACGGAATCAGGGAGACAAAGAAATGTACACCCTCGGCATTTCAAACTTCCCCATCCCGGGAGAAAATGGCTTTCCCTTGAATGCCATGTATGCGAAACCAGCCAACAAAAATGATGATGGTGAGGGGAAAAAAGAATATGGTTTCAAGTTTTGCATGTAGTTAAAAAAAAAAAAAAGTGATTTTTTTTTTTTTTTTTTTTATGTGTGTGCAGCTGTGATTTTGGACCTCACAGCTATGAGCAGATGACCCCCTTGTGCATTCAGCTGATAGTATTGTAAAAAGAGGCCTGGCTGTATACACCAGGGGGTTAATACCTTCACTACCGAGGAAAAGTGAACACAAACTATAAGAGACATAGATCCACATGTGCTCCGCAGTAGCAAGTGCTGATGATGATCTATGCCCCTTGCAGACATTAGCTTGTATCCATCTTCCTTAGTTAGCTGGGGCTCTTTGGCACACAGTGATCACAGTTTTCAGAAACGCAATCTGCGTCCACTGGCAGTGAAGGGATTAAGTAACAAGTCAGGAGGGAGGGAACCTCGCGCTGGGACCATACGGCGTTGAGGCGCGTCCCCTGGGTGGTGGATAGGGGGTCCCTCGTGAGAGGGGTGCACCGAATGAAATAAGGTGCCGTGAACCAACATGGTCTAAGGGAAGGTGACCCCGACAGAAAACCCCTGGTCCTCCTAGTAAGGGGGTTGGGCGTGGGGGTAGCTTCCCCACCCTGCAAAAAAGGAAATAGCTACAAAAACGCCGACGAAAAGATTAACAGTAATTCCTTTCCTGGAGGAGGAAGGTTCTTCTACTAGAAGACTTATGACGTCCTGTGGTGAAAGCCGGAAGTCTTCGGAAGCCACAGGACCGAGCCGCCTCTCTCTATCCAGGGATACAACCATGGGCACATGGAACGTCAAGACCATGTACCAGAGCGGCAAGGCCGCCCAGATAGCAGCGGAAATGCAAAAGTACAACCTTTCCCTGCTAGGCATCAGTGAAGCCAGATGGACGCAGTCTGGCCAGAAAAGGCTGTTAAGTGGGGAGATGATTCTGTATTCAGGTCATGAAGAGGAGAATGCCCCCCATACAGAAGGAGTAGCACTCATGCTGTCACCAGTGGCACAGAGAGCGCTGATGGGCTGGGAACCTCTTGGGCCAAGAATTATAACAGCAGCCTTTAGAACTAAGAAAAAGCTCAAGCTGAACGTCATCCAGTGTTATGCGCCCACCAATGACAGTGACGAGGAAGAGAAACAAGAGTTCTACGACCGACTCCAGAGTGCCGTGGACAAATGTGCGGAGCGAGACATCACCATCGTCATGGGCGATTTTAATGCCAAAATAGGGGAGGACAACACCGGATACGAAGAGGTGATGGGGAGACAGGGACTAGGCTCGGAGATGAGTGAGAACGGGGAGAGGTTTGTAGACTTTTGTGCTCTAAACCGACTTGTCATTGGAGGCAGCATCTTCCCACACAGAAGAATACACAAAGCAACTTGGGTCTCACCTGACCATACAACAGAGAACCAAATAGACCATATCTGCATTAGCAAGAAATTTAGAAGATCCCTTCAAGATGTTCGAGTGAGGAGGGGAGCAGATGTCGCCTCAGACCACCATCTGCTTACCTTAAGAATGAAGCTCAAGCTAAAGAAAAGCCGCACAGAGACAACAAGAAGACAGCGCTATAATGTAGGCCTCCTGAGAGAAACTGGAGTTAGAGAAGAGTTCAAACTGGTGCTGTCCAACCGGTTTCAAGCGCTACAGGAGCTAGTAAATGAAGAGGAGGCGGTCACCACAGAGCAGCAGTGGAAGGCAGTTAGAGAGGCGCTGAACTCAACCTGCAAAGACACCGTAGGGTTCAGGAAACACCACCACAAGGACTGGCTGTCGGCACAGACCTTGAAGAAGATAGAAGCGAGGAAGCAGAAGAAAGCAGCGGTCAACAACAGTCGCACGAGAGCAGCCAAAGTAAGGGCACAGGGGGAATACTGGGAAGCCAACCGCGAGGTGAAGAGGAGTATCAGGGCAGACAAGAGGGCCTACACAGACAGCCTGGCAGCAGAGGCAGAAAAGGCAGCAGGCAGCGGCAACATGAAACAGCTCTACGACATTACCAGAAGATTGTCGGGTAAGTATGGCCATACAGAAAGACCAGTAAAAGACAAAGAAGGCAAGCCTATTGCAGACAGAGCAGACCAACTCGACAGATGGGCCGAGTATTTTGAAGAGTTACTGAACAGACCTAGCCCACCCGACCCCCCCGACATCCAGCCGGCAGAGACCGACCTACCCATCAGCTGTGACAGACCCAGCCGGGAAGAGATCAGAAAAGCAGTGGCATTTTTGAAGAATGGCAAAGCAGCAGGGCCAGATGGCATCCCAGCGGAGTCTCTGAAAGCAGACCTAGAGACAACCGTTGAGATGCTGTACCCACTGTTTGGAAAGATCTGGGAAGAGGAGGTGATGCCAGCTGACTGGAAGGAGGGGTACCTAATCAAGCTTCCCAAGAAAGGCGACCTCAGCAAGTGTTCCAACTACAGAGGAATCACCTTGCTGTCAGTACCAGGAAAGGTCTTCAACAGGATCATCCTAGAGAGAATGAAGAGCTCCGTTGACCCCCAGCTGAGAGACCAGCAAGCAGGATTCAGGAAGAACCGATCATGTACAGACCAGATCGCCACTCTCCGCATCATCGTGGAACAGTCTCTGGAGTGGAGCTCCCCGCTGTACATCAACTTTGTGGATTATGAGAAAGCATTTGACAGCGTGGACCGAGAGACTCTGTGGAAACTCCTACGACACTACGGTGTACCCACAAAGCTCGTCCGCCTGATCAAGAGCAGCTATGATGGCATGACATGTCGCGTGATCCACGAAGGGCAGTTCACCAGAGAGCTCCAGGTCAGAACTGGTGTCAGGCAGGGGTGTCTGCTGTCTCCGTTCCTCTTCCTACTGGCCATAGACTGGGTCATGAAGATGACCACAGAGCACAGACGAAGTGGAATACAGTGGACACTGTGGACACAGCTTGACGACCTCGATTTTGCAGACGACTTGGCATTACTGTCCCACACTCATCAACAAATGCAGGACAAGACCACGAGGCTTGCTGACATCTCGTCCCAAGTGGGCCTCACCATTCACAAACAGAAAACAAAGACAATGAGGCTGAACGCAACCAGGGAAGAACCAGTCTTGCTTGCTGGCATCGCGTTGGAGGAGGTGGAGTCCTTCACCTATCTCGGGAGCATCATAGACAAAAAAGGCGGCACTGATGCAGATGTCAGAGCACAAATCGGTAAAGCCAGAGCAGCCTTTCTCCAGTTGAAAAAAGTGTGGAGTTCCAGAGAGCTGTCACAACACACCAAAGTCCGGATTTTCAACTCCAATGTAAAAGCAGTTCTCCTGTATGGAACAGAGACATGGAGATTGACAAAAACCACAGTCAACAGAGTACAGACCTTCATGAACAGTTGCCTTAGAAGAATTTTGAAAATCCACTGGCCAGAGAAGATCAGCAACGTCAGACTCTGGGAGAGAACAGAGCAGATAACAGCAGAGAATGAAATTGGGCGAAGAAGATGGGGATGGATCGGTCACAGTCTGAGAAAGCCAGCTTCCAGTATCACTAGGCAGGCATTGTCATGGAACCCCCAGGGAAAGAGGAAAAGAGGTAGGCCGAGAAACTCCTGGCGTCGAGACCTCCAAGCAGACATCAAGAGACTGGGAACCACCTGGAGTAGAATCGAAGGAGAAGCACAGGACAGGAGTTGCTGGAGGTGTCTCGTCGACGGCCTATACCCGGGTAGGGGTGACAGGCGTAAGTAAGTAAGGAGGGAGGGAAAACCTCATTCCTCATGATGGAAAAGGATATGTGATCTAAAGCAAATTATCTTTTTTCTTTCCTTTTTTTTGTTGGTGGTGGGGCCATCAATGACCAACCTCTGCAAGAGGTGGACGAGTTCACGTACCTGGGCAGCAAGGTTACCACAGATGGAGACTGCACAAGGGAGATCACCACAAGAATCGGCAAAGCCAACCAAGCCTTCGCAATGCTGAAACCCATCTGGAGGACCACAAGCCTGAGCATCCACACCAAGCTCCGTATTTTTAAGAGCAACGTGCTGAGTGTCCTTCTATATGGGTCAGAATGCTGGAAATCCACTACCGCTACGGAACGCAAGCTGGATGTCTTCCAGAACAAGTGCCTGCGACGGATCATGAAGGTCTTCTGGCCAAACATGATCACAAACGAGGAACTACGGAAGAGAGCAGGCGCAGACAGCATCGCTGAAACCATCGCCACACGGAGATGGAGATGGCTAGGCCACGTTTGCAAAATGTCACCTGACTCATTACCAAGGGTGGCACTGAGATGGACACCACAGGGGAAGAGAAACCGTGGGCGACCAAAGGAGACGTGGCGCCGAACCGTGGAGCGAGAGCTCAAGAACAGAGGCCTTACTCTGCAAACAGCACCCAAAATAGCAGCTGACAGACAAAAGTGGCGCTCCCTTGCCGTCGCCTCAAGCACCAGACGGCGCAGAGAGGACTGAATGAATAATGAATGTTGGTGGTGGGGGGGGAGGGGGTGGCTGGGTCTTCAAACATACAGGGGTTTATAAACAAAATAATGAAGTACCAGTATTTTTTTTTTTTCTTTCTTCAAAAACAACCCTATTGGTAAGCATTTTACTCATTCATCATGGTCATATGTTTGTAGTTGTCCACATGAGGTTTACTTATACCATAGCAGCTTAACAATGTTGTGCAAGCAGCCACAGGTACTGTAAACATTATCAGTGGCAGCATGCACAATTGGGTTATTTGATGAAAAGTCAGTTATGAACCTGATTCCTCATTGTGGTTCATTTTCAGACACAATGAGGGCCTACTTGCAGCAATTGCGACAAGAGACAGGCGTGCGTCTGTTGGACAAAGTGTTTGACCCTCAGACAGACAAACCCAGCAAGGTGAGCTAGGACAAATTAAAACAAATCAAAATCAAATTACATCAACTTTATTATTTCACATAAACGAGCAATCACATACAGTAAATAGTGTGCAATTCCCAATCACTCACTCACAGGACATTTTACAGTGATGACATATAAACGGGCATTTAGGACAGGTGAAGTCAGCAGTGTTCTCACAGACAGTGGAAAATTAAATGACTGGGGGGGGGGGGGACCAGTAGGTGTAGGGAACATACAAATTGACGTTACCAGTTCATTATAAATTCCAGTACTTGTCAACGATTTTCGGTATCACCAAATTCACAATCAGTATGTTTTCTCTTTATAAATCAGTGTAGCCTATCAGCTGCTACTTAGTGCTGTATTCGTCTTCAAAATCTGACCACCGTGAGATGGCCTTAGTTGCCTGCTCGGTGTTAAATCCAAATAACTAACTTCCTTCAAAATCTGAGAATGACTGGTTAACCATTTGCATGTCGGTAGCTTTTTTTAGTTGCGATGATTCCTGTAGGAATCATTGTGACTGAAACCACTACCAACACGCAAAGGGTTAATATGAATACTGCAAATGAGCACATTTTGTGATGTGATTCTCTGTCATTTCTTGTTTGCTCTATTTCAGTGGTGGCTGTGCTTTGCCAAGAGGAAATTCATGGACAAGAGTCTCTCCGCCCCTGGATATTAATTTTACTTTTTATTTCTGATAGCATTGCACCAACCCTTTTCAGCTATCATATAAATAAATTTATTATTCACTATTGTATGCTGATCTGTGATTTTGGATCTCGCCACCTAAGGGCCATGAGGTACAAAATCACAGACCAACACATCATGTTCCATCTGCCTAGTGCATGAAAGTATATGTAGACAATGTCGAGCAGGTTTGCGTGAAATGTATGTGCTAGCCTACTGTACAAGAGTCCAAAAGACTAGAATTTCTGTGTTAGATTGACAATTTTGTCAGTTTATTTTCATGCTTTAGTCTGCGGATAAACTCATTATTACATGTACTCTGATGTATAATCCCCCTGGTGCATGCAGCCACCGGTATCGTGAACAGCCCTGGTTGCTGCATGCACAAGGGGGTTACTTTGTATGACAGATGTGCTTGTGACTTGTTCACATATTGACATCTTGCATGAACAATGGCATTACATTATATGTGTGTACGCATCAACTTGAAGTTAAATGCGAACGTTTGCATTCAAGTCATCTAATGATTCTTCACTCTGAAGAAACAGTGCACATGTACAATTAAAATATTTGTATGAAACTGAATGTTTTTTGTGTGGGTTTTACTTTTTGGCTCATGTGTGATAGCAAAAGTGAGTATGTAATGGGCCAGTGGTCGTCCATCCATTGTCCGTCTGTAATAAAACATTTAACATTGGCATTTTCTTGGAGACTGTTCAAGCCACAGTCTTCAAACTTGGCCCAAAGATACCACGTGGCGAGACCTTTCTAGACATACCAATTTCAGTGACCTCACAAAGGTCAAGGTCACCGAATCAGGAAATGGATAAAAAATAACTATATTACTTATCTGCCCAAATTTGTTTTTTTCTCAAATACTATTCACAACTTAAAACCCAAACCAAGGTACAAGATGCCCGATGGTAATTTAAGACCATGCATACTATTTCTATGCATACTGGTTTCGATGACCCCTCGGAAAGGTCAAGGGTCACAAGAGGTCAGGAAATAGTTAACAAATTGCCAGTTTTTGCCGAAAGATGTTTTTTCTCGTCATTCACATCTTCAGACTTGAACTTTGTACAGAGATCCCTGATGGTAAGACCTTCCTATGCATGCTACTTTGGATGACCCCTCAGAAAGGTTAAGGGTCACAAGAGATCAGTAAATGTCTTTTTTATAAAATTTTAGTTTTCATCAGGATTTTCACAAACTTTTCATCCAAATTTGGCAGAAAGGTAGCTGATGATAGGACCTTTCTATGCATACTAATTTGATTCATTAATCGCAAAGGTCAAGTGTTATGGGAGGTTGACAAAAGTGAAAAATGCATACATTTTTGAGAAAACATGGATTTCGCACCTCACGCTGGGACCATATGGTGTTGAGGTGCGTCCCCTGGGTGTTGGATAGGGGGTCCCTCGTGAGAGGGGTGCACCGAATGAAATAAGGTACCGTGAACCAACATGGTCTAAGGGAAGGTGACCCTGACAGAAAACCCCTGGTCCTCCTAGTAAGGGGGTTGGGCGTGGGGGTAGCTTCCCCACCCTGCAAAAAAGGAAATAGCTACAAAAACGCCGACAAAAAGACTAACAGTAATTCCTTTCCTGGAGGAGGAAGGTTCTTCTACCAGAAGACTTATGACATCCTGTGGTGAAAGCCGGAAGCCACAGGACCGCGCCGCCTCTCTATCCAGGGATACAACCATGGGCACATGGAACATCAAGACCATGTACCAGAGCGGCAAGACCGCCCAGATAGCAGAAATGCAAAAGTACAACCTTTCCCTGCTAGGTATCGGTGAAGCTAGATGGATGCAGTCTGGCCAGAAAAGGATGTTAAGTGGGGAGATGATTCTGTATTCAGGTCATGAAGAGGAGAATGCCCCCCCCCCCCCCCCCCCCCCCATACAGAAGGTGTAGCATTCATGCTGTCACCAGTGGCACAGAGAGCACTGATGGGCTGGGAACCTCTTGGGCCAAGAATTATCACAGCAGCCTTTAGAACCAAGAAAAACTCAAGCTAAACGTCATCCAGTGTTATGCGCCCACTAATGACAGTGACGAGGAAGAGAAACAAGAGTTCTACGACCGACTCCAGAGTGCCTTGGACAAATGTGCGGAGTGAGACATCACCATCGTCGTGGGCGATTTTAATGCCAAAATAGGAGAGGACAACACCAGATATGAAGAGGTGATGGGGAGACAGGGACTAGGCTCGGAGATGAGTGAGAACGGGGAGAGGTTTGTAGACTTTTGTGCTCTAAACCGACTTGTCATTGGAGGCAGCATCTTCCCACACAGAAGAATACACAAAGCAACTTGGGTCTCACCTCACCATACAACAGAGAACCAAATAGACCATATCTGCATTAGCAAGAAATTTAGAAGATCCCTTCAAGATGTTCGAGTGAGGAGGGGAGCAGATGTCGCCTCCGACCACCATCTGCTTACCTTAAGAATGAAGCTCAAGCTAAAGAAAAGCCGCACAGAGACAACAAGAAGACAGCGCTATAATGTAGGCCTCCTGAGAGAAACTGGAGTTAGAGAAGAGTTCAAACTGGTGCTGTCCAACCGGTTTCAAGCGCTACAGGAGCTAGTAAATGAAGAGGAGGCGGTCACCACAGAGCAGCAGTGGAAGGCAGTTAGAGAGGCGCTGAACTCAACCTGCAAAGACACCGTAGGGTTCAGGAAACACCATCACAAGGACTGGCTGTCGGCACAGACCTTGAAGAAGATAGAAGTGAGGAAACAGAAGAAAGCAGCTGTCAACAACAGTCGCACGAGAGCAGCCAAAGTAAGGGCACAGGGGGAATACTCGGAAGCCAACCGCGAGGTGAAGAGTAGTATCAGGGCAGACAAGAGGGCCTACACAGACAGCCTAGCAGCAAAGGCAGCAGGCAGCGGCAACATGAAACAGCTCTACGACATTACCAGAAGATTGTCAGGCAAGTATGGCCATACAGAAAGACCAGTAAAAGACAAAGAAGGCAAGCCTATTGCAGACAGAACAGACCAACTCGACAGATGGGCCGAGTATTTTGAAGAGTTGCTGAACAGACCTAGCCCACCCGACCCCCCCAGACATCCAGCCAGCAGAGACCGACCTACCCATCAGCTGTGACAGACCCAGCCGGGAAGAGATCAGAAGAGCAGTGGCATTCTTGAAGAACGGCAAAGCAGCAGGCCCAGATGGCATCCCAGTGGAATCTCTGAAAGCAGACCTAGAGACAACAGTGGAGATGCTGTACCCACTGTTTGGAAAGATCTGGGAAGAGGAGGTGATGCCGGCTGACTGGAAGGAGGGGTACCTAATCAAGCTTCCCAAGAAAGGCGACCTCAGCAAGTGTTCCAACTACAGAGGAATCACCTTGCTGTCAGTACCAGGAAAGGTCTTCAACAGGATCATCCTAGAGAGAATGAAGAGCTCCGTTGACCCCCAGCTGAGAGACCAGCAAGCAGGATTCAGGAAGAACCGATCATGTACAGACCAGATCGCCACTCTCCGCATCATCGTGGAACAGTCTCTGGAGTGGAGCTCCCCACTGTACGTCAAATTTGTGGATTATGAGAAAGCATTTGACAGTGTGGACCGAGAGACTCTGTGGAAACTCCTACAACACTACGGTGTACCCACAAAGCTTGTCTGCCTGATCAAGAGCAGCTATGATGGCATGACATGTCGTGTGATCCACGAAGGGCAGTTCACCAGGGAGCTCCAGGTCAGAACCGGTGTCAGGCAGGGGTGTCTGCTGTCTCCGTCCCTCTTCCTACTGGCCATAGACTGGGTCATGAAGAGGACCACAGAGCACAGACGAAGTGGAATACAGTGGACACTGTGGACACAGCTTGACGACCTCGATTTTGCAGACGAATTGGCATTACTGTCCCACACTCATCAACAAATGCAGGACAAGACCACGAGGCTTGCTGACATCTCATCCCAAGTGGGCCTCACCATTCACAAACAGAAAACAAAGACAATGAGGCTGAACACAACCAGGGAAGAACCAGTCTTGCTTGCTGGCACCCTGTTGGAGGAGGTGGAGTCTTTCACCTATATCGGGAGCATCATAGACAAAAAAGGCGGCACTGATGCAGATGTCAGAGCACGAATCGGTAAAGCCAGAGCAGCCTTTCTCCAGTTGAAAAAAGTGTGGAGCTCCAGAGAGCTGTCACAACACACCAAAGTCCAGATTTTCAACTCCAATGTAAAAGCAGTTCTCTTATATGGAGCAGAGACTTGCAGATTGACAAAAACCACAGTCAACAGAGTACAGACCTTCATGAACAGTTGCCTTAGAAGAATTTTGAAAATCCACTGGCCAGAGAAGATCAGCAACTGAGCAACGTCAGACTCTGGGAGAGAACAGAGCAGATAACAGCAGAGAATGAAATTGGGCGAAGAAGATGGGGATGGATCGGTCACAGTCTGAGAAAGCCAGCTTCCAGTATCACTAGGCAGGCATTGTCATGGAACCCCCAGGGAAAGAGGAAAAGAGGTAGGCCGAGAAACTCCTGGCGTCGAGACCTCCAAGCAGACATCAAGAGACTGGGAACCACCTGGAGTAGAATCGAAGGAGAAGCACAGGACAGGAGTTGCTGGAGGTATCTCGTCGACGGCCTATACCCGGGTAGGGGTGACAGGCGTAAGTAAGTAAGTAAGTATGGATTTCGCAGGTAAATAGCCAACCCTGTACTTTATGTTAATGCATTTTAACATGGATCTGTTGGCAAGGTCTAGGTCGCAATGTTTAGACAGTTTTATGCATCGGTCATGCACGTGAACCTTAAAGGCTTTGCCATTCTTGTTACATCATACATGTGCATTAGAAAAGTGTACCTGTGAATTGCATACAGGTCAATTGATACACGTAAGATTGTGTATATGTGAGAGAGACAGAAAACGGGGACACTCATGCAATACTACACACACGAATCAGTCACGAGCACAATGAACCACTGCAGTCAAGAAGAGTGCAAAATTGGCTGAAAAAAAAAAAATGGGCAGAAACGCCAAAATAGTGTGTAGTGTGTCAAAATAGTGTAAAGGAAGAAGGCGTATGTGTGTCAACACTCTCGTCACTCGCCAAAATATAAAATGGGGGGGGGGGGGTCCAAACACCCCAAAAAGGGACTTTGTTATAGCATTATAAACAAGTTGGCGAGGGGGGTCGAGGATCCCACCCCAGATCCGCCCCTGGGATTTTCCGGCCAGCCTACGCAAACGCTAAACACGAAAACTGTACATCAGTTGTACCAAGACGACCCCCTCATTAGATAACTGCTGAATGCAACAATCGAGCACTAGCGAGTTCGAGAAAGTTGTTTCATACCGTGCAGTTATGCTTCATTGCTGGTCTGTTTTTAAACCTACAGCCGCAGGGTTCAAAATCAGCCCTCCACACATCAGTTCAATGACTGAGCAACTGAACTCTGACCTAGCAGCTTGACCTGCAGTTGGTACCGACAAAGAACGCCGCGACGGGTCAGTTGGGTGAGAGGCACACAGCCAGTGAACTCATTTGCATACGAGCGGGCCCGTGCACTTTGTGGACCCCGCTGAACACAGCAGCGGTAAGTTTTGTCGTCCTGTCAAATGTTTTCAGGATAAGTAATATGATGATCTTGCATCTGTATGTCAGACGACTGACTTTAAATGTTGTTGCAATATTCTTGCGAATGCACCGTCCTCTGTCGGGTTCAAAATACAGTAAAGCGATCGCAGTTCAACGAGTTCAGTCAGTAGCGATAGACGCCATCTTGAACATGATAATGCGTTCGCAGATAAAACGCTTGCGTATTGGTTCTGTCCGACTGAAGCCTTTAAATCAACGGCTTTAGTCAGAGAGACACAAAGACCACCGCAAATCGTCACCCTAAAAAAATATTACAGTATTTAGCAAAACGCTTTAATGTTGTGACAGTGCACCTTGACATTCCGCATTTACTGTGGAAATTTTATGCACAAACGGATTTGTCTTACGTCTGCAGTAAACAGCGAGTTCAGTCAGGTGCGAGCATTGGTCGATCGTTGCGAGTTCAGGTTGTGAGATGACGCATTCTGACACGTACTATACTGTATGTAATTACTTCCCCTGATGTTGAAATGTTTGTATTAATAGACTTTGAACTCAGATTGAAATTGAATGAATGTGTATTAAGAATTAGATAATAATGACTTATCATTGATTGTTAACTGATGTCACTCAGATTATTAAAAAAAAAAAAACAATCAGGATTTGTATTTTGAATAGCCATAATGATAAATCATCAAGAATGATACCAAGTCAGTAATTGTTTTAAAAATTAACCTGTTTAGTGCCAGCTGACGCAGGGGACTGTGATTCTGCAGTCTTCGTTAAGTCAACACCAAAAATCCCTAGCTGTTCCAGGTAAATAGATAGAAAGTGGTGTCAGCAAGAGGTATAGATTCTCATGAGCCCAGCAACTGCAGGGACTCATGAGGGTCTATACCTCTTGCAGGCGGTGTTAAAATTTTCTTGGCACTGAACAGGTTAACATTATCAATGGGGGAAGTGCAGCATAAAACATGATTCTACAATTGGTAAGCGCACAGCATAGGCCGTATATATATTCAATCAAGGTATTTCTGGTATATTTTTGTACACTCTCCATCTCCTACTTATTACTCCTGAATAGGTCTGTCAGTTTTGTTTTAACTGCCATTCACTGATTTTTTCCGTGAACCCATTCAGCCCTGACATGAAGTGCTGTAACACTACCAGAAGACAGATCTATCCATCTTTGGTAGTTAGCTTGGTGGTGGTGCAAATACCACCAAGAAGCTCCAATTTACCCCTCAGTAACGTGCTATAACATAAGGTAGACATGTGCACAATGTCATTGGGCTGACATTGGCTGTGATTGGCTTGTACGTGAGCGGGCTGACTGCAGCCAACATCAGCCTGTTTGCCGTGAGTTTAGTTCCAGAGTGGTGCCTGAATAGTGCGAGGCAAGTTGTCCGGCTTCAACTGTCTTGGGCGACCTGTCTTGAACTGGAGGTCCTCCAGTGGAGGACAACTGCAACATGTGGGAATGTCAGCCTTGGAGTCAATCAATCAAACTGAAAATGTTAAGATACACCAACAATTTTATTTTTTAAACTGCTGTGTACCATAAGTGACACAACAGTTTGCAGATTTTTTTTTTTTCATTTACACTACAGTGTTTTTGTTATGTGTCTGTGCAGCATCTGCAGTAAGAAGGTGGCAGTGTGCTGATTTAGGATGTCAGCCATTCCAACTGGCAGGCCGGACATTCCCATGATGCCTATGCCTGTGTACCCAAACCCAGGCTTCATACACGCAGTGGAAAACCCACTCATCAATAAAGTACTAGCATACCTTTTTTATCTTAACTTGTATCTAATGAAAATTATGGCAGATTTGATTGGTTTAAAAGCAAATTGTATACAGATTGGTATCAATATCATAGTTCATACATAAATTCGATAAGGTCTGTGATTTTTTTTCTATCATATAAATTGCACCAAGTTGTGTCAAATTTGATTTTTGAGAAAATATGTGCCGAGATGTACCCGTCCTGAGATTGTCATTAGTTTGCTACAAATGGATTCACACGAGCAGAAGCGCTTCAATGCCTTAATATTATATGATAGCTCCATTGTCATCATGTGAAGTATGATTTGAATGGACTGACTGCACTGCATGAGGAGCAAATGACATCATTGTAAACCACTTTTTAATGTTATAACAATTTTTTGGCACAACACAATCTACATACATACAACTGATATATGCAGCTCACAATGATGTAATGTTGCTGCTGGTGCTATTTATCTTCTTCAGAACGGCTGGCTATCATACTCCTTCATATGTCAACAAACTGAAATTCCCCATCACACTTTTAATTTACCCATAAGTACCTACCTAAAGACTAGCTCTCACAGTATTAGCGTTAACAATTGCTGGTCATAAATTGCACCAAAATACAGCAAGTTTAAATTTTTAAAAAAGATATTATTCAACTATTTACTCAATGCTACTTTCCTGTTCAGTATTTGGATCGAAAAAGTGGTAAAATACAGAGAATTACCAGTCAATAGAAATATTAGTTTATTGCAGTGAGGCTGGCCGGTAAACTTGTATGTTTATTTTTGTCCACCCAGATGCAAGTGCCCACTGCTCGAGGCTTACACACTGTACACATCCCTACGACATCCACTGCCCCTCCGGAGCCAGCGCAGCTGATCACAAGTGCACCTCCTAATAAAGGTACACCAGACCAGGCCAGTACCAATAACACAAACGAAGGTGGGTACCAGAAGAACAAATGAAGTGTTTTGGGAATCATCAATTCAATGTCAAAGAGCTGTAGCTGTCCCCAAAAACATAGACACAAAAGTGGTTTCAGCAACTGCGGGGGCACATGAGGCTCTATACCACTTGCAGTCAAGTGGTGTTCAAATTTTCTCGGCAAAGGGTTAATAATAATGATAAAGTGAGATGATGTGATC
This sequence comes from Semisulcospira habei, assembly GCA_036245525.1. Classification (NCBI taxonomy): domain Eukaryota; kingdom Metazoa; phylum Mollusca; class Gastropoda; family Semisulcospiridae; genus Semisulcospira; species Semisulcospira habei. The sequence continues at coordinate 107,294,016 of BTPG01000007.1, read as the reverse complement.
GAGACGAAAAACAAGAAATTATGCTACTTAACGCCTGATTACTTGGGCACACTGCTAGTGCCTCATGGAAACTTGATCTTGTGAGATGATGTGATTGAGACGAAGAACAAGAAATTACCCTACTTAACGCCTTATTACTTGGGCATGCTGCTAGTGCCTCATGGAAACTTGATCTTGTGAAAAAACAATAGGACTCCCCAGAAACCGATTTATTTGCTGTTGTGTAGAATACTAGAAATGGCTCCTCTTTCATTCGTGTACTTTTTTCAGTCAAACTGGCAAGCCAGAAATACTTGAAATATTGTTCTAGTGTTTAGCAAAAACTCTACAATACGCTTACTATTGCTGCTGTCAGCCTGGAACAGAGCCAGCCAGTGGGGTTTATAGTTTTTCACATAAGTCATACTATGCAGAACAGCTGTGCATGCTGAAACCCCTTTGTATCAGGATGGCTGGTACTCTTTATCGTTAAATCAACACTGATTTCAGAAACAGTTTGCGTCAGTTGTCAGTGATGGGGACAAAGTCATCTTACTTTCTTGTTTGTGTGTGCATGTGTCAGCAGTGGACCCGTCGCGCCTGAAATTTTGGAGCCATGAGGACACTGTGGAGCTGATCCAGCTGTACAAGAAGTACCTGCCAGAGTTTCACAAGTTCGGCCAGCGCAAAATGAACGTGTGGCAGAGGGTCACGGAGGAGCTCACTTCTAAAGGCTTTGGGAACTTTTCCTGGGCTGATTGCAGTGCTAAATTCCGCAGTTTAAGAGACAGGTACCCAATGCGCACAAGGTCATCGGGCTGCCATTGGCCCGCGCACAAACGTGCACAGTCCAACGGCAGCCTGATGACCTTGTGCGCATTGGTTATTGTACAGTTTAAAAGCAGTACAGGTATGCTGTATCACTATTAGAATCTGGTTTCATCTCATATTTGATCTCACGGTCACAGTTGACAGTTATGAGATATTTCACAGTGCGTAGGGGTGGTAAAGAGAAAGATGTGTTTGCTGTAGGGCCCAAAATTACAAACCAGCACGCAAATTATTTTTAACTAGGAAAAATACTAGCCACGTTTTTGTAACGTTGCAGCTATGTACAAAAATGTTTGGTAACCTATGAAAATAGTAATTTAGCACTTTTGCTGCAGCTTTAGATAGATACATGCACACATGTGCATGCTGGACTATGGTTTTGTATCTAAGGTCCAAAATCACAGACCAGCACATAAATAAATGGTTCATGTTGCAGCTACAGACGGACGACAACGGGTGGGAGAGCCCACACATGGCAGTACTACCCCATCATGAAAGAGGTCATGAAGCTGGAAAAGATGATCCTGGAACAGGAACCAGCCAACCGACCACCTAAAGGAACCATCACTTGTGAGACTGAGGTCCGTGCGCAGACCTTGGCATTCAACAACAATGCTCAGCCAGGCACTTCTCGAAGTGAGGACGGGGATGCTGACCTTGGTGACTTAGATATGGATGACCTTCATCGAAAAAGGTCGCTGTCCGACGCCAATGGCCCAACCTCAAAAAAACCACGCGAGTCTGAACAGGATGGTGAGATCGTCATCGGCCGAAACTTTAACGGAGAGCCAGTAAAAGCAAAAACAAAAAAGCCGCTGGGACCTTTAGGGCCATTGAGCAGTCTTCAAGCATTGGGGAAAAGTCTGTGCATGCCACAATCACAGTTGGTGATCGGGGATGATGGACAAGTTGTTCAGACGACCTCCACTCCGACCGGTCTTTTCGTCAATGAGAGTGGTCAACTGTGCAACAACCAGCCCGCACAAGTGCGACAAATGGTGACTATGCCTCAGTGGTTCAAAATGTATGAAAAAAGAACTCGTGCCGAGAATAATCGCCGGCTGGAGGAGCTGAAAGAAATGCACCAAGAGAGTTTGGAACTGCAAAGACAGAGCTTGGAAGTGGCCCGTCAAAAAAATGATTTGCTAAAAAACCTGATGGAATCACTCTTGGAGTTCAAATCACTGCTCCAGAGATAAGTCTGAAAATGTGACAAATTGACATGAAGGTCAGTCCCAGTACATTGTGTTACCTAGGCGTCACAAAGTCAGACCGTGTTATTTGCGTTCACATTAGCCCACTTCTATATTCAGCTACTGGTGCTGTTTGCAGTACACATAGTTGTGGCTGCATGCACAAGGGGGTTAATATGCTGCTAAATTTAAATATAATTGGAAAAGCAAAAAATACAGAATGCAAAAGGTCCTCAGACCAACATTAGCCTTGGTTCGACCATCGCAATCGCGCCAGGACAACTAAGGCCGGTGTCAGTGGTTTGCTTAGGTGGGCATCCACACTTAAACCCGGAGACGTGCCATCACTATATTGGATTCTGGTGCACATAATATTGAGACTGACCTGAAGATTGTGGCGTGGCCCTGTATAGCGTCACATTAGTGAATACACTAGTGGCCAGAGATGGTTCTACCATGTAATGTTAGCCCAAGGGTTGCCCGATACCAATGACAGGCTTGGTACCTGGCTGATCAGACAATATCCATTACAGCCCTCAGGTACCATTTTATAAGTTGGATCATAGCAGATGTTTCAGAATTTGGACAATTGACAAATGTGAAATTTTAAATAACAGGGCAATTCACACACATTACAGTGACATGTTCATCCATTGTCTAGATTAATTTGTCTACAATTTCCAAATCTATGTGTATGCTGACTATGCAATGCTGAAATCAGTACATGGGTAAAAAACATGTACTTAGTAGTTAGCTATGGGTACGCATCTGTAGTTGGTATTCACACTCTGCAAATGGGTGTGTGACAGGGAAACTAATATCAGTAAGTAGTTATGCATTTTAAAAACTAGGTGAAGGCAATCAACAACAGTCGTTTCTACTGAACATAAGTGACACCTGTTTCTTTCTGTCTCATTACATCTCCCAATACGACTCCTCAAAGTTGTTGAGTTTGTTTTCTCAAAACACATTACCGATGGTATTACTTATAGGAAACGTTACCTAGCTAGCCTAATTATAGCCAAAATTTGGTTGTGTTCGTATAAAGCCCTGCCTTAACTGGGCGAGACAAACCCGAACCTCGTCTCGGCGAGACACCCGAGACAGTCTCGGCGAGACACCCGAACCACGCCTTGTTCTTAATTAGGTTCGGCGAACCCTCCGAGACAAGATCGGCGAGACACCCGAGACGTGTCTCGGTGTGTCTCGGGCCGGTATTTTGTCTTGCCGATCATGCACAGCAAACCTGCCCGAGACACTCTGAAAAAGTGACCGCTCTTCTCTGCCGGAGAAAAGATTTTCAATCAACATGGCAAATCTGCAAGAACATGTAGCGAGCATTGATTTATCGGAAGAAGAGTGCGCATTATTTGTTGAAATTTGGGAGACTTTTCCCATTCTGTGGGATCCTAGGGACCCCCAATTCAAGAATAAACGAGCCAAGGCCAGGGCCCTTGAGGAGTTCGTGGAAAGATTCGGGCACAGTTGGACTACGGGTACGTTTTCATTCCTTTTTCTCCTCAGTCTGCAATGACCGCAATCAACTTGTCGATTATCCTGTCCTTCATGGACGACCTATCATACACGAAGTCACGTTTCTTTGAAATATAAAAATTATATTGCCAATCTTGTGAATACATGTATTTCTGAGGCACCACTGCGGGAAACAAAATAAGCTGAAATCTAATTTTTTTTTCAGTCCAACTGATCAAAAGATCAACACTATTATTAGTATTATTAGTACTGGGTCTTCACGGGTCTGTATCATCTGAAATAATATTGATTCTTTTCACTTTAGAGTTTAGTGATCATACAGATCGAAAGGACCAATTTTATTCAGTACTCTGAGTGTGATATGATTGTTTTTCTTTGACTGTAGTTTAAAGTAATAAACTTTGATAGATAAGATACTCGGTCGTGGATACTATACATATTTGCAAAAAGTAAACTATATTCAATAAGTTTTGTTTTAAAGTTACCCTAAATCTGTGCTCCATGTGTATGGAATCATTGTTGTACACTTTACCGGACAGCTGTGGTCACGTTACTTATGTAGAAGCATATTGTTCTAGATTTCGCTGCTTATATATATATATGTTAAAAGGTGGGATTGCTGATGATTGTGTTCCTGGCATTTTTTCAGAGCAAGTGTCTCGCAAGATTGACTCTCTGAAAGCTTGCTACAGAAAAGTCAAGAGTCGGAAAAGAACAACAACAGGTGCCCCCGCAAGCCAACGCAAACAGTGGGCCCTGTTTGACAAGATTCACTCCTTTTATGGTTCAACGAATTACATGGGAGCAGGGGTGGTGCGGAGCATTTGCCCCGGGGACTCTCAATCTCAGAGTTTTCTGGTAAGTTTGGTGTTGTTTCAATTTGCTATTGGCAGTTGACTATTAACATTTGAACTACACCTGTTGATTTTAAGATACCAGCACCCCTTTAACTACTTTTTAGTTTTTTGTGCTCAAGATTATGAAGGCAGGCTCAGTGTTTAGATTTGTCGGTTCAGTATGCATTTGTAATCTTTTCAAGTAGAACAGATATTGTCATGATTGATTTACAAGTAGTGTTTGAGCGAAAACAGACACACACACACACACTCACCATGTGCACTAATAGTAAAAGCCACATAAATCATCTGAAAGTTTCTATATAGATTTATTAAACCATCACCAAATAAATACGCAAAGACAGAATTCATTGATTTCAAAATTTTCTTATATTATAACTCCTCTCTCTGTCTCTTGTTTGCTATCTTCAAGATTGATTTTCAAGCAGCGTTTCAGAAGAAACATATAAACATACAAACTGTTATGGAAAAATTGTGTAACGGGGTAGAAGACATGCATGAAATGAGATCACTCAACGTCGAAGACAGGGGTCGCAGTGACATGTCTTTATTAACTAAAGTAACTGAAGAAACAACGCCCAAGAATAAACAATGGCGCAACATTAGACATTCTTTGATGGTACATATGCGACTTCTGGTGATTTTTAAAGCTAATAACCATGGCAGACTGTCAGCTGTATGGTTTTCAATATCAAACAATATGATAAATGTTAAAGTCAAATAACCATTCACATAGCCCCAGCATGTCCTCATGTGAAGTATCAAATAAGACTGCAAGGCATAGAGTGCAATTAAAAGCAGATGGAAAAATATTAAGTATAAATCATTGCAAAAAGAGACAAAGGTAACTAATGAACTATTATACTGTATGCATGGCCACCCCAACTATGAGTAAGCAATACATCAAATATCAATACTAAATCAGAGGACATAACCATAAGAGCATGTAATAAAAAACATAATACTAAGCACCGAACAAAAGCAATCGCCCAAAATCTGTTTAGCATTCATTCCCCATCCAGTCGTACACGACAACGCTCTCATACATCCGCTATACCAGGTCAGTTGCACACTCTCAGGCAACAACAGAAAGGGAAGGGGGATCCTAGCACCATAATACCGTTACTGGCCCACAGAAGTGCAGTGTGTTGGTCTGTGATCTCGGACCACGCGACACTAGGCCAGAGGATGCAAAATCACATACCAGCACCCGAAAAGTTCTCACAATACCTGGGTGGTCTGAGTGCACTCATCTGCAATTCCAGACCCCACGACACAAGGCCGCAAGATGCCGAATCGCAGATCAGCACAACGTCAAAGTAACTAGTCTAGTGGGCAAGCTCATGTGGTCATCTGCGATTCCGGACCGAACAACTTTAGAGCAGATCACAGATCAGCACACCAGTGAGATAACTCATTTACTCGCTCTGTCTAGCTCTAATGTGTCAATCTGCGATTCCGGGCCCCGACGACTCTAGGCCGCCAGATGCAGAGTCACAGAGTGCACCCGGTCACAATTGATAACTGAAGAGTTCCTCACGCGACTTTTTACCTTTGTATAATTTTTTTATTGTTTGGGTGCATTCACATTTGTGCGCTCATTATACCCAACACCGAAATCCCTAAATTTTGCTGTTGCTGTATGTGAGTTTCTTTAACTGATTCTACCCCAGACACACCACAGCAAGATGAGGATCGACCATGATAGTTTAAGGGTGATGCCAGAATAGCTTGGCATCCATAGGCACCAAGCTATTCTGGCATCACCCTTGAACTATCAAACAATATGATAAATGTTAAAGTCAAATAACCATTCACATAGCCCCAGCATCTGCAAGTCATAGAGTCCAATTAAAAGCAGACGGAAAAATATTAAGTATAAATCATCGCAAAAAGAGGCAAAGGTAACTAATGAACTATTATTCTGTACGCATGGCGACCCAAACTATGAGTAAGCAATACATCAAATATCAATACTAAATCAGAGGACAGAACCAGAAGAGCATGCAATAAGGAACATAATACTAGGCACTGAACAAAATCAATCATCCAAAATCTGTTTAGCATTCCTTCCCCATCCACAGTCATACACAATGACAACACTCTCATACATCCACTATACCAGGTCAGTTGCACACTCTCGGGCAACAGAAAGGGAAGGGGGATCCTATGCACCATAATACCCTACTGACCCACAGAAGTGCAGTGTGTTGGTCTGCGATCTCAGACCACGCGACACTAGGCTGCAGGATGCAAAATCACAGACCAGCACCCGAAAAGTTCTCACAATACTTGGTGGTCTGAGTGCACTCATCTGCAATTCCGGACCCCACGACACCAGGCCGCAAGATGCCGAAGCGCAGATCAGCACAACGTCAAAGTAACTAGTCTGGTGGGCAAGCTCATGTGGTCATCTGCGATTCCGGACCGAACAACTGTAGACCACACATTGCAAAATAACAGACCAGTACAACAGTGAGATAACTCATTTACTCGGTCTGTCTAGCTCTAACGTGTCAATCTGCGATACCGGACCCCGACGACTCTAGGCCGCCAGATGCAGAGTCACAGAGTGTACCCGGTCACAATTGATTTAATTGAAGAGTTCCTCACGTGATTGTTTACCTTTGTAGATTTTATTTTTGGGGGTACATTCACATTATTTTGTGCACTCACTTTGAGTTCATCCATGCTGTACTTCAATTCATTTTAACAACTCTCTATTATCTCTGCAAACAATATCGCATGCCATACTCAAGCAAGCCCTAGAATTGTAAACAGGCACAAGAAGCAAGAACAAAGGTACAAGGGTCAACACTGATTGAGGTCAGACTACCAATACATTCAAGCTTTTTCATTTTGCCAAGGCACAGCTCCCTCGTTCATGAAGTAGTCCTTCAGTGCATCGCGGATGTTTCCACCCGTCACATACTGATTTTGAGGTGCTGCCTGCAGGCCTGGCAGTTGTGCACCATGCATCTGTCGCCATCCCCCGTCCACAAGGTGGTGACCATTTCCCTGCTCAAAATCAGCATATCCTGGACCGCAATACTGCTGATCCTTGCGGTCACAAAGGAAATTATGCAGTGCAAGGGAAGCAAGCACAAACTTCTTCACCTGTGGTGGTTGTTGTTCCATCATTCTTTGGTACATACCAAAACGGGAGGCCAGTATGCCAAAGGCATTTTCAACAATCCTCCTGGCCCTTGACAGTCTGTAGTTGAAGATGGCTTTGTCACGATCCAGCCCTCTGTCGGCATATGGTTTCATAAGGTTGGGTGACAGAGCAAATGCGGCATCAGCCACAATCAGGCTTGGAATGGCCACATTGGTGCGAGGAGTGCACATAGGCGGAGGCGTGCTCCATAGGCCCAGCTCCATGTCCCTCTTGAATGACGAGTCATTCCAAATTGTGGCGTCTCCGTTGCGCCCCTCGGCCCCGACCTCATGGTACAGAAACTTGTATTGCGCATCCACGATGGCGAAAAGCACGATGCTATGGAACCCTTGATAGTTATAGTACGCTGATCCTCCTCTATTTGGGCATTTGATGCGCACATGCTTGCCGTCGAGTGCTCCCAGGCACTGGGGGAAATTCCACTTCCTTTGGAATTGTTCCTGGATGCTGAGCCACTCCCTTTCAGTGGTTGGTGTCTAAAACACACACAAAGACAAATCATGCATAATTCTGGTACAGAACTGCTATATATAAGAATTTATAAAAAATATTTTATGTTATGCTTTATGTTTCAGGATATCAATGAGGATGCCGAATATTTCCATGAGCAGGCTTCAGGCGACATTGAAATGTTAGGACAGCAGATATTGGTGCGGCAGTTCACGGGTGAAGACAGATCGTCAAGTGGCAACTCCACAATCAGTTCAGGCAGTTCAAGTTTGCAACCTGGAACAAGCGGGTGCAACTTGGCTGACCGCTCGGGCAGCACAGACTGCCCACGACCTGTAACAAAGCAGCTTCTTACTGCAACAAATGGTAGGACACCAGCAAAAATGTCACGAGTGCTTGGGAACCGATCAGCACCTGCCACAGCACAGGAAGATGGAAACTTTAAAGCTGCAGCGGTTGGCTTTCTTCAGCAGCTGCAAGAGCAAAGGAAGAATCCAGCAAACCCCCACATCCACTTCGCCATGGTCATCGCTGAAGACCTGTGCAAAATTCAAAGTTCAAGAAGACTAGCAATCTTAAAACACAAGATCAATGGTTTAGTACATGAGGCATTGATGGAAGAAATGTCGGACAATGATGATAGCATTCCATAAGTGAAAGTCATTTCAAGAGTAACATAACCCATGGAAAAAGTGTTCAGTACATGAGTTATTGCTAAAACAATATAGTCACAAACTGGAAGTTGTCACTGTAACTACATTACATGGTGTATATTTTCAGGTCCATGAAGAAATCCATTCAGGTTTAATGTTTTGGAAACCCCTGCCATGTGTTAAGCTGTAATTTTCTTTTTACACTTTAACACATTATCCACATTACCTGTCTATAGATCTGTGAATGAATGTGCTCTTACAATTGGCTTGGAATACAAATGTCATGTTGGTAGTAGGTAGTATTTGATATGTGTAGGTTATTGTGGACAGTCATCATTTTGTATGGACCCATGTTGAAGCCATAATAATAAATCATCAAACACGCTCTCCGATCTGATTTGTTTTTCATACTCAGTGAGGCACAATAATGTCTGTTTTTTGTCATACTTGTCTTGTTTTATTCGGGTTTTTTTAATCATTACTATAAAAAAAAACACATTTAAACTCATTGTACCCACCACCAAAATCCCTAAATTTTGCTGTTGTCCTCTGAAGACACAGATCGACCATGATAGTTCAAGGGTGATGCCAGAATAGCTTGGCGGCCATAGGCACCAAGCTATTCTGGCATGACCCTTGAACTATCATGGTTGATCCTCATCTTGCTGTGGTGTGTCTGGGGTTAAATGAGGTAAGAAATTCACATACTATCACACTTTTATTCCAATGGGAGAATGCACTACTTAGCCAAACATTTTCTGTACCTTTAGATATGTGTCCTTCAGGGCATTGTAGATAGCATCACAAGTCTCTGCTATGACATAACCCAATGTTGACACCGGGATGCGAAACAGGTAGAACATGCTCAAGTAAGGTCCACCTGGAACACACAGAAACAAAGAACAAAAATGAAATTAAATATTGTACTGTGCCAAGTGAACACTAAGTTTATTTTGAACACTTTAATCATGGACATGCGGATTACAACAATGGTGTACCACCGCATGACATTTTCTACATCCAACGAAAAATGACAGCTCAGCTGTGCATCGCTGCATATATATAGAATTACAGAATGTTTAGACAAAAAAAAAATGTTTAGGACTTAACGTCGTCCACCACGAAGGTGATTTCAAAGACGGGACACTGAACAAATTTTGACCCAAGCTGGATTCGAACCCGGAACCTGTCGGTCGAGAGGCGAACACTGTTACTACCGAGCCACCCAGCTCCCCGAATGATTAGACAACAGATTTAACAACCTGAAAAATGATTTTAGCTTTGTTAGCTTTTTTCCTCTGCAAACAGCTGTATAGAAAAACTGAGTGAGGTACTGGTACAGTGGTAGTGGTCTAATAAAACGGCTTTAAACAATCATTGATTTTTTTAAATAAACAGTGGAGACAAAATATATAACCTGCCAGAAATCGTAGCGTCACAGCCAGCCTTTCCTCTGGAGCTATGGCGTCTTTAAAGTTGGTATCACGTTTTTCAATGAGGGGTCCCACTGTGTGAAGCAGTACATCAAATGCCTCCCCACTCATCCTCAAAAATTTGTGAAGATGTTTTGGGGTCCTGCAAGTTATCACACAAATAAATACATGTACCACTTGTTAAGTTATTATATTGTTTGTTCCAGGGTGAAACTATTGTTTTCATTTTTTTTAATTTCTTCACCAGAACATTAAAAACACTTAAATCCATTTTTAGTACAAACTTAAAATCATTAAAAATAACATTCAACTAACAATTTAATTAAAACATTAAAAAAATAAGACGAAGAGGAAAATGAAACAATATTTTGTAGTTTTACCTCGCAACCTAGGCTAAAATGCCTACAGGTCCCTACCTAGTCAGTGTTCGATGCATTCAAAATATTCGAATGAAACTGTACAGTGTGTAAACAGATATGTGGCATTTACAGAAATACTACAACACTTTAAAATTAAAAAAAGGTGCACCAAATCCAAACTGCACTTCAGAGAATAGTGAAAATACTGAATGAATCATACACGCTCTATGGAATGAATAACCGCACTCACCTGTTCAGCCAGCTCTTGAACCAGTGCATGAAATGCACCTTGCTGGTGTCTTTGCAACACGTAGGGCAGTGTTGCCCTTCGCTGTCTTTGTTTTTCTCCTGCCCCTTCCTTCTCGCCTAGAACATACAGCGCTAAAACAATGCCAACATCTTCTGCATCTTCTTCTAATACACGAGCAGACGCCATTGTTGCTGATCAACTTCCGTCTCGGCTGGTTCGGCGCGGCTAAAATTAGACCCGGTTAAGAAACGAAAAGAGTTCACCATGACCGCCCGATCCTCTGTCTCGTCTCAGCTGGTCTCGGCTTGTCTCGGGGAGACCCAATTCGGAAAGAAACCGCATTTGACCGAACGACGAACCTCGGTTCGCCGAGACATTGTCTCGCCCAGTTAAGGCAGGGCTTAAGGGATTGTTGGCAGGAGAGGGGCGCCATAGATCAGGCCAAAACCCGAGTAGCCTCCCCTTAGTCCCATCCGGTAGGAGATTACCCAGCATACCTCAGTTTAGTTCTTAGCTAGCCTGTAGACGGTTGTGACTTTGCGTCGCTCTTCGATTCCTATGGTTTTTGTGACCGGTCGTCTTGCGACTTTACCTTACTGTTCTGGTTCACTCGGTTGGAGCTTGTGGTGTCTATGAGTCCGGTGGGCCTCAGGACGTCGCTTCACAGGCGTGGTTTGCTTCATGGCCAGGTAATATCTCGGTGAATGCCCTCAACTGGCGCTCAGGGGAAGGGAAGAGCGTCGGCACGCGCTGTGCACTCGTTTGATTCGTTTTCACCCTCGCGCGCGGAATTTTGGTGCGCGGCCTCGGTGGCCGTGCTCACTTGTTTTTCATTATGGCCTCTATGTTGCAGTTACCAGGTTCGTTCCTGCACGCATTGTAGCGTTGTTCAGGGGCCCTGTGACGAGCTGGGGGTGAGTCAGCGCATACCTACACTGTTGGCGCCCCCCGCCTGGAAGATACTTGGTCCTAGCTGTGGGGAGTCTACTGCCGTGAATGCCCGACACCTATCAGGGAGCGACCGCCAGTTCCTGCCCAGAGTGCCACGGTTGGTCCCAATACAGTTGGACCATGACGGCCCGGGCCGGTAGGACTAACAAGGCGCAATTCCACGGAGGGCCCTAGTAAGGTTCCCCTTACCGTGACGAACAGGACAGATACCAATGCGCACATTCCGCGGAGGGGGCAATGAAATTTTCCCTTACCGTGACCGAAAAGTCCTATTCTACTACTGCCGGGCAGACGTCGGCACCCAAACAAATGACGTTCCTCGCCCCAGACCAGATGGCGGATCGCAGACCTGACAGACAGAAGGTGTCATGCTTGGGGACTTCGGACGGAGAGGCACAAGCCAGACTCACTCACGGCGGGATCCTGCCCCTAGAGATGACCGCTCGGCTTCTCGGTCGCAGGTCAGTGATGAGTGTGTATGTGAGAGCATATATTGTGCGGCAGGGTGCAAGATTTGTGTATGTTAGTTTGCCATTGCACGGCACCTAGAGCCTTTCTTTCAAGCTAGGCGTTTTAACCCTTTCGCCGCCACAGGTGTTAAAATTTCCCAGTGCCGTAGCTGTTTTGCCAGACCGCTGGGGCGCAACACCTCTTATCTTTAAAAAGCTATAACTCTTGAACCACTGAACCGATTTACTTCATTTTTGCGAAAAATGGAGATGAGAAAACAAATTTGTACACTGATGCTCAAAGTTAAAATTTACATTATGATTATTAATTCTGTTATTTACTGTTATTATGGGCGCACACGCTCAGGCAAGCTCCCTACAGGCGTCGGCGCCAGCTCCCGCACGCGTTAGACAGGCACGAACCTCCTGCTTGCAGGGACCGCTAGTACCACAGGGCTGCTGCACGTCCCACGCCAAGATCCCAGGTCAGTATGCTGGGCCGCGCCCTCGCGCCCGATCGTGGAGACGAGAGCCCGCTCCAGAGGCAGTGCTGAGAGGCGTGAGACGACCCCACGACGGGACCCGATCCCCACCCTCGGCCACGATCAGACAGGTCTCCTGTCTCCAGAAGCGCGCGCTCCCTACACAAAGTCCAGGGTCGCGAGAGGAGCATGCGACGACGTCCCAGTGCCGTTGGGTCGCTACGCGATGGGAAGACCGGCGCCCCTAAGACTCCTCTTCGCCGTTCGAGTTCGTGGGACCGGCCTCCGAGACGACGCTCTTCCTCCCGGACTTGGCGCGACAGCAGTCACGCTAGGCTTCGTCACAGTGGACGGGAGCCAAGTTCGTCCCCCCCCCCCCCCCCCCCCTTGGCCCGTGCTGTTGCGACGAGACGCCGTTACGCACTAAGAAGCCCGTTCGAGCTTCCGTTCTCCACGCCGCTGCCGCTCCCCTCGGGACCGCCGGTCTGCCCCTGGCAGTTCGGCTTCTTCTTACAGGACCCCGGCTCGTCTCCTCCTGCAGCTTGGCCACAGAGGAAGACGATTCCTGCCTAGTGCTGTTTCAGCTTCTCGTCGGACCGCCGCCTCCCGGCGTTCACCGGTCGTTCGGAGCAGTTAGACCCCTCTTCCTCCCACGTGCGTGATGGACAACTCTTTCAGCTTGGTCCCAGGAGACTTCGTTTCGGCATGGCTGGGCAATGACGGTGCCTCCTATTCGCTACGCTCGCAGTCTCGAGATGTCATGGAGTCGCCGCCAGCTTCTTTCGGCGTAGGATGGAGCCTCTTTGGTCCTTGGACGTAGCGCCCCCCCCCCCCCCCCCCCATCACGGTTGTCTTCCCGAGGAAGACTGCCCGCCTTCTCCCCCTGCCAAGAAGAGAGCTTCGGCCTTCGTGAACTCCGAGTGACAGCCCGAGCGTTTCAAGTCTCTTCCTCAACCGACCGGGTGCTGGGACCGACGTGGTGCCTTCTCTCACCCGCTTCAGGGCGCCTTGGGAGACACCGGCTTCTTCGCTGACAACTAGTGGCCGGCGGACCTATCCATGGACTTCCGGCAGAGGTGGTACGTGGAACTTCGCAGAGCTGCACCTGCCCACTCCTGGCGGTGGACCCCCCAGCGCTGTCCTGTGCTGGTTCTCTTCAATGTCGTGATTCTCCTCCTGGTCTTGCGCGACCGTTTCCTCTTCCGCAATTCCCCGGCCTCTGCAGGGTTCCTGGACCTGGCGGCGCAGGACATCTTCCGCCGCGTTAGGAGGCATGGAACCCTTCTTCTCTCCGACATCCTCGCCTGGGCAGTTCCGGCAACCGGGCTCCTTACTACACCGCTGTCACCGCCTTGACTGCGACGGCCATCTGCGATCTGCTGCGTCGAGGTACCTTCTGGCACGCTTGCCCGCTGCCGACCGAGTTGAGGAACCAACTGCGCAGGGCGGCGCTCGGTGGAGAACTCCCTTGGCCCCACCTGGCAGACCGTCAAGGAGGCTAACGAGGACCGGTGGCACAGACGGCATCGTGCTGTTGTCAGCACTGGATGTAGCAGTCTTCCTGGGACACTGACACAGGACGTGCTGGCATTCCGCGCAGACCGACGGACTGGATTGGCAGGGACCACTCTTCCGCGGAGGCGCAGTTCGGAACTAGTCGGCTGGCAGCCAAGGGACGGAGGCGACGGTTCTGTGACACCGACGATGTGGTACCGGGAACGAAGTGGCAACCTTTTCCCGGTGTGCGGCAGATTGCTAGGTTTTAAGCAGTATACCTTCATCGATCTAGTTGTCGGTGTGGGGTGAGGACTGGTCCGACCGACATCACTATGTGGGCCAACATCGCTCTCCATCATGTTAGCGGCTGCAGTTCATATTACACACCAGCTGGGACGGGACGTCTTGTCTCTTCGCATCCTTCCTCCGGCGGAACGCTGCCCTCCGGCATCGCACTGGCTTGCCCTTCACTCCGCGGCGACCAAGCTCTACAAGTCTTCTCCTCAGACGTCAGCTTCGGGACCTAGTGGAGGCAGTTCGCGTGGCTGTGTGGAGTCAGCTGGAGTTCTGGCGTTCTTCGGCGCCTGACCAGAGTAGACAATTTCACTCCCGACGGCCTGTTGTGCAGTTACCCGCCCGGCGGTGGACGAGAGCACGCTGGTGCAGGCAGGGCGCAGCCAGTGGTCTGACGAGGATGGGACAAGAGCCTTCCTGTTCCGCTGGGGTGAACGGGGTTTTGCGATGCGACAGAGGACGCTGTGGAACCATGCAGCCTGGGGCGCGATTACCGGGAGATGAGACGTGACGATCTTACAGTCGTAACCTTAGAGGTGGTCCTGTGCTCCAATCCTGCGACAGTACAGTCGACTCTTCTTGTACCCAAGCCGGCGGTTTTGGCGGGTGATCTTCAACCTATCGGCTCAGCACAAGTTCCTCGGCACCGCGGCAGATTGGCGACAGACAGAGTCCTGAGGGCAGCGCTGCGTCTCCAGGACTTTGTGACAGCTGGAGGTCCAACGTCGCAACCAGCTGGCAAGCCTCGGTGGTAGGCAGGGCTGCTGCGCGCGATTCTCCATCAACTAGGCTGCTTACGCTACAGGACAGTTTCTACGTGGTTCCTTCGCGTGGATGACATCGAGGATGGAGTTCGTGGCCGTCTTGTTCGAGTACGACTCCCAGTAGGACAGGTGCAGTGCAGAGTAGGAGCGACCCTCAGAGCCTTTCTTCGGGTTGACTGTTAGGACCGCTGGCTCGCCAGCGGATCACCTTGCAGCCTGACACTTCTTCTGCTTGGAGGGTAAGCGCTACGGCTGGTTCTGGAGAAGTTGAGGCCAGCTGCGCTTGGAGCCGTCGCCACGACCAGATCTGCCAGCGTCCCTGCTCGCCATCGAGTGTCGAAATTCTGAAGGTATACGCGTGGTTGTCCGACAATCCCTCTTGCTACAGGCTTGCGGCGGATGGTACTTGCGCAATCTGCAGCCACAAGGAGAGCCACTCGGCGGCTACGAAGGTAGGTGGACATTCTCCTGGCTCGGTGCGCCTCATCACTTCACCAGTCGTGGTCATCACTTCCCCACGTGCCCTCCTCTGCAACTCCCCACCCGACGCAGGTTGCTCAAGCAACCGCGACAACCGCCGTACCAACCGTGCCCTGAACATCTCCTCCTCCACGCCTGGGGATGGTGCGGCAAGCCCTCTACTGCAGAGACTTCCCTAGCGCGGCAGTGGATGCGATCGCGACAGCCCGCAGACCCTCAACCAGACGAGTTACGAGGGGAGATAACAAGAGCGGGTTGACGGGTGGTCACGGACTTGACGAAGCCCCAGCTGGCGGAGGGCTTCCTCTGGCTATTCAACGACCAGGGACTGGCTCCGATCACCATTCGGGGCTACCTAGCCATGATCGCCGACTCCTACCGGCGCCTGCGCTGGTCCGACCCTGGTAGCTGCAAGACCTCGCAGATCCGAGGTCACATCGGTCTGCAACGCCCGGCACTGCGTTCGCTCGTGCCAAGATGGGTCTACCATGGGTGCTTACGTGGCTCAACTCCGTCCGTTTGAACCTCTGGGGACTGATGTATGGACAGAGAGTAGAGCCTAAGTCCGAAACTATCTTCATACGCCTGAGACTAACATGTTAGTAAGACATGCATGAACTGAGACTAGGCCAAGTCTGAAACTATCTCAGGGACTAAACAGCCCAAATTTAAGCCCACGATTGACTAGGTGTAAAACGTCTAGTCTCTGACTAAAAGCGAATCAAAATGGCAGCCATGATGTTCCTATCTCGACGAAATCTACGCCAAAATCGAGTATTTAGAGACCGTAGACACACACTAGATGAGTTTGATGATACGAAGCTTCACAAAAAGTTTCGTTTCAAGCGCCGTGAAATTTATTTTTGTTGTACTTTTTGTTCTGTGATTTTTGATCTTGTAAAGCGCTTAGAGCACCATTCATTTGGAGGTCAAGCGCTATATAAATGTACAATATTATTATTATTAATATTATTAAAACCAAAATCGATGAGTACAGTTTACAGGCAGAGTGAAGATGGAAGATAGTGGCTGTCAAAACACGTGCAGGGTGAAAACTGTTCCCAGCGGCGCATGCTCAGTGGCATTTGGAACTGGATATTCCCAAGTTAAAAATAGCACTTGACACAACTCGCGGACTAACCATATCTAGTCTCGGACTTGATAATCTGACTCAAGTTTCAGTTCATGCATCGGAAATGTATGCCTCAGTTAGTCCCTATGTAACAAGTTTCTGACAAGGGCTACGTCAGGGACTTGTCTAGTCTCTGTCCATACATCAGACCCCTGCAGTGGACGCGCTTGACGGATGTAACTCGGAAGACGTGCTCCCTGTCGGCCCTAGCCTCAGTCTCCAGGGTCAGTGAACTTCACGCGCAGTTGACACACCCAGATTGCTTGCAGTGCCGGACGGACGGCTCCGTGCAACTGCTACCTGAACCATCTTCCTGGCCAAGACGTGGTCTCCTTGTCGGGCCCACAGATGATGACTATTCGCCCTTCACGTGTGACAGACTCCACCCGGGAGTCCAGACTACAGAACCCAGTGAGAGCCTTTACATGTGTACCGGCGCCGGACCAAGCCGCGGTGCAGAGGACATACCCGCCTGTTTCTCCCTTTGTCCCCAGGTAGACGTGACATCTCAGCCCAGACCATCTCCTCCTGGATACGTTGGGGGGATTCGCTCGGCCTACCAGGACCTCGCCCCAGATGCAGCCAAACTTATGAACATCAGGGCGCACGAGGTCAGAGCCAGGGCCGCAAGTCTCACTTCGACCGCAACTTCGCAGTCAAGGTCTTGGTGGCGGCTGTGGGATGGCGAGCGGAGACCACATTCGCCCGCTTCTACCCGAGGGACCTCTCCGCCCAGCAATAGAGCCTCTTGCTGGTGGGAGACTTCGCAGCAGCGCAACACTCCCTCCTGGCGTCCCGCAGGTATCTTCGCTAAAATTATCGGGAGTTTGCTGCGGGAGGGCAGTGTCGTTGGCATTAGGGGCGCTATAGCGGCACCCACCTCCTCTTAGGGATTCTTCCTATAAGTAATACCATCGGTAATGTGTTTTGAGAAAAATGAATTTTTCTTTAAAATGAATTTTTTTGAAAAATACTTACCGATGGTATTACTCGAAGATCCCTCCCACCTGCCCCGCTTGCCGCCAGTTCGCTAAGAAACTAAACTGAGGTATGCCGGGTAATCTCCTACCGGATGGGACTAAGGGGAGGCTACTCGGGTTTTGGCCTGATCTATGGCGCCCCTCTCCTGCCAACAATCCCTTATACGGACACAACCACATTTTGGCTAAAATTAAGCTAGCTAGGTAACGTTTCCTATAAGTAATACCATCGGTAAGTATTTTTCAAAAATATTCATTTTAAAGAAAAATTCATTTTTCAAGCGCACAACTATACAACTGCCAGGGAGAGTCAATGTGTGCCTGTGTCCATCTGCGTGTGTGTGTGTGGGGAGACATGCTGGTCTGCAATTTTTTGCCTGATGGCTTCAAGCGATAAGGTTCAAAATCGCATTCCAGCACGCATGGATGTCTCCGTGTTCACTTTTCCATTCCTTTCATAATGTCAAATTTTCTAAATCGGAAATAAAATTCTACCTGTTTTATGTATTGACTCAGATTCAGATAATTAGATGCGAGGAAGTAAATTTTGTGTACCATCGTATTCTTCTGATACAGTTCCCAGTATCAAAAAGGTTGCGAGTTGTGCACAGGCACACTGTGGCTGAATCTGGCCCGATGGCCGTTTCTGCAGCCATCAGTACTCTTAGCATGAGGATGTAGTCTCATGGATTAGACACTGTGCTGGCAATCAAAGGTCTGGGGTTCCCATCTCCTGGTGGGCAGGAATTGGATATGGATTTTTCCTGACTCAATTAGTCCACTTCGCTCCGAGTGGAGCATAGGGCTGCAACAACACCCCTCCAGGGGACTCTTGTATGGGCCATCCTTTTCAGTTCGGACTTAGTAGGTCTTCATGAAGAAACTAATCAAATCATGTAGTTTTTGCAGATAGCCCTTAGCCAACCCTGTAGCCTTGGAGCTAAGAGGATTAATTTTTCTCTTTGGAGTCCCTCATTCAGGCCATTCCTTCTGCAAGAGGCATAAATTCTCAAAATCTTTACAAAAGTGTAAAAACATTTATTCACCTGAATCACATCCGCAATGCACACACACAACCACACACTATGCACACACACATAATTAAACATTCACAAAAACACCAGCAAATCCATTCCATCCACTTGAAACTGCCACTATCTCCTCTTGCCATATTGTCAGATATCCACCCTTAATGTTCTACATCTAGAAATATACCACAGTCGTTTAAGGGCAGTGTCTAAAAAGCTTGGCGCCTTGCCAGGTGACAAGCTAATCACGCACTACCCTTGACTTAGTATAGTATGGAAGATCCATCTCCAACAGCTGGTGTGTAAATGCCTCCCAACACATTGAGTCATTATCAGGTGTGTGCATGTTACAAGGACACCTTATGCAAGTTTTGAATGGGTTAGACAAGAACAGTTCATATACTGGACATGAACAAAAGCAGCAATGTAATTTTTGCACTGCAAGTAAAGTGAACATTCATGTTCACTTTTCAAAAGCTTGAAATGCAAAAATCACATTGCCACTTTCATCTTCTTCTGAACCCCCAGCACACAGACTTTGGCTGAAACCAGGGGTTTAGTCAACGTGTATTGTTCGATTCAATTGTCCCAGCCTGAAGGTTGATTGAAAAGCAAGTTTACATTCTTCAAAGAGCGACAATAGGTCTGCATCAGGGGAAGCACGGAAATTCCTGACAATGCAGGCTGATTCTGCCAAACATGATATGATAAACTTTTAGACACGGCCCGAGTGCAACACATGCGCATGATCTTAAAGGCCCACTACCGCCGCTACTGTTCAAAGATACACTTATGTAACAGATGGTCACGAAACGCTACAACAGGTCTAGTTATGGTTCATTTAGACAAAGGAGAATCCAGTTCATCAGATGCTGTGCTTATATCAAGTAAACTGACAATGACTCCACTCAGTTCTATATATACAACGCTATCAGTATCAGTACGAGAAACAGCTAAAAATAGATTGAGCCGCTAACGGCTGCACAGAATAAATAAGGGAGAATATGCGTGTGTCTTTGCTGTGTGTTTAAACTGCTGTAAAAGTTCATTAGGTGTGTTGACAAGGCCTCTCTCTTGGCTTGACTTCGCGAACGAAGATTCTATAGGGCTTGCCCACGTCGTCTGCAGGCATTTTCGTGGCTGCGGAGGCCAATCCGGGACAGGCAGGTTCGACCGCAGTGGCTGCAGGGGAAGGTCTGGTCAGGATTCTGAGTTACGACAACTCTGTTTTTTCTTCTAAGCCGCTTGTCCTTAAGGTTAGCTCTGCGAGAGTCCTCAAAGGAGATGGCTGCCTTGTGAATGGTGGAGCGCCAGGTGTCACGGTCCGCAGCAAGCGAAGACCACTGGCGGTGGTCGATTTGGCAGGCACTAAGCGACTTCTTGAGACCGTCTTTGTATCTCTTCTTTGGTGCCCCTCTGTCTCGGTGTCCAGTGGCGAGCTCGCCGAACAGAGTGATCTTGGGTAGGCGATGATCCTCCATCCTGGAGACGTGCCCCGCCCAGCGAAGCTGTGTCCGCAGCAGCAAAGCCTCGATGCTCACAGTTTCTGCCTGTTCAAGGACCTCGACGTTGGTGACATAGTCACTCCAGTGAATGCTGAGGATGGTACGCAGGCAGCGCTGGTGAAAGCGTTCGAGGAGTCGTAGTTGGCTGCGGTAGAGGGCCCAGGACTCGGAACCGTACAGCAGGGTGGTGAGGACGACAGCTCTGTACACGCTGATCTTGGTGCCTTTTTTCAGCTGTTGATTGTGCCACACCCGCTTGAATAGTCGTCCGAAAGCACTGTTCGCTTTTGCCAGCCTGTTGTCCAGCTCCTTGTCCAGCTTGGCGTCTGACGTGATGATGCAGCCAAGGTAGGTAAACTGGTGTACAGACTTCAGTTCGGACTCGCCGATGGTGATGTGGGGAGGGCGATGCTCTTCCTTGGGTGCTGGCTGATGAAGGACCTCTGTCTTTTTCAGACTGACCTCAAGTCCAAAGAGCTGGGCAGCATCTGCAAAGCAGGACGTAATGCGCTGCAAGGCTCTCTCTGTGTGTGCAACGAGGGCAGCGTCATCAGCGAAGAGCAGCTCACGAATCAGTTGGTCTAGGGTTTTCGTGTGGGCCTGCAGTCGTCTGAGGTTGAACAGGCTGCCATCGAGACGATACCTGATGTACACTGCGTCGTCATCGTCGAGGTCCACTGTGGCCTGCTTCAACATCATGCTGAAGAAGATGGTGAAGAGGGTCGGTGCCAGCACGCAGCCTTGCTTCACGCCGTTGCGAATGGGGAATGGTTCTGAGAGGTCACTGTTTAGTCTGACCTGGCCTTGCTGGTCCTCGTGGAGCTGGACGATCATGTTGAGGAACTTTGGGGGACAACCTAGTCGCTCCAGGATCTGCCACATACCTTGCCTGCTCACAGTGTCAAACGCTTTTGTTAGGTCGACAAACGTTACGTACAGCCCTTTGTTCTGCTCGCGGCACTTCTCCTGAAGCTGTCTCAGCACAAAGACCATGTCGGTGGTACTCCTGTTGGCTCTGAAGCCACACTGGCCCTCTGGGAGGTGGTCTTCAGCGATGGCAGGTACCAGCCGATTCAGGAGCAACCTTGCGAGAATTTTCCCGGCAATGGACAGCAGGGTAATTCCACGATAATTAGAGCAGGCAGACTTCTCTCCTTTGTTCTTGTACAGGGTGATGATGACTGCATCACGGAGATCCTTTGGTAGTGTTCCTTTTTCCCAGCAGCAGAGAAAGAGGTCATGGAGCTTGTTGTGCAGTGCTGGGCCTCCATGTTTCCAGATCTCTGGCGGGATTCCGTCAATGCCTGCTGCTTTGCCACTCTTGAGCTGGTGGATGGCTGTGAGGGTCTCTTCGGCGGTGGGCGGTTCGTCCAATTCAACCTTTAGTGGAAGGTGTGGGATTTGGAGGATGACTGTTTCTTGAACAGTGCGTTCAGCGCCGAAGAGGTCCTGAAAGTATTCCGACCAGCGGTTCAAGATGGAGGTATTATCTGTGAGGAGTGCCTGTCCATCAGCGCTTCGCAGGGGACTTTGTACCAGGTGCCTAGGGCCATACACTGCTTTCAGTGCTTCGTAGAAGCCCCTGTAGTCACCGTTGTCAGCGCAGAGCTGGGTCTTCTGTGCGAGTCTGGACCACCACTCGTTCTGGAGCTCTCTAAGCTTGAGCTGGAGACTGCTGCAGATGAGGCGGAAGGCAGACTTCTTCACAGGGCAGGAAGGCTGGGCTAGGTGGGCCTGGTGGGCGGCTCTTTTTTTTGCTAGAAGTTCCTGGATCTCTACGTCGTTTTCGTCAAACCAGTCTTTGTTCCTCTTTCTAGCAAAGCCCAAGACTTCCACAGAGGATTTTACAATAGCAGTTTTCAGTTGTTCCCAGAGTGTTTCAGGGGAGGAGTCTGCTGGATCAACTGTGTCTTTGAGCATGCGCTGTAAATCGGCCTGAAGGGCAGCTTTCTTGTCGTCACGCTGAAGGCTGGAAACATCAAGCTTTTTCTTGGGAGGGCCCCCTTTCTTGGGTTTCAGCTTGAGGCGGAGCCTGAGTTTGCAGCGAACAAGGCGGTGGTCAGTGTGGCACTCTGCGCTGGGCATCACTCTGGTGAGGAGGACGTCACTGCGGTCCCTCTGACACACTAGGACATAGTCGATAAGGTGCCAGTGCTTGGAGCGAGGATGCATCCAGGTGGTCTTTCAACTGTCCTTTTGCTGGAAAGTAGTGTTGGTGATGACAAGTTGCTGCTCTGCACAGAGCTCCAACAGTAGGCGACCATTGTCATTGCAGTTCCCAACGCCATGCTTGCCGAGGACTCCTTTCCAGGCTTCAGAGTCTTGGCCCACTCTGGCGTTGAAGTCGCCAAGGATGATGACTTTGTCGTCTGCAGGGGTGCTCTGCAGGAGGCTGCGCAGGTCAGAGTAGAACTTGTCTTTTTCTGCAGGCTCTGCCAGGAGGGTTGGGGAGTACACACTGAGAAGGGTAACGTATTGCTGGTGTCTCAGTGGGAGGCGCATGGACATGATGCGGTCGGAGTGACCCGTTGGTAGGTTTTCCAACTTAGTCGCAATGGGGGTCTTCACCATGAAGCCCACGCCTGAGAGCCGTCTTTCTGATGCAGGCCTGCCTGACCAGTAGAGGGTGTAGCCAGCGCCAAGTTCTTGGAGGCTGCCTTCCTCCGGAAGGCGTACTTCGCTGAGCGCGGTGATGTCGATGTTTAACCTCCGCAATTCATGGGCAATGAGGGCGGAGCGACGTTCAGGGCGTCCGCTGTCTGCTGTGTCGAGCATGGTTCGGATGTTCCAGCATGCTACGTTGAGTCCGGTCGTGGTCGTCATGAGAGTGGATCCATTGTTTTTTCTTGTTTTCTGACCGCATGAGAAGATGCCCGTTGACCGCGGCTAGCCAACTGGGGTTACGAGGGGATGAGCTTTGGTTAGGCCACCTTTTCTAGGCCCCTCTCCGTGTGGAGCAAGCAGTGCTGTCCCTAGAGAAGGCTGCTTGGTCGTTCAGGGTGTGCCGAGTGACGTTGTCATCCCCAGGTCAACATCAGGCGACCAATATCCTGAACCGCCTGCATGCAGGTTTGAGACTGCGGCTTCCAGTGACATCTTTCACCTGCCGTTTTGCCCCTTGCCCATCGCTACAGGACTTGGAAAGTTCAGTGTCATAGTCCGTGGGCGTTTCCTAAAGCCTGCGCGGTGGAGCTTTTTGGTGGAGTGCAGTGTGCGCAGTACTGGCCCCACCCTTTAAACCCTTGGTTCGTTTGCCATGGCCTAGCAAGCTGGGACGGTGGCATCGAGGTCCTCGGGTCGTAGGTTTTATATCAGACTGTCCTTGTCTTAGTCTCTGGCTCAAAAGCCTTCCCCGGAGACACGGGGGCTTTGATGTCAGGGGTTTCCTCCCTTAGCCTTTCCGCAGCCAAGCGGCCAGGCCTGCAAGGCAGCAGGGGACTCGTGGGGGCCGGGGTCGTCTATGTCCCGTGCAGATGTGAACATCTGCCCACTGCCCAGACGGTGACACCAGAGGAGAAAAATCCAACGCCGGAACCCGGTATCGAACCTCGCACCTTTGGCATTGGAGGCAGACGCCTTAACCACTGCACCACTTCCCCGTCGTTGACAAGGCATAACAAACACAAATGGTGCTGAAATGTGTCTTCAGATTTATGTGTAACATGAGATCATAAAGCTTTTATTGTGCGTTTTGGTTCAGCAAGTATAATTATTAGATTTGTTTGTGTGGTTCTTGGAGGTCAACCACAGTGCTTGGTGAAAAAGTTTCTGCTGAAAGAACTTTACTAAATAATACCAGATGCAAAAAAATCGGTAAGCAAAGCTCTACCGTTTAATAGATATCGATCACTGAAAGTGGGATTTCCTACCTGTAATTAAGGGTAAGGGAAGTAATAATCTGAAACGCAGCTATCGCTGATGTCCCCTCGCAGTGACGTCAGCAGCTGTAAACAATGGCCGACTGCGAAGAAGTTACAGGCGAGACAAGCAGTGTTTCTTCACTCGATTCTTTACTCGATCTGTCGTGTTACAGCAGTGAGTTTGGATGTGTGAATGACCCTATTAACACTGTGCAACCTTATCAGTTTGAACCTGAGGCTGAGCTGCCCAATGCCGAGTTTGAAGAAGCACCCGACAGACGATTTGAGCGAGTCTCTCGAACGCATGCTGTTTACCAACTGGTAAGAAACTTGTTTACATGTTATCAAAGAGCTATGTCTATGATGTTATATAGTGTGTGGCTAGTCTTATTCAAGTTACTCGTACATATGTATGTTGAATCGATGGCGGTAGAACTTGTTTTGCAGTCAATAATTTGTAAAGTTGTGCGATGTTTTAACTTTCGCTCTTCATGCAATTCATACAGTCATGGTCCCACTCAATCATTGCTAGCAGTCCCCCTAAGTAAAACTAGCCAAATGAGTACACGTATGGATATATATATATATATATATATATATATATGTGTGTGTGTGTGTGTGTGTGTTATTCCAATGGATTATAATTTATTGTTTTGCCTAGACCTATTAGTCACTACCATGATAGTCCGTTTCAGTAGCTTGTAGACTGCAAAGAACTTGAAGTTGAACTGAACTTGTAAAAAATTGTGTGTGTGCAGGTGTCAGTGTGCAAACTGTGTTGGCATGGGCTCGATCCGGGAATGCCGCTGTTGTCAAGAAATTCCAGAAATGGAATCACTGACAGTAAGCGCAGGAGTGGGCTGCATCACCGACCATCCTGGCTTCAGCTCAGTGTGCTTGGACCTCTACGTCTTAGAGACCTGCTATTCCTGGTACAACCAGCAGTATGGGAGAGCTATACAGGATGCTAACGAGTAAGTTATATTTCCGTTATAAATTGTAATCATGATGCTATAAATAGGGTTGTGTCATAAATGAACAAATAAATAATACTACTAATAAAATTAGAATCTCACCTATATTTGACACCTTACTCTCTAATTCAAGCGATCGCTAATTTTCAAATCTAACACTAGCCCAAACCCTAACTCTGAATCCGATTTAAGTCAGGGGTTAGGATAAAGGACAAACCGTTAAATTCAATTTTAGGGTTAGGGTTTGGGCTAGGGTTAGAGTTGAAAATTAGAGATAGCTCGAATTAGAAAGTAAGGTGTCAAAGATGGATGAGATCTTAAAATTATAATAATATAAAAAATTTATACCGTGCATTTTCCTGAATAACAATTCAATTTAAAGCGCACTCTCACACATTAATAAAAGTAATACATACAGATAATTACACACACATTCGTATTAAGAAAAGCAAGGTGGGAGATGTGGGGTGGGGGTGGTGGTCAATGAGATGATGTTAGATATTTATACATTAGCCAAAAAAAAAAGAATATAAATTTACGATGCCACATTTAAGTTTTAACAGAAATATTTTAGAGATATAGGTTTTAAGATTTGATGGAAATTACTGGGATGTTTTGAACAACAACAGTAATAAAATAAAAAAATAAAATTGTCAGACATTCATTTTGATGTCAAGATATTTAATTTATTTGCATGTGCTAATTCTGAGAAAAAGTAATATTTAGAGTTAGTTACTTATACATTGCTTTAGGTCCAGTCGACTGCTCAGAGCCGTATCAGGACCCCAATAATATTTAGAGGAATATTTTCAAGTACGGTAAAAGCCGGATAGTACGACACGCCAGTGACCTTCAAAATTGTGTCGTTATATCCGGTTGACATATTAATTATTATCCAACGGGCCGAATATAAGGATTTTGGCCGGGACCCAGCTTTTTGTGTCTTGATATCCGGACGTCGTTATATCCGACGTTGTACTAACCGGCTTTGACTGCACTTGGATTGTTTACTGTCATTACTGTATATTATTATTGTATGCTTGTTTTTCTTTCCAGGCGGTATCGGTATGTAGCTTACCGCATGCTTGTGCGGTGGATGTGGAAGTGGCAGGGGAAGGACATCATGGTCACCTTACCAGCTTGTGCGGTAACAAGAATCCGGAAACAGTTTCCGAGCGCAGATGGGCAGTACACTGGTTATAGGGACCCAGAATAATGTGACAATACATTTGACAGCACTGGCCCATTTTTGCATCCTTATGTGTTTCAAATATATTCATAATATACTGTCATTATTATTATTACATGGACGAAAAAAACATTTTGATGTGTGTTTGTAGTCTGTTCAGCTTGTTTTACGCGCTGGTTTAAAAAAAAAAAAGTGTGTTTGCATTTATTTATAATTATGAAACAGAAGTGCAACACTAAAATCATGTGTAGTTTGTAACATACATGTAGTGGCAACACAGTCAAAGCCGGTTAGTACGATATAACAACAGCCAGATATAAAGACACAAAACCTATATCCGGCCCGTTGGACACATCAGCCGGATATAACGACACGATTTTGAAGTTCCCGGGCATGTCATACTATCCGGCTTTGACTGTGTGTTGTGTGCAAGGTGTGTGGGAGTATTTTTGGCTTTTACCATTTTGGAATGTATATAAAAAGTTTCTAAATAAAATGAAGTTAATACTGCCATTGTGAAACCCACCCTGGTTTTTGTGTCACGTTGGATGGCGAAAGTGGTCAGATTTACTTCATATTTCGATTGTGTGGTAATGTCTCATACCTCAAAGTCATAGAAACCAGTAGTTATAGGTTTTCACTTGCAGAGCCAGGTCTGCTCTTTTGAAACTCTTGTCATCAAGTAAACAACAATTCTACAGTACACAACTATATTTATAATAAAGTCAACAAACTTACTCTTCAATTTTCATTTACGTTCCATCTTGTCTCAAGTAACCAACCATCTACGCACACACACATACATTCACAGGCACATTCATCCATTCTTTCAGATATCATCCAGTCTATCAGATAATGAAAAGCACAATCATTAGTCCCCCACACAGACCATTAGCTGATTAGCTAACAGTTAAATTTACCACTGAAAGTCAATACCTGTAAAAAGTTGTCTCAAAGAAGTAATATAATAATAATGTTTTGGCGAATCGGCTCAAAAGCGCCGCGAACTGCACCCAACACGCACGCTCACGTGACACACGCATTCACTCTGACGACAAACATAGTACAAGACAAACACAGGACATTCACGTGGTGCAAAGGGTTAGCTCAGCTACTCAGTTTTCGGAAATTTTGATCGCTTGTATTTGAAATTTATAAAGTGGCCTGAAACCGGTACCAAAGTGGAGGGGGAGGAAGAACCGGAGAAAGAACCCCCGGCGGTCCGCCCGAATTAACCAGGCATGGGAATTGTCCGCCTAAAGGCAAATTTCCGCCGAAATGATTTGCTCAGCCGCCGAAAAAAAAAAGTTTTCCGCCGAAAAAAAAATTGGGGTGCAAAAAGTAACTGAGCACCGGTCATTATACACTGCGAGGCCGCATTGGTTCAAGTGATATGCCGCCCGCTAGAGTTACGCGTCACCTATTGTGGCTTCAAAGCAGTCGTTACTTTACCGTGCAAGCGGGCAATACAACACTGAACGCACCGTTTTCATGCTCGGCTTACCGTCTCGCGCACTGTACGTGTGGGGAAAATGGCGGCATCACGAGTTGTTGAAAATTGAAAATGGCGGTGAGAAAGGATATCGTTCAAGACAGAGTGCTGTTTAGTGTGCACCTGATCATGATCCGGTAAGCAAACACCCCCCCCCCCCCCCCCCCCCCCCCCCCTGTCGTCTGATTTTTTGGCCGCCGAAACGAAGAACCACGCTACCCCCCCCCCCCCCCCCCCCCCCCCCCGTCGTTTGATTTTTTGGTCGCTGGAATGAAGGTCCACGCTAGAAGTTTCAGACTTTTTTCACTTTTGTAATTCCCATGCCTGATTAACGGTGACACTTACTAGAAGAGAAAAATCCGACGCCGAAACCCGGTATCGAACCTCGCACCTTTAGCATTGATGGCAGGCGCCTTAACCACTGCGCCACGGACCGCCCCGTACACACACATTTAAGCATTCAAGTATCAAAGTATGTCATACATTTGACATTTGAGCACATACTTGACCAACTAATGCACACCTGTACACAAAAATTGACGGCAAAATTAAAAAATAGTAAAGTAATTTGTAAAAAATTAATATGACAAACGAAATAGAGCGGAGAATAAGAATGGTAACAAGCGATACAATCTGAGTAAATGCTCGTGAACCCTAGATGCAAAGTCCATTTCATTTGAGTTTGGCATAGCGTGATCGTGACTGGCGATTCAAAACTGCATCCTCCTTTGCTGGTCTTGGGAAAGAGGCAGCTAGGGGTGGAGGGCACTGCACAGGTTTTGTCAGGTCAAGTGCACTTGCAGGACTGGAAATGCTAGCGTTCTGCACCACAGTCTGCATTAGAGTTTGAACGTAGCCTGCACACACATTAAAAAAAACACATAATTATAACCAATCTCATAGCTATCAATACATATAACTTTTTACGTAATATTTCTTAAATGCGAGTTTTAATTATACTATTGAAAGAAAGAGTAAGTGTTTCGCACAGATTTGAAAAAATATGAAAAAATTAGGTTTTGGGTTCATTACGTACATCATTCTCCTAGCGCATGTGATAATTTTTGTTTAAATAAATAAATAAATACAATTTTACAAAAAAGAAAGAAACAAAAAGTTGACTTACAAAAGGTCTGACTTTCCTTCACTTCCTGCACAGTGAAGTCACCTTGAGCCTTTTTGAAGCTGAGACTGTAGCGCTTCTTACCAGTCTTGTCCTCAGCATGGCCCCTGTCTCTGTTCTCGTTGTAGTGAAGAGCAGCCAACATGGTTCTGGAAACAAGCAAAAGTAACTAAGTGTTGCACATTTGAACACTATCACAGAACATAACAGATTTTTGGAAGTTCATTGAGTATAAACTTCGGGGTTCGAACCTCTATGGGATGGGCAATGCTCATACATGTATGACCACATGGTCAATTACGCCAAGTACCATATCAAGTACCATAACAATTACAAACATTAAAATTGCTGTAGAGCACTTTTTGCACTATCCCTTATTGTGTAGTATTACCTTGTAATCATCCCATCATATGAGAAAGCCACCAGTTTAGGTGCAAAGTGGTTGAGGACGGCATGGAACGACTCCAGTGCTGCTGTCTGTGGCCCTGTTGCCAGCATGCCAACGTCTTTGATGATCTGCTTTGAGTCGAGAATCTCCAACAGTTTAACAGACACTTTGGTGCCTGTAAGCAAAATGTAAATAAATAAATAAATCTTCATTTCTGTTTTAAAATACTTGTTAAAACAAATTAACAATGACAATAAAACTGCTGTTGTACGAGTTCCGACATGTTTGAACTTCGCCTTACCTTCTTTCAGCCACTTTTTCTTTCTCTGTCCATCCAGTGGGGGGTGAAGGCATGCAGGAAAGGCCTTTCCTTTGTGAGTGTGATGATTGTGGATATGGTTTGCCAGTGATGTCCACTTCTCTTGCATCAGCTGACCATAACCACACATAACACAAGTAGTCATCAGCTATTAAAAATTATGTAATATATATAATATATACACGCAAACTTGTTACCTCAAAATTGACGAGCTCTGTCTGACAGCTGTTGTTCACCATCATCATCATCATCATCATCAGTCCCTTGCCCGAACTGGGCGTTGGGGGGACTGAAAGGCAGCAGCAACAGACAGTGCTCTCCACTGAGTTCTATTTTGGGCGGTGGCAAGCAAGTCTGGCATCTCGAGTTCAGTCCATTCTTTTATGTTTGCGACCCAACTCTTTCTCTGACGACCTCGCCGACGACTTCCTTCGAGAGTGCCTTGGAGGATAGTCTTGGACAAGGTGTTGTGTCGGGTCACGTGGCCAAACCAAGCAAGCTTGCGCCGTTTCACGGTTGCCAGAAGGGGTTCATGTGGGCCCACCAGGGAAGTGACGATGCTCCGTACATATTCGTTGGTCTTGTGCTCGCGGTATGAGATGCGGAGCAACTTCCTCAGGCACTTGTTCTCAAAGGCTTGGATTTTCTTTTCTGAGTCCGCAAGCAGTGTCCAAGTCTCACAGCCGTAGAGTAGAATAGACACTACGAGGGACTTGTAAAGCCTGTACTTGATGGTGAAGCTGATGGAGTTACTTCGCCATATCCTGTCCAGCCTGGCCATTGCGGATGTTGCTGTACCTATCCTGATACGGATCTCTGCTACGCAACTACCGTCTTTGGACAGGGTGGCTCCCAAGTACTTGAAGCTATTGACCTCTTCTAGCTTCTGGCCGTTCATGTGAATGTTGCTGCTGCTGTCGCTTGTGGTGTTGATCATCACTTTGCTTTTATCCGTACTGATCTCCATGCCATAAGACCCTGCGCTACTTGAAAGTTTGTCTGTCAGGTTTTGGAGCTCACTATTGCTGCCTGCCATGAGGTCAATATCGTCTGCGAATCGAAGATTGCACAGGGATCTGCCACCAATAGAGATTGAAGTATGGTGGTCGTGGAGGGTTTCCTGCATGATCTTCTCCAGGAATATGTTGAAAAGGACAGGAGAGAGCAGGCATCCTTGACGGACACCGATCGTCGTCCTGAAGAACTCGCCTGACTGATTGTTAAGTAGAACCGCGCTGCAGGCATTTTGACCTGACTCAGCATCTGGTTCAAACTCGTGTCCAGCCTCTAACTCAGGTTCAGCCTCAAACTCAGGTTCAGGCAAAGAAGCAAGTAATGTGGACACAACCTGTCATGCCAATAAAGCATTATTTTATTATGTATGCTGTAAAAGCATACTATGGTTAGCAGTAAATTACTGAATGATGACCTACAAATTGTTTATAAGAAATTGGCAAAAGCATAGCGAGTTGCATAAACTAAATGATAAAGTTAGTGACAAGTTGCCTCTGCACCTCTGATCAGCAGTACTGGTAGGCTTCAAATTCGGCAGGCAAAAAACCTGTTACTTCAGTTCGGGCCTGCTTCTTTTTCGACCAGCGGGCCCGAATTGCCCACTTCTTATTTTGCATGCAGCTTTATGATATGCTTATTGTTATGATGACTTATCTTTTGCCCCCTTATTTTTTTACCATGGGGCCCGAGGTGCTCTCTTCTTTTAGAAACGAATTCGACCCCTGAGTACTAATTGTAATAATAAATAAATAATTATATGAGCTAGACCAGTGAATACATACCCTCTTGCGTTCTCTTTTCTGAAAAGCTCCTCTGACTTTCCTGACACCTGGCAAACTGATAACAGACGATGGATGTGTAGTAGCCACTGACTCTAGTTGAAGTAGTACTAGTAGGCCTTCTACTAGTAACTTGAATCACTGTTGCTGTTGAGGTGCTTGCTGCAATGGCACGCGGACTTTGGATCGTTGGAACAGAGCCAGGCTTTAATGTCCGTATTGTTTTCATCCCAAAGCTCCGCATTAAAGTGGCACTTGGGGGGGTAGCAGTCTTCAGCGAAGTGTTTTGCGCAAATTGCTGACGACTGACGCAGTTGGTGTCCCGTACTTCGGACCGAAGTTTACACGCTTTTCCTGCACGAATCTCACCCACTTATTTCGCACTTCTTCGTTTTTTGGAAACCTATGCAATGTTAACCCATCCGCTTGTTTGTTTGTACAACCTCCAACGGCACAATATAGGCCACTGCTCTTCGTTTTCCTGCATTTTGGTGGAGAAGGGGCACTATCAGACTCCATATTGTCTACAGCAGATGACGTCACGAGCCATGTGGTCACGTGAGCGGACTTTTCGCAGGTGCAAAAGTTTATTCGAAGTAGATTTTATTCAATATTAAAAAAAGGCAGTATTTTTCGGAAAAAAGTTGTTCGGCATGTGACTTCTTTTATTATGTAGATAATTTGTGCTCAGTTTTATGTTTCAATGATGTTGACCTTTAAACCCTTTGGCTATTGGCAGCACTTTTTTGTCAAGATGATTCCTGCCAGAATCACCTTGACAAAAAGTGCTACCAACAGCCAACGGGTTAAATCTATCATGCATCAGCCAGAGTTAACAACCACATTCTCAGGTTTGTTAATTCGTGTTTTTGTGCATGGCTTGTGCATACTGATAGCTTTCAAAAACATGTGTATATCTGGAATTGTTTGTAAATTTAAAAATGTGAATATTTGTTTTAAAAAAATGCCCTCCACGCTGACATGCACAAATTCACAAAGCTACTTTCTTCTTCTTCCCACCCCCAGTGTTGGCCCCACTGCCAGGTACTCCATCGAAACCACTGCCACTCAACACAGGGAACCGTTCCTCCCCTGTCACCTCCTCCCTCTCCACAATAAAGTTGATCAACGCACATGCTGCCAGGACTACCGATGGAATTTTATCTGGCAGCATCTCCAGCAGCTCCAGGCGCTGGAAAGTGTTCTTCAGAAGTGTGGTTGTGCGATCGAGTGCTACCATGCTGGCTGCATGCAGTCGATTGAAGTAGAACATTTCGTCAGACATTGGTGCATTCTGGGAGAACGGGATCCACACATGGTTTCTAGCAGGGTAATCTCTGCTGGCTAACACCTGCACAGACAAAATCAAGTTTAATACTAACCATCACGGAAGGGTCTGTTCACCAAGTGTTAGTTTTAGAGTTTAACCCGGTTAACACCTTACAGCAGGAGATGTATCGACCATGATAATTCAATGGTCAATTCATCTCCTGCAAGTGATACATAGTCGTTTGGTAACACCTCCGAAATTAGGGAAATGTGGCTGTTTGGTTAAAACTGAGCAGGCAACTATGACTATCTCATAGCAGGTTCACCAAGGAATTACATCATACCTTATAACGGCTTGTGATCAGTGACTGGTCAGATTGGCTGTAATGTTCTAGATTTTAGCCATTTGTTTTCTCATAATTAAAAATACTCTTTTGTTCAATATCATCAGTTATCACAAGTTACTTCCCTTCCAAATGAGGGAAAAGCAACTGAAAAACCCCAGTACGTTGGGCTGATTTTCTCATAAATGAATAGAGACTGTCATTGTTCCAGGGTTTATTTTTCTAAAAATTGGCTGTGGGCCAATTGGCCCACTCAGTCAAAATTCAATGGGCCAATTCAATGAGCAGTGGGTCAATCATTCATCACCAAGGTGATCTAACAGGGAGACAATCTTTTTTTCAAAGTGAAAAGTTTTCTGAGAATCAGGTTGGCTTATAAAACGATGGTTCTCATTGGTTGAATAGTTAATGAGTGAACCAACTGCAGGCTAGAATCTATGTTGAGTAGCGTGATGAC
Organism: Semisulcospira habei; assembly: GCA_036245525.1. Taxonomy (NCBI): domain Eukaryota; kingdom Metazoa; phylum Mollusca; class Gastropoda; family Semisulcospiridae; genus Semisulcospira; species Semisulcospira habei. The sequence goes on along the minus strand of BTPG01000007.1, from coordinate 107,260,569 downwards.
CCATGACACATTCCTACAGCGATCACGGTGAACGGCACCGATCAAATTGTCAAGGTACCTTTTTCAATTTCAGTCGAAGCCAGTTGTGGTTAGCTGGTTTGTCTCAAGCATCGATTATAGAGTTGTGCAAGAAATAAACACACGGCTGGCGCGCGTGCACATAAAAATGATGCGCCCGATGTCGCGCACCCCAGAAAAGCAATGGGCCAACATCAGACTTAATGCGTCAACTGGCACAGGGCACGTTCCAAAAATGAACCCCGTAACGTTTGCAGGATTACTCCCCAGATAAACCCACTTAGGAAATACATTGCAAATACACTGCTAATCAATGAGATGTTGAGCATCTTATTTGAATGGAAGTGTACTGGCAGTGTACTCCCCGAGTGGGTCTATCTGGAGAGGACTCCCACAAATAAATGGGTATCTTTCCTCATAAGTTAAAAATGAAATGAAGCTCAGCCCATGACTTAGGGGCTCCATTTTGCCCAAATCCATAGCATCATTAGACTCCAGAAGCTCTGCTGGGCTAACAATTTAAACTGTCGGCCAGCCTATATAAACACATGCACAGTCCTGATGAGTCATCTGAATCGAATCCTAGCCGTCAAAATGAAAGCATAGCACCGCCTGCTCTGCGGCTAAACAAAAGGTGCACTTTCGGAACCCGAACCTTTCACCCATTTCATACTGAGGCTGATCTTCTACAAATTTACTTCTTGTCTTGTGAAGGCTACATTACAAATTAAATCAACCGTTTTAGTTCAAGGATGGTGCCAGAATAGCTTGGCGCCTCAGGCGCCAAGCTATTCTGGCACCACCCTTGAACTATCATAGTCCAATTTGTGTCAAGCAATGGGTGTATCATGATGAAAATGGTTAACAAAGTCATCAGAGTAGCAGAGCTAGTCCATTTATCCTAAGTATCTGTGCTCAGTAATGGCAACATTTGTGAGCTATTACTATCATAACTCTGAGCATGACAAATGACCTGTGCGTAGTCGGGAAGCTTGTCCAGGAGACCAGGAAGATCACTTTCGTGGAATGCAGCATGCTCGGCGGTAGTGCCTGGCCAACCAGCACTGACGTGTAGAAACCGTCTGTTGGCGTCGCAAACCGCCTGCAGCAGAATGGAAGGTCGCCCATTTGGGTCACGATATGGAGCCCCTCGCTTGGCTGAGCGAAGTCGCAATGGGAGACGACAAGCACCAAGGCAGCCCATTACACCTGTTGGGGGACAGCAGTAGAAACAACACGGATATAACAATAATTGATTATCCTCTCTATTTTCATTATAGTTTTAAACAAATACATTTGAATCCAATTAACTCATTTTACCCCAGACACCACAGCAAGATATGGATCAACCATGATAATGGATCAACCATGATAATTCAAGGGTGATACCAGAATAGCTTGGCGCCTATGGGTGCCAAGCTATTCTGGCATCAACCTTGAACTATCATGGTTGATCTATGTCCTGCACTGCACTGCAGTCTTCAGAGGACAATGGCAACATTTGGAGATTTCGGTCTTGGGGTAGAATGAGTTAACACAAACTCTGCTAACACAAAATTCTGTGCTATGTTTCTCTGGAGTCATTTCCCTTCATATCCTACACTGCTGTTTGTAAGAAGTGATTTTCAGCACCCCTTGCAGTTCTTATCAGTACTTGATAGTAGCAACAGTATACACCTCAGCCTCAGTATTAACCCCCATCACTGCTGGGAAAAAATGGACTCCACACTACTGCAAGAGGTATAGATTCTCATGAGCCCCGGCAGTTGCAGGAGCTCATGAGGGTCTATGCCTCTTGCTGTGCAGCTGCAGGGGCTGATGAGGGTCTACGCCTCCTGCTGTGCAGTTGCAGGGGCTGATGAGGGTCTATGCCTCTTGCTGTGCAGCTGCAGGGGCTGATGAGGGTCTACGCCTCCTGCTGTGCAGCTGCAGGGGCTGATGAGGGTCTATGCCTCTTGCTGTGCAGCTGCAGGGGCTGATGAGGGTCTATGTCTCTTGCTGTGCAGTTGCAGGGGGCTCATGAGGGTCTATGCCTCTTGCTGTGCAGTTGCAGGGGCTCATGAGGGTCTATGCCTCTTGCTGTGCAGCTGCAGGGGCTCATGAGGGTCTATGCCTCTTGCTGTGCAGTTGCAGGAGCTCATGAGGGTCTATGCCTCTTGCTGTGCAGCTGCAGGGGCTGATGAGGGTCTACGCCTCCTGCTGTGCAGTTGCAGGGGCTGATGAGGGTCTATGCCTCTTGCTGTGCAGTTGCAGGGGCTGATGAGGGTCTATGCCTCTTGCTGTGCAGTTGCAGGGGCTGATGAGGGTCTACGCCTCCTGCTGTGCAGCTGCAGGGGCTGATGAGGGTCTATGCCTCTTGCTGTGCAGCTGCAGGGGCTGATGAGGGTCTATGCCTCTTGCTGTGCAGCTGCAGGGGCTGATGAGGGTCTATGCCTCTTGCTGTGCAGCTGCAGGGGCTGATGAGGGTCTACGCCTCCTGCTGTGCAGCTGCAGGGGCTGATGAGGGTCTATGCCTCTTGCTGTGCAGCTGCAGGGGCTGATGAGGGTCTATGTCTCTTGCTGTGCAGTTGCAGGGGGCTCATGAGGGTCTATGCCTCTTGCTGTGCAGTTGCAGGGGCTCATGAGGGTCTATGCCTCTTGCTGTGCAGCTGCAGGGGCTCATGAGGGTCTATGCCTCTTGCTGTGCAGTTGCAGGAGCTCATGAGGGTCTATGCCTCTTGCTGTGCAGCTGCAGGGGCTGATGAGGGTCTACGCCTCCTGCTGTGCAGTTGCAGGGGCTGATGAGGGTCTATGCCTCTTGCTGTGCAGTTGCAGGGGCTGATGAGGGTCTATGCCTCTTGCTGTGCAGTTGCAGGGGCTGATGAGGGTCTACGCCTCCTGCTGTGCAGCTGCAGGGGCTGATGAGGGTCTATGCCTCTTGCTGTGCAGCTGCAGGGGCTGATGAGGGTCTACGCCTCTTGCTGTGCAGCTGCAGGGGCTGATGAGGGTCTATGTCTCTTGCTGTGCAGCTGCAGGGGCTCATGAGGGTCTATGCCTCTTGCTGTGCAGTTGCAGGGGGCTCATGAGGGTCTATGCCTCTTGCTGTGCAGCTGCAGGGGCTGATGAGGGTCTACGCCTCTTGCTGTGCAGTTGCAGGGGCTGATGAGGGTCTATGCCTCTTGCTGTGCAGTTGCAGGGGGCTCATGAGGGTCTATGCCTCTTGCTGTGCAGCTGCAGGGGCTGATGAGGGTCTACGCCTCCTGCTGTGCAGTTGCAGGGGCTGATGAGGGTCTACGCCTCTTGCTGTGCAGCTGCAGGGGCTGATGAGGGTCTATGCCTCTTGCTGTGCAGCTGCAGGGGCTGATGAGGGTCTATGCCTCTTGCTGTGCAGCTGCAGGGGCTGATGAGGGTCTACGCCTCCTGCTGTGCAGTTGCAGGGGCTGATGAGGGTCTATGCCTCTTGCTGTGCAGCTGCAGGGGCTGATGAGGGTCTATGCCTCTTGCTGTGCAGTTGCAGGGGCTGATGAGGGTCTATGCCTCTTGCTGTGCAGTTGCAGGGGCTGATGAGGGTCTATGCCTCTTGCTGTGCAGCTGCAGGGGCTCATGAGGGTCTATGCCTCTTGCTGTGCAGTTGCAGGGGGCTCATGAGGGTCTATGCCTCTTGCTGAAACCACTTTCTGTCCATTATTCATGGGACGCCTGAAGCTCTTTCGCGTTGAACTTACACAGATTTCAGGTGTACATACAGTGGCAGTGAAGGGGATAAGCGCACTAGTATAGGTCACAAAATCAGATATATAATAATAACAATAATACAGAGTTTTTATATAGTGCCCTTTCCCACAGACAGCAAGCTCAGAGGGCTTTACAGCACATAAAAATAATTTTAAAAGAATTGGAACAAAATAGCAAGAGTGCTGTGCAGTTGCGGGGGCTCACGAGGGTCTATGCCTCCTGCTGTGCAGTTGCAGGGGCTGATGAGGGTCTATGTCTCTTGCTGTGCAGCTGCAGGGGCTGATGAGGGTCTATGCCTCTTGCTGTGCAAATAAACATGCACTCACCAGCTTGCACCATGTAGGCACATTCCTAACACGAAGTATCAAGTACCTTTCATTTTCTTTTGCATGGAGAATTGCGGTCGATTTCTGTTGTTCAGCTAGAATGACGCGTCTTTTCTATACATTGTCGCAAAGTCTAACCTACCTTAGACTGGAAGGTTTGAGAAGGGTCGCGATCTTTCTAGTGACCTCAAATGTAACGTCAAAGTTGTGTAGTAATCGTTGGCAAAATTTTGTAACATTTATGGTATGCGCCTAGAAGTTTGTAGGCAGATCTACAGTGTTCTTTCTCATGAATATTAATGCATTTTGGTTACGTTTTCTTTTCGGATTGGTTGAGTTGTGTGAATTTGCTGGATTCTTCTGGAAATCTGTAACAGCATAAAAATTAATTTTTCTCTAAAATAATTTTTTTTCGAAAAATACTTACCGATGACATGACTAATAGGAAGTGTCTTGCTCAATTTTAGCCTAAGAACCAGTTGTGTTACAACTTGCTCAATTTTAGCCTAAGAACCCGTTGTGTTACAACACAACCCAGGAGGCACTCGGGGAACCCCCAGAGGGGCCGAGAGTTGTCTCCCGTCCCTGCCCTACCGGTTCCGGGTCACGTGGTAGACCAACCAGTCAGAATACTTAGCTTGCCAGCGGCAAGCGGGGCAGGTCGGAGGGTCCTCCGAGTCATGTCATCGGTAAGTATTTTTTGAAAAAATATATTTAGAGAAAAATTAATTTGTTTCCTCAAAAACATTACCAATGACATGACTAATAGGAAGAATTGCGATATGGAGGCGGGTGCCGCGTACCAACAGTAAATCAGAGCCGTCCTCCCTGTCACAAACTCCCGACAATTTTAGCTAAGTGCGTACCAACGGCGCCTGTGGCGCCTTGAGGGAGTGTTTAGCCCCAGAGATGTCCCCCACCAGTGCGAGGTTGTCTCGCTGGCCTGCCAGATCCCTGAGGTAGAAGCGGGCGAAGGTCGATTCTGTCTTCCAGCCTACGGCCGCCACGATGTCTTGACAGCACAGTTCCGATCAGACACGGCGCTCGTGGCCATGGCTCGTACCTCATGTGTGCGTATGTGAGGCCTCTTTGCTCCCTGCGGGGAGAGGTCCTGGTAGGTGGACCGTGTGACCCAGTGTAGCCAGGAAGATATCGTCTGGGCTGTTATATCAGATCTGCTGGGTTTCAATGGTAGGAAGAGGCATGAGCGTCCTCCGGACGGCTTTGGATCGTCGCAGGTAACGCGACGGGCGCGCACAGAATCCTGTTGCCTGGTCTCCCAGGGAGAATTCACATTTCTCAGCGGCCGTAAGGAGATCACCTGTGGCGCGGTCAGAGGAGACATAGACTTGGCAAGGGAGGCAGGGTCCGTAAGGAGCTGCACAGAACCATCGCTTTAAGTGCAGGCAGCAGGGCGCACTGACAGCGCGTGTAGCTTGCTAACTCGGGCCGCGGTGGCAAAGCCAACAGGAAGCATGCCTTATGAGTCACATCCGCGAAGCGGGCCAAGGGCAGCGGTTCGAACCAGGCAGAGTTAAGCTACGTCAGTACTCAGGGTAGGTCCCTGCGAGGAATGAGCGAGCGGGGAACTGGTCGCTGCAGGCCGAAGTGAGTCATAAGGTCGGCGAGTTCTTTGCAATCGCCGGGATCCGGTCAGTCGAGGTGCCGTTAAGTGTCAGCAATCATGGACAGATACTCCCTGAAGGTGACAGGGGCCAACCCCTGGTCTCCAAAGAGCCAGAGGAAGAAGTCCGCGAGCTGGAGGATGGTCAGTTCATTAGGGGAGAGGCACTGGTTGTCGCACCAGGTGCATAGGACTCGCCATTTTCCCTTGTAGACACGTCTGGTCTGCGGGCAGTAGCTATTGCCTCCACTGCTGCACTAGAGAAGCCTCTAGAGGTGAGGGCTTGCCGCACAATCTCCAAGCGTGAAGGAGGAGCCGCTCCGGGCATGGGTGGAACAGTGGCTGGCGGGGTTGCTGGAGCATGGTGCTCGGCATAGGCAGCAGTGGGGGGGGTGGGGGGGGGGGACCCGTGGCGAGGCTGAGGAGGTCGGTGGTCCAAGAGCGGTTCCAGGAGAACGGGGCTACCAACAAGATCCTCAAAGCTTGAGGGGGACTTTGGGGACAAGAACCGTCGGGGGGTAAGCGTATGCGATGAGTCCATCCCAGGGAATGGGGGGAGGGCGCATCGACCGCACAGGTAAGGGGGTCGGGAATCAGGGAGACGAAGAGGGGAAGAGCTGGTGATTCCACCTCATAGTAAACAGGTCGATCATAGGGGTCTCCCCACAATCGCTGATCATCGGAAAGATGTCCCCGCGGAGGATCCATTCCGTGTGCAGAAACTGGCCGTGCCGGGAGCGAGAATCGGCCAAAACGTCCAAGTGTCCTGGAATGTGTCGGGCTCGACGAGAAATGCCGCGGTCCTCGCACCAGCGCATCAGACGGTAGAGGAGCATGTACAGGTCGGGGGAGCGCGTCCCGCCCTGTTTCTGAATGTAGGACACCACCGTCGCATTGTCCGAGAAGACGAGTAGCTCCTGGTGATGGAGGTCAGCTTCCCACGCCATGAGAGCTTGCCAGACCGCTTGCATCTCCAACCAGTTGATGTGAGTGTCCGCCAGCTCCGGTGGCCGGACGTCGTGAGAAACCGCGGCAGTAGTTGTGCACCCCAATGGGAAAGACTTGCATCGACACAGAGGGAGAGCTGAGGGGGCGGAGAGGCCAGGGGGGCTCCCAAGGCGAGCCAAGAAGTGTCCGCCCAACGCCAAGATGGGGACGCAGCATCTGAGTCACTGGCACCAGGGCAGCTATGTCGCCGGAGGACGGACGCCAATGGAGCAGAAGTGAGGTTGATCAGGAAGCCCAAGCGCGATAACAGGCGAAGCAATGCATCCCTGCCCGTCGTCAGGTCGGCCTCTGACTGGTTGCGTAGGAGGAGGTCGTCTAGGTAGGTCGACGTCGGACTGGAAGATGACTGTCGGGCCTTGGCCACTACGGCGTCCACGATGCGGGTGAACACCCAAGGGCTGAGGTTGAGACCGAACGGGAGGGCCCGAACTGGTAGACGACACCGTCGACTGTGAAACGGAGGTATCTCCTGGAGGCCTGGTGCATCGGGACATGGAGATACGCGTCGGACACGTCCAGGTTGATCGCGAAGTCTCCGGGATGCACGGCAGCCCTCCAGGCCCTGGCGGTCTCCATACGGAAAGGTCAGGGCCGAGAATGCTTGTTCAGAGCCGAGAGATCACTGACGGGTCGCCACTTCCTGCCTGGCTTTGGTACGACGAGGAGGTGGCTGTAGAAGGCTGGAGCGTCGGGGCGCCGCACTACCTCTGTGGCAGCCTTCTACACAAGGGAGGACACCTCTCCGCGCAGGGCGGAGGCCTTGAGGTAGTCGCTCGGCATCTCGGTCCAAGGTGGGGAACGTCATAGCGGCAGCGGCGAGCGAAAGACGATCCGGAGGCCGCAGTGCGGGGCCAGCAGTCGGAGATGGTGTCCTTCACCGATTGCCACGAGTCGCTGAAGAGCAGAGTACCTCCAAGGGGGGTGCGACGCAAGCTGAGTACGCAGAACGGCAGGCATCCCATGGAAGGCTTGATGCAAGGAAGCCCGACGCATCAAGTCACAATAGGTGGCAGCTGCCGTGGCGTTGACGAAGAATGGTACGCCGCCCGGTTGGCCACTACCGCGAGAGCGAGGAGGTCTCCCAGTCGGGGGCGTGAGCGAAGGACGCCAGGCGTCCTCAATGCGGTGAGCGAAGTCTTGGGACAGGAGCTCCAGGAATCCCAAAAAAGCCAGGGTGTTACGAACGAGGGTAGCTATCCTATCCAACCCGCGGGGAAAGGAAAGTCTGAGCAGGCCGGAGGATCCACCAGAGGGAGTGGCGGGGAATGACTGGGAATGGTCCGCGTACCCGTCGCGGCGGAAGGCGATGTCAAATCCGGCTGGCCACCTTCAGTCCGAAGTAATCGGCATCGTGGCGGCTTGCTGGAGGTGGGCGGAGAAGGCATCTCGCAGGTCTGGAAGCCAGGCGTCTGGGGGAGGGACTTGAACTCCTTCACTTGACGGCCTGCGTCGACGAAGGCGGAGACCTTCTTCATGCGGGGGGGGGGGGGGGGGGGGGGGGGGGGGGGGGGGATGCGGAGCAGGCGTCTGCAGGAAAGGTCACAGTGAAGAACCAAGCGGCCTCGTCGAGGGCCAGCAGTGTCTCCACACGAGAAGCCGATGGAAGCCTAAGGGAGTCCGGGTCATCGCGGGAGCAGGGCGAGGGCGAGCGACTGTCAACGTCACACAGGGCCGAGACAGAGTCCTCGTTGAGTAGACTCAGGGCCTTGTCGTCCAAGGGGCGGGCGGGTGCGTGGGAGAAGCCCTCAGTAGCAGGGGCCCGACGAGATGTAAAAACTGCTATCCTGCGGCTCACGGCTCTCCAGGAACAAGACGTGTCGATGGCGAGCTTAGGGCGACGAACGCAGCGAGTCGCGGCGAGGCGACGGGGGGCTGGAGCGCGGCAGGTGTCTGTCACGGGGAGAGCGACTGCGATGCCGGGAGCGGGGACGATGATCCCTCACGGGCGAACTCCTGGTGGGGCACCTCTGGGGAGAAGACGAACGGTGCCGATGGCGCCGGGGCGAGGGAACCGAACGTCGGAAGGGAGTCAGGGGCTGCGGCCGCGATCGTAGTGTATGGTCCTGTCCTTCCAACGGAGCCCGTTGGGCGAGCAAGAATGTCTGAAGCTGGTGGCGGAACAGGAGGTGTTGGGTCCGTGGCTGGACTTTGAACGCCAGGGCGCAAGTCTCTGCTGGCCAAGCTCAATAAGGCGGGTGCTCTGCCGGCATTTAGACTTCTCGGAGGAGTCAGCAGGCTTTTCGAGGAGAGACATATGAGGACTGCCAGTTATTAAGGCACGGCGCAAGGCACAATGCTGCAGGTCGGGCTCAGTGAGGCGGGTGCTCTGCCGGCATTTAGACCCCTTGGAAGGGTCAGCGGGAATGGCAGTGGATGCAGTCCTGTGGTAAGCATCTTTGGCGTGTGTCCGACGTGTCGTCCGTTCCAAAAGGCCGGGTCGGGTAGGAGCGGTCTCTTCTCCGGAAGCGGATGGGGGTGGCAAAGGAGCCGGTCGGTCGCTAGCTGGCATAGGGCGCTCGCGCCGGTAGACCTCCATAGGTGAGACCACCGTAGCTCGGGCCAGGGCGAGCAGACATCACAGAGGTGGTCCGAGGAGCAGCAAGCACAGGGGAGGCAGACCGCATGGTCATCCGTCTGCCACTGGGAGTCGCCACACAGGGAGCATGTAAGCACCTGGGAGCTGTAACACACATCAGGCATGCAAGGCGACCGAACGTGGGCACCTGAGAGCATAATACCAGCGACAAGAGGTGCCTCTGGTCGAATCAACAGCGACACATGTCCGACACAACACGCTAAAAAGGTGAGGGCACAAGGGGCCACGCCAAGCTAAGACGATCGTCGGGCGCACAATGGTACAACAAAGTACAAACGAAATGAAGCACCGCTGACCAATGGTGGCGCTAACCACCCGTAAACGGCGAGGGCACGGGGGGCCCTGCCGCTAAGACAAGTGTCAGGCGCGCAATGGTACAACAAAGTAAAAGCAAAACGTAAAGTGCTGCTGAACAATTGGCGCTAGCCACCCGCTAACGGCGAGGGCACGAGGGGCCCCGCCAAGCTAAGACGATCGTCGGGCGCGCAATGGTACAACAAAGTACAAGCAAAAACGTAGCGCCGCAGAACAATTGGCGCTAACTACCCGCTAACGGCGTGGGCACGAGGGGCCCCGCCAAGCTAAGACGAGTGTCAGAAAATCCGATGTATGAAAGAGAAAACAAGGCGCCCCAGGTGCAGCTGGGGCCCGGCTCAGGGTCCAGCTGAGGGCTGTTACCGCTACCTTACCTCTCAGACGAAGCGGGGTCAGGGGGTAGGAGGTGGGGGGGGGGGGAACCTCCATAACACTGGCCCAGCAAAGGGCGGGAAAGCGGGCCACACCAGGCAGGCGCAGAGGTGGCAACGGTAGCCCAGGCAAATGAAGCCCCCTCAGCAGGAACCTGCTGGGGAGAAGCACTGCAGCACAGGCAGAGGAGAACACGAAGTCAGAAGTCACGTAAGCAAGACCACCGGTCACCGGTCGAAGCAAGACAGGTAGAGTCCCAGGCTAAAGCTGAACACGTCTTCACAGCGCGAGCTAAGTAGGACAACTGGTCGGTCTACCACGTGACCCGGAACCGGTAGGGCAGGGATGGGAGAAAACTCTCGGCCCCTCTGGGGGTTCCCCGAGTGCCTCCCGGGTTGTGTTGTAACACAAAGGGTTCTTAGGCTAAAACTGAGTAAGTAGTAGACATTTCCTAATAGTCATGTCATCGGTAATGTTTTTGAGGAAACAAAACGGTGTTCAGAAATATGTTTGTACATTGTATGAGAGACGCAGTGTGTCAAAAGTGTTGATGCATTGTAGAGGAAACAATGTATCAGTGTGGATGCATTTGTGGATGCAGTGTGCTAAGAGTGCATCGTGAGAATAAAATATTGTTGGAACTGTTACTCCAGTGTGGTCTATAACCTTTTGCCACGTGTGACGAGTTGCCCGTTGAGTGAAGTTTCTTCACAAGAACCCTACGTGCATCTGGTGTGATTGTATCATAATACACCTACAACTACCACGTAACATTTTGAAAGTCGTCAGGGTAGGCGATAGACGGACATGCAGTGGAAGCGAGTTCCAAACGTGAGGGATCTGATAACTGAAAGACCAGCAGTTTTAGGTGACTTTGGGCTGTGAAGCAGTTTCTGTGAGCTTGAGCGTAGACTTCTATTTGGATTGTGTGATGCAAGGGAAAAGTTCCATGTCAATTCTGCCAGTGAATGCTCTTTCAGATGTACTGCTCCATTAATTTGGAATACTTTACCAAATGAGCTCAGAAATGCCTCCACCCTTACGCAGTGCAAAGCAAAAGTTAAAAACTTACTTTTTCTCGCAGACTTTCGTGTAATTTCTACGATATTTCTGTACACACCCCCTGCAGACTCTGTGTGTGTGTGTGTGTGTGTCTGTATGTCATTTTCGCCTGCGCATTGAATTATATTATAAATATGAGAAATGCGCTATATAAATAACATGTATTATTAATATTATTTAAAAGAACAGATTTGCAGGAAGTGTATTGTCATAGTGTTTGCATGCCACAATGGCCAGCTTGTACTCTATTCTCTGCCTGACAGGTAGCCAGTGGAGATGCTTTAACTGAACACTGGTCTCTGGTACCCAAGGGAATTCCCCTTAGGCCGACATCAGCCATAGTTGGCCCGCGCACAGCCATGCGCAGGCAAACTAAGGCTGATGGTGGCACAAGACTCTTTAATTTATTGGATGTCTTCTCTTCGCAAACCTACAGTACCGGTAATGCAAGTTCAGCACCTTCTTGACATTTTTCTTTCTTTGATGGGTTACTTCCTAGCCATTTGTGTGCTTGACAGTCACCCTTATAGTCTGCATGTCATAGTGCACTATATTCAGAAACTGTAAGTTTATACCTTGAAAGATATGCGGAAACAAGAATGGCAAAGCCATTAAGGCTCATGCACATGACCTATCCACTTTAATTAATCTGACGTTTCTGGCAGGTCACCGAAATGAGCAAGTATTCAAGTGTCTTAACGTAATTAATTGGCTGGCTTTTTAACCTGCAAAATCCATGCTTTCTCAAAGGGTATGCATTTTCCACAATTTTGTCAACCTCCTGTGACCCTTGACCTTTGCAAGGGGTCAACCAAATTAAAATGCATAGACTGGTCTTATCATCAGCTACCGTCATGCCAAATTTGGCTGAAAGGTTTGCACACACAAAAGGTGCTGATAACTAAAAATGTAAAACCAGTCTCTGAGAAAATGCAACATTAAAACATATGACAGAAGGCAGAGACTCACTTTCACTATCTCATGTGAGCAAAATATAACTTTGCACAGTAGATTTTGTGTAAAGTGCGTGTGTGTCACATGAGTGTGTGTGTTGGGTTCAGTTCACGGCGCTTTAAGCCGATTCGCAGAATCGGGTAAAGCACCTATATAATAACCAGTATTAATATTACATGTACTATTATTTCACTCTGATCAAGGGCAGATATAACACAACTCAAATGTGACAACAATTTTGTAGAGGCCCTGACTGCAAACTTCAGATACAGCAACAACCAAATGTGGATCCCTTAATGTTTTATTATATCCGAAGTTCACTATACCTTGAAAATTGTAGTTCTGTTCAAAGACGGTGAGACAGCGTTTGACCTCGTCTTCTGTAGATGGCCAGCGGATGGTCTGAGGCATCAGGTGCTCAACAATGGCAGTGCTGAAGAGATGGACAGCACCGTGAAAGGTTCCGATGCTCCAGTCAAATCGCTTCACCAGCTGCTTCATGCTTTCTCGCCCAGCCAGCCACCACAACACGCCCATGAGTTTAGAGTAAGGACTAACTGTTCGTCCTGCCACTTTGAAACCAACCACCTCACACAATGCCTGAAATGATGAACAGTCACTGAGCAACTCTGAGTATGACTTAACAAACCAAGCCAGCAAAGCCCTTAACCCATTCCCTCCCATGACCTGGAGAACACCATGCAACTGCAACAGACACAGATCCTCATGGGCCCAAGCAGTTGCTGGGGCTCACAAGCCCCTGAGACTGTGGGTCTCATGAGGATCTATGCCCCTTGCTTTGAATCCATTTTCCTGGGATGGCTGGGGCTCTTAAGCATTAAATTAACACAGTTTCAACTGGAAGTGAAGGAGTTAATCTGAACACATAAAGGTGGGACAAAATACAAATTACGTGAAAGAGTCCGAAATAGCTCAGGCGGTTAAGTGTCGGAGAAGTAGAGCGAAGGGAATCGCCGGGTCGTGGGTTTGAATCCCCGTCCTGGGGCCGGTAACTGGACTCGCAATCTAGGGGGAAAAGACAGGCTTGTTCAATAGCATGTCCGTTGAAAGGTCCTGGTAAATCAAAGTGGCACAGTTGGAGTGCGCCTGAGTTGATGAGTGTTCAGGGTAATAGATTTCCCTGCCTCCCATAACCCGCCCGTCAGGGCCGTCCATTATCACTTCGGTGCCATGGACGTTAAACCCGAACTAACCAACCAAATTATGTGACAAATCGACTCTTTGTCTGCTATGGGGGGGAGGGGGGGGGGGGGACACATACTGCTGCCAGTGTGCTACGCTTGCCACACATTATGTCAGAGCACGCCATCCAAAGCACAGTACTCTCACTTGGCTATTTTACTGACTTAACCTATTACATCCTGAGGCTGATGTTTTTTTTAATTGCTTGTTGTCCTATGAAGGCTACATTACAGATTACAGGCACCAAGCTATTCTGGCACCGCCCTTGAACGATCATAGTCAAATTAATTTTAAGGAGTAGTGTATCAGGATGAAAAGGGTCAATACAATAACAGAAATCTGTTATACTATAGGACACAAGCGATGCCATGCCAAAATGAATGGGCTTCCCGTTCAGATCGTAATTGAGTCATGTTTCTAAGTTGGGTTGCTTCTATTGGCAATGTTTCAGTTGGCATTTTTGATTGGGATCAAAGCGTGTTTCAATGGTAAGTAGTGAAACACGCTTTGGACACATGCATAACACCAAATTGATAAATGTAACACCAAATTGAAAAGACAAGATCAGCCTCAGTGCTTTCTTTCAGACACAAAATATGCACACAGAAACACCAACCCACTGACAAAAAGTATACATATGTGTAATGCATTGACAATGACATTCTCAATTTTTTATTCTGATTACTACACACACAATCTTACCCAACTCCACCAAAAATCATCACTTTCTTCATTATTTTTGTTTTGTTCTCAGTTTTCAAAATAATGTACATGTATGCACATTTTCCCAACTTCAAACGTTACTTAGTGATGGGGTGCATACTGTGGTACAATTAATTAGTAGGCAAAAGAGTTAAATGCAATTATAAGTGTTCAGAGTTTATGCAGTCTGCAAGGGCTGCATGAGCTTAAAACTGAATGCATGTGCCTTGAACACATACACACTTGGAGTAAAACCTGTCTGGTTTGGCTAGTTACTTGTTAAAAAATGATTGATTTCTGCCACAGACACACAAATATTTACATTACAACTACTTGAACTTGGCCGTAACAAATCCACCCGATACCCTCAAACAGCAGATAGCACTAATTTACTTTTCAGTATTCTATTTGTATTAACCCCCTAATGAATGCATCCACCAGTACTGATGGGACACAAACATCTGAAACATTAGACAATGCTTGCATTAGCTAGGGATCATGGAGCCAAACTGGCTATTAAATAAAGATATGCTCTATTATTATTATACTACTGAAGTCTGATTCCAGCCATACTTCTATAAGTCTGTTATATATATAATAATTTACAGGTAAACAAATTTAGTCTCATTTTCAAAATGGCTACTGTAAAACGCAAAAAAAAACACAAATTCAGACAAATTAGGATGACTCGATCCCATGGCCGACGCATGCACAAGGGAGTTAAAACATTATTTATTAATCTGAAGATGTTGAATAAACACTGCTGAATTCACCTCAATATTATATACAGCATGGGCACTAAAACTACTACCCCAGTAAGCAAAAAGCTTGTTGGGCTGACGTATGCAGTTGGCCATGCGTGAGCCAACTGCAGCCAACATTGTTCAGGGAACCTTTTGCTTATTGGTAATGACCAGATAATGATACTATAAAAAATTTACATTTACACTACTTTCTATTTTTTTTTTTAAATGAATGTAATACTAGAAGTAGTAGGTACCTGGAATGTGCTTCTCTCCATGTGGAATGAACTTTTAAAGCTAGGGTCCCTGAAATATGGAATTTTCTCCAACTCTCGCTGCATGATCTGTGTGTCTGTCAGTCCTGACTCATCTGAGTCCTCTCCTTGTCCCCCAACCTCCGTTTTCATTGCACTCCCCTCGTCAACTCCCTCTCTCTTGATTTTGCCTGCAATTTTCTTCCGTGGATTCTTGGGCCTTTTCCAAACAGATGGCTTGGGTTTGGGAGGAGGTTTAGGCTTTGTGTTTTTTCCTTTATTAGGTTTCTTTGTATGTGGCTTTTTTCTTGGATGTCTAAAACAAAAATGACAATCACCAAGGATGACAAAAAATGACAATCATTCATAATAAAAATTATAATCACCACTGATAATGAATCTGTAATAAAAATGGCATTAATGACATACATGATAATAATATAACCAGAAATAGAAAATCCTAACAAAGAAACCTGCTTATCATTAGAAAAACAATTTCAACCAATTACACAATCTATAAAATCAAAATGTGTGGGTTGAAATACTTTGTTTCTTCAAAAACATTACCGATGCCATTACTACAATGGAACAACCTATAGCTTGCATAATTTTAGCCCAAAAACTTACGATGTGTACCTTTAGAGCCAGGGGAGGCCACCAGGGGTGCCGTGACCTGGTACCCGGGTAGCCTCCCTTCCCACCCCACGTGGGTAACTGCCAGCGCAGCCAAGCCAAACCAGTTCTTTCCTTTAGCTTGCAGCGTATAGACGTGTTCGCTTAGCCCTCTGCTGTGCTATCTACGGCTGTGTATGGTTCAGGCTGTACTTGATATTTTCGGCAGTGGTCTTCGTTCCCGGCCTGTGCTTTCGCCTTGCCTTGGAACTTTCCCTGCCCTTGAGTGTTCCTACGGCTGTGTATGGTTCAAGAACAGTGGACTTCGTTCCCAGCCTGTGCTTCGCCTGGCCTTGGAACTTTTCTGCCCTTGTGTGTACCTTCGGCTGTGTGTGGTTCAAGAAGTACTTGGACTTCGACAGTGGAATTTGTTCCCGGCCTGTGCCTTCGCCTTGCCTTGAAACTTTTCTGCCCTTGTTGTAGCGTAGGGTCGTTCTTAGACCTCTACTGTGCTACCTACGGCTGTGTATGGTTATGGAGCCCTTGGACTTTTCGATAGCGTGACTTCGTTCCCAGCCTGCGCTTCGACTTCTGTGACTTTTAGGAAGGGAGTGTCACTGGAGCTTCTGTGCCTCGTTGCCAGAAGATAGGTCCCTGCTGTCCTGCACCGGTTCCAGCATTGAGAGACTTTCGGCTTGTGCGCTGCCGCTCGGAGCTTCGACCTGGCGTCCGGTGTGCTCCTGCTTCGCTCTCTCCGGTCAAGTTCGCTGGTTGGATAGCCGGGACCTTCATCGAGGACCCAGCCTTCCTCAACCTGGTTGCTTCTGGGCCTCTACCGTGTGGGCGCTTCTTCGTCTTCTTCTTCGGCTACAGGTGCTACCTTCCCCTGCCCCTTGTGCGATGTCCAGGTAAGGTCTAGATGTTTTGCAAGCGCCGCGCCTCTGACGGCGTGCACCGGCGTCTCTGTTGCTATATCGTTGCTTGTTATTAAGAAAGCGATATATTACTTGGCACAGGATAGTGGGGAAAGGTGAGGAGTGGTGCGCGGTTTTCGTCTAAGAAACGTGGCCTTCTGCTATGACCAGTCGTTCACTCTATGTTGCAGTGGTCAAGTCCGCACCTGCACACGATGTGGCGACTTCCAGTGGCCGAGTGACAAGCATGCGGTCTGCCTCCCCTGCACTGGTTGTGCTTCGGGCCACACCTGTGATGTCTGCGCTATCTGGGTGGAGGCCATTGGGAAAGCCCAGCTGCAGAGCCTTTTGGCGTGACAGAATCGCTGCCCGCCCACAGCAACAAGCATGCTTCGGCCCCGGATCCAGCACAAACGCACCTTCGCTGCCGTTGGGGGACGGCATACAAGGCTCCCCCCTTGCGCACCCACTCTCTCGAGTCAGGTCCGCAGCGAGTCCGCTCGCCCCGCTCTGTGGAAAACAAACCCCAACTCTCTACGTTGGGGGACGCCTTTCTCCCCCCTTGCGCACCAGCTCGCTCGAGCCAGGTCCGCAGCGAGCTAGCTTGCCCCGCCTTGCGGAACCCAAGCCTCACAAGACCACCGACAGATCTGGACGCCGTTTCTCCCTGACGCCAGACCCTCGGCTTCTGCGTACAACCCTCGACTGCGGCCCCGGGTTTTCGCGACCGCCTGGACTCAGCTCCTCGCCCCTCGCCCGCATATGCCCCCTTGGACTTCGGCGTCCTACACCGGACCCGCAGCCCTGCGTCTTCGGTCCTCGCCTCTCGCCGCAAGCACTCTTCGTTCTCTGCTCGCTCCTCACGCCCGGCTTCACTCGCCGCTTCAGCTTCGCGGACGTCTCGCCCTCATCGTCGGTCTTCCCCTCGGGCTTCGCTGGTTTCCCCTTCCACTCGCCGCCCTTCCCGGTCGGTGTCCTCCTGTTTCGTCCGTGCTGCTCATCATTCCTGGCTTGTCTTCCCCCCACTCCCTCCCCGGCACCCTTTCCCCGCCTTCCCCGCTCCCCTCCCCTTCGCGCCGTCGTCCAAGTGATCACCGCCCTCCTTCGCGCGGACGCTCCACTCATCGGTCTCGCCGCCCGCGCCTTCTCAGCCGCTCGCCCTGGTCTCGCTCCGTATGGTGGCGGCACCCGTCTCTCCAGCTTCTGGTGCGTCGGCCTCCTGCGCCGCCCGTCAATGTGGATAGAAACCCTCAGCATCGCTCCGGAGGATTCTGCCTCGGCTTCCTCCTTCCATTCGACCTCCGCGCGCGCTCTTCTCGCCTTGAACCTACGTCCAGGACGACCAGGGCGGAGACCCTTCCCTCGCTCGTCGGGCCGCGCTTCTGCTGTCGCGTGTCTCCCCCAAGCCAGGACGCCTGTCCCCTTCGCCCGCTTGGACGCTGTTCTCCCTCCTAGAGGTTTCGTCTCTGCCACACACTGAGGTTCACGGGTTCGTGTCGCCTTCTCCGCTCCTGCTGCAGGGTTCAGGCTCCGACGCGGTTCGCTTCTTCACCGTCGTTCGCTGGCCAGCGGATTGGACTTCGCTTTTCAGCACAGCTGGTATGCCGGACACTCACAGGCCTTGCTGCTGCTCTCTCCGCAGTGGATCCTGCCACTCAGCAGCAGCTGGTGGACTTCGTGCCTCCCGCCGTTGCATCCCCCCCCCCCCCCCCCAGCCTGGAACAGACGGCGATCCTCATCCACAACGCTCTCACCTGTGCTGGATTCCTCGACTTGGCCAAGCAAGCGCTCATCTACCTTCTGGAGCTGGCACTTCTCTTTCTTGCCGCTGTTAGGGCACCTCCTCGCTCTGGCTGTGGGGAAGAAGTACCGCCTTCCGAGCGACGTGTCAACGCTTGTCCTCACTTCGCCGCTGCCGCGCTCTGCGGCCTGCTCGCCGGGATGCTGTACTCGCCGTCTACCCCTACTTCCCGCAGCTCCTATGGAGACAGCTGCGACAGGCTCCGCTCAGCGATCCCTCCTCTTCGGTCCAGGACCTGGCAGTTGGTGACAGCCTCCATGAGCAGCCTTGCCCTGTCCGCCCTCCCGGCGTCACCGCCTTCCCTTGCACGTCCCCGCCGGCCGCGGCGCCTGCCCTCCCCCTGACCCCGCCTCCTCCTCCGCCTGGCTTGGGCCAGCCACAGGTGGCGTCCGATCTTCGACCTTCAGCGCGGCACAAGTTCTTCACAGCGCCTTCCTTCCCTTGGAGACCGCCCGAGTCCTTCGCGCCGCAGTTCTTCCCATGGGCTTCGCTGTCAGCCTGGATCTAGCGGATGCCTACGTTCACGTCACCGTGCATCCGCTCCGGCTTCCAGACGCTTCTGTGCTTCGCTTCGACGGCATCATTTCCGATTCCACGCCTTCCCCCTCGCCCGCAACCCCAGCCCTGGGTGTTCGCCCGTCTCTTGGACGGCGGCTTCGCCACGGTCAGGCGGGCTTCGTCGAGCCCCTCCTCGAGCTACGTCAGCGATCTGCTCCAGCGCCACCGGTCGGCACCCTCCCGGGAGCAGCATCGAGACGCCCTGCTGGCCTCCTCGACAACAGCGGCTTCATAGTCAGCTTCGGCAAGTCGGATCTCACCCCGTCCCGCCGCTTCGCGCACCGTGGTATGGAGTTCCTTTCGGACCTCATCTGGTGTGACTCCCGGACCCGAGGTTCCAGAGGTTGGCGAACCTGGCTCGTCTTGGTGCACAGGAGGAGACGGTCCCCGCCAGAGTCTGGTTGCAGCTCTTAGGCCTGATGAGCGCGACTGCGGATCTCCTTCCCTTAGTCGGATCTACTCGCGCCCGCTTCAACTTCATCCTCTCCTTCCTGGCGCCCTTGACCAGAGACCTAGAGGCTCCCGTTCCGGTTCCTCCCTTGCCCTTCCACTCCTCCCCCGCTGGGCAGACCCTACCTGGCTTGCGTCTGGAGTCCCTCTCCTTCGCCTCCCAGTTGTCCCTTGCGTCGACGCCAGCCGCTCCGGCTGGGGTGCACACCTGCTGCCGATGTGCCACGGCTTCCGGCAGCTGGCCACTGGTCCTTGCGGTCAAGCTTTTCAACTGGTTGGAGTTACAGGCGATACGGCAAGCTCTCCTCGCTTGGGAACCGACTCTCGGACATCAGGACCTGATCGTCCTTCCTACGACTCAGCTGTCGTGGCCTACATACAGAAGCAGGATGGGACCCGCTCCCCTTCCTCTGCTTTCTGCTTCCAGCGCCTCCGTGGGTGTGAGGATCGCCGCGTCTCTCTCCGAGCGAGATACTTCCCCAGCCAGCTGTATGTCCTCGCAGACTCCCTCTCCCAGCTTCTCCACACCGAGTGGGCGCTTTGCCCGGACTTCTTCCGGATGATCTGCGCCATGTGGGAGACCCCCCTTATCGTTCTTCGCGACTGGGTGCTACCGCCAACTCCCCCTCATCTTGCCCGTCCCGAACCCCCTAGCCTGGGCGGTCGATGCGCTCCCCCTTCCCTGGGACGGCCCCTGCGCTTCCGCTTACCCTCCCTCAGTCTGTCCCCAGGGAGCTTCTCTAGCGCAAGAGATGCTACGCGATCCTGTGGCTGGTGGCGCCGTTCTGCTGGACCAGATCCTGCACCACCGACCTCCTGAACCTTGCCACGGGCCCTTCACTGCGGCTTTTCTCTTCTCGCACGATGCTCAAGCTACCGCGCCAGGCGCTCTACCATCCATGCTCTGAGGGACTCCTGCTACACGCTTGGAGGTTGGGCGGCAAGCCCTCACCGCTGGAGTTTCTCAAGTGAGGCAGTGGTAGCTATCGCTTCAGGCCGCGGACCCTCGACCCTGCGTGTCTACGAGGGAGAGTGGAGAGTACTGGGAGCCTGGTGCGAACTCCGTCGCCTCTCCCCTACCGATCTGACTTCCTTACTACTGGCCGAGTTCTTCCTCTGGCTCTTCGCCGAACAGCACTTGGCACCGATCAACTTCAGGGGCTACCTCGCTATGATCGCCAACACTTACCAGCACCTGGGCCGAGCGGACCCCAGCAAGTGTAAGGACCTCGCTGACCTTATGGCCCGCTGCGGCATACAGCGACCTGCCCTCCGCTCCCTGATCCCACGCTGGGACTTTCCCTGGGTACTCACCTGGCTGTACGCTAGCGTTTCGAGCCGCTTCCCCTAGCAAACCTGCCCGACGCTACGCGAAGACTTGCTTCTGCTCGCCGTAGCCACAGCCTCCAGAGTGAGAGAGCTGCCTGCGCTCTCCGCGCGCCCGCCTGCTTGTAGTGCAAGTCGGATGGCTCCGTGCAGCTACTAACGGACCCGGCCTTCTTGGCCAAGAACCAGTCCCCGTTGGCAGCCCCCCGGGTGATCACTGTACGATCGCTGTAGCCGATCGACCCCAACAAGGAAGTCAGACAACAGGACCCGGTGAGAGCCTTACGCGTGTACCTACGCCGAACCAAGCCGCTCCGCCAGGGACGCACCGGCCTCTTTCTCTCTCTGTCCCCAGGTAGACAAGACATCTCAGCCCAGACGATCTCTTCCTGGCTAAGATGGGTGATACGCTCCGCCTACCAGGACCTCTGCCCTGACGCTGCCAAGCGACTACACTGCGGGCCCACGAGGTCAGAGCCACGGCTGCTAGCGCTGCACCCAACCGCAACTGCGCTGTCCGAGACGGTCAGGCTGCCGTAGGCTGGCGGACCGAGTCGACCTTCACCCGGTTCTACCTCCGTAACCTGGTTGGCCAGCGAGACACACAAGACACTGTGTCACATGATATAGTGTACCACAAGACACTGTAGGTCACATACACTGTAATGCAAGACACTGATTGTCACATATAGTGTGCTAAAAAAAAAATATATACGACAGTGACCACTTCAGCGTCAATACTACTAAAAATGATTTCTACTTTCCTTTTCAAAATGCACTCACCCCTCGCCATCCAAAAGCTTTCGTTTTCTGCCAACTCTTTTCGCCACACGACGTCTTGAACTGGAACCATATTTGACAGCTATGTGTCCGACGATACTGCACAGCGTCCAGGCTTTCTTAGTGATGTACTCTGCTTCTTTCAGAATGTGGTTTTTATGCTCGTTTTCGGGTTCGTCTGCAAATTCTCCTAAAATGATGCCGATTGTCTTTGCCAGCAACGTGCAAACGTCTCGGTTAACGGGCATGATGAATATTTCAAGAGACAGCTTGTGCCGAATATCGAAAATATTTTTCAACTGCCTATCGAGGCGTAAAATTACAACTGTAAGGTCGTCAACAGCCAAGCAACTGTGGTACATCTTTTGTCAGCCATTTTCCTCATATGGGCTGTTTCCTGAATATTGTTCTAATACTGTATCGTAAAGTAACCCTGACAAAAGGATCATTAGTACTTCTGTATCTAAAACAGTTGGTAACGTTGTTATTTTTGTGATTTATTATCAAACATAACAGTTCTTATAGTAATAAATTAGTAAAGTGGAATAGCCATCGACGAATGATTTAGTTTGCATATTTTCAGGCCAACGTTTTATTCCTATCCATTTGTGGACAAACAAGGGAGGTCACGCTCCTAATAAGGCTGATGAAAGTGTGTGCTTTATCGCTACGCAAGAGAAAAATTTTACAATACATCTGTGTGCGATCTTATACTGTTATATGTCAAAGTTTTAGTCGAAATCGACGACTAGCACGGGACGGTATGGCTTCAGAGACAAAAGACGGCGCAGGTAAGAAAAACACTAATAATAATATATTTTGGTTTTATGAAAGTACAATATGCTAATATGTTAATTCAGTACACAGATGGATGCATTATATGTATCTATAGTTGATGATGTTTAATGAAAAGTATCAGTGGCGAAGGACGATCTACACACACATACACACAAACACACACACACACACACACTGTCGCAGTGTATGATGAGAGCCACATGTGCGTGGTAAACGCTAGCTTAGTATGGGTGAGTATTATACACACCTATATTTTGCATGTATGCCTATTGCAGTTGAAGCCCAATGCCCATGTACAAAAGCATAGATTTAATATGGGCCTCAATTCATGAGATTCTATCCTTGCATGTTGTTTGCAGAGCAGTGTGCCTCAGATTGTTCTCAACAAAGTCATGAAGATTTGTCTGCTGGTCAGTGATTTTGGACCCTGTGTCCTTGAGGCGTGGGCACGAGGTCTAAAATCACACCATAGCATACTTAAACCTACAGTTTACCTCTGTAAACATGAAATTTTGTTTTTTATACATAATTTTTTTTCTTCAGAGGTGCTGCAGCATTTTACAGAGATCACCCAGACACACCCCGGCATATCCGCAGGGGTGGCTGCTATACAGACATTGCTGTGGTTTCTGGAAACACACAAAAGTAAGATATTTTAACTCCAGTGGATAGTACACTTGTATAACAAGCAGTGAAGAGGAAAAGCAGATTAAGTACCTGTGTATCTCATATTCTAGTAACAACTTCAAAATATGATAAATTGTTTTGTCTATGATTATGAATCTCCGCAGCATGTTCTCTTGTTAATTGAAAATTTGTAATGTGAAAACAAATTTGAAACGGGTAAATACTGCTGTAACTTTAATTTTTTTCTTTCTAGTGGAGACGATTGCAGAGATTCGTGACCGATTGGCGCTAGCAAGTAAAGCCATGACTCAGTCTGATCTGAGTGTCCCCTCAATACAGTCTGGCTGCGAACAGTTTGTACGCTTCATCACACTCACAAATATACAGCGAGCTGTGAGTATACAACACTGTGATGTCATTAACCCCCTTATGCTTGCAGGCACCAGTACTGTTTACAGTACTGGTGCCTGCATGCGCAAGGGGGATAAAAGTTAATCCTTTGCTAGTTAAAATGTTAAAGACTAAGAACCATCAAAGATTCAAAGCCGTAGTGTGGGAAACATATGATGGCTTCAGCAAGAGGCATAGACCCACGTGAGCCCTTGCATGTGCATAAAGCAGTAGCCTGACAAAGACAATTATATAATTTTGTATTATGTATTGTATGCTGAGTTTTGCCATTGTGTGCAGTAGCACTGATGTTGCATACTCAGATTTTGCTTTTTTTCTGTGCAGGATTTTGATGAAATCCAAAAAATTTTGATATACCGAGGCTCATTATTTCTGAAGCAGCATTCTGACTCAAGAGAAAGGATTGCAAAGAAAGCACACCATTTTGTCAATGATGGAGCGGTAAGATAAAGTCAAGAAGCTTGACCCAAGTATCACCCTCAATGTAAACTAAAGCTGAAACCAAGTTTGCAAGAAGCATAGATTCTCATGAGCACCTGCAATTGCAGGGGGTCGTGAGAATCTTTGTCTATCTTTTTACTCTTTTCAAAGACCTTCACATTCCCTCAACCAGATGGAGAGGATCTGGTTGAGGGAATGTGAGGATCTTTGAAAAGAGTAAAAGAGTATGGCATCTTTTTATTGCTATTTGCTATGATTGTAACCATGCTGGTTTCAAATTCAATTCAAATTCAATTCAAATTCAAAATTCAAATTCAATTCAAATTCAAATTCAATTCAAATTCAAAAGAAATTTATTTATCCCTCAAGGGGCAATTACAGTTTTGCCACCACAGGTGCTGTTCACATTCACTCACTCGCTCATTCCACAAATTACAATAACAGAACTATAAAATGGACAATGACTCTGGATGGGTGAAGCCCGTCGCCAAGGCATCTCAATGGCCAGCGCCAGTGGCCTCATCCTGACCCGAACCTCCCTGACAAAAATAGAATACTAAGACAGCCCTATGTCTCCTGAACACACTATTATATGTTCTTTATTAAGTTCCTACTTGACTAAAGCTAGTACATGAAAAAACAAGATAACAACAGAAACAACATGAGATACCGTCGATACGGAAATGATCTCCGATCTAGGCAGCATAAAACAACGGTCAAAACAGCACCTGGGGGCCCATCGCCATTAGTACAGCGTTTTTTTATTGCTAGGCCATGACACATTCTGAAATCAGAAGTACACATTGCACATGTTTTGAAAAAAAAAAGTGGCTTAAAAGTTCAAACATAGGACATCAAATTTTTGTCTTGGCTTTAATCCACTGTTTTCAGTTAACCCTCTTAAACCCATGGCCGCATTTTCAAACTTTTGGAGGTGTTGTCCAACGACTATTCATGTACTTTTTATTAGAGATGGATTGGTCATGATAATTCAAGGGTAGTGTCAGATGAGCTTGATGCCTGGCGCCAAGCTCATCTGGCATTACCCTTGAATTATCATGGTCCATCCATCTGCTGCAGGGTCCTGGGGGCTAAATGGGTTAAATACATTGTTACGATTGTGGTTGTGTTGTCCTGTCATGCATGTGTTAATCTTAGGAAACGATCTGATATTTATTTGAGCTATCATGGTTACGATTCACGTACCTTTTTAGTAAGATTTTCTTTCGTTCGCTCGTAGAGCGAATTTCACTTCATTATGATACGCTAATTTTAGTCCGGAAGCTTCTAGAATAGTCGCACGGAGAAGAGCGGTCGATTTTTGTTTTGCGTAGATTAGCTGAGAATGAATCAGAACATTCGAGCTGGGTCACGCTGTCTAGTGACCTCTTACATGTGACGTCGAAGTGTGAGTGACAGTTTGCTACACTGTAGTAATTTTAGTCGTGGTTGTTTACTGTGCGCGTGAAGTTGGCAGCCGTTCAGTGTGTGTTTTGAGGGGTCGTGAACGGTTTGCCATACTTTTGTGTAACGTCATTATACATTGGGATTTGGGGCTGAAATGAGCAGTCGAATTTTGTAGACCAGTTTAGTTATTCTAGAAAGTTCATTTTTTTAAAATTAATATTTATGATTTCAGTTACGTGTTACGTTCTGATTGGTTGCGTTGAGTAAATTCTTTGGATTATTCTAGAAAGACATCTTACTATATAAAGTTGGTGCTAGGAGAGCACGTAGGTACATTGTCTTGCATTGTCAGTTGTAGAGACACACAGTTTATCGTAGGTACGTGGCCCGTATAGGGTGTACATTGTGAGAGATGTTGCGTAACGGTGGTGTACGTTGTATGAGAAACTTTGTGTCGCCAGTATGGACATTTGCAGAAGAGACATTGTATCAGTGTTGATGCATTTGGAAATGCATTGTGTGGAGATCGCATCGCTGAATTAAAATATTGTTGGAACTGTTACTCCCGTATTGTCTACATCCTTAAGCCACGTGTGACGGGTTGCAGCTGAATGAAGTTTATTTAAAAGAATCTTATGTGCGTGCGTCTGGTGTGTTTATCATACTACGACTCCATCGCGTAACATACATGCAAATTTGAACTCCTTCTGAAATCGTCCATTTTGAGGCTTCTGTGATGGCCCTTAACTTTCAGGCTTTTTGTCAAGTGTTCTGTCCTGCAGTCTGCTTACCTGAACTTTCATCCCATATACACTTTCTTTTGTTGACCAAAGCACTTTTTTTTCACTCCTGGACAGTCAAGAAAAAATGAACAATGACAAATGGCTTTAGTTCAAGGCTAGTGCCAGAATAGCTTGGTGCCTGTAGGCACCAAGCTATTCTGGCACTACCCTTGTACTATTTTAGTCAATCTTATTTCACACACTGGTGTATTCTGAATGATAAGGGTTAAATAAAACAAGATGGGATAAACCATTACACTCTCCCACTCTCTCCGTCAAAAACACTCTCTCTCCTCCTTCCAGTCCGCCCTCAAAACTCACCTCTTTCAACAGTTCAGTTCTAGCACTACATCACCACACTCCCCACCCCAAGCTGACCGTCGTAATGTATTTTCACTATTTGTGGTACGTGAGTCATTGTCTAAAGCGTGCGCATGCATGTGCGAGTTGTAAGTGCTCGCTTAGAGTTATAATTATTATAAGATAAGCGCATTATAAATACCGTAATTATTATTATTATTAACCCTCTAAGTCTCTTCTATATAAGAGCCGTAACTCACAAATTCTCTTTCATATGCGACCTGTACTCTCTGTCAAGGGTCTCTACCTGTTGTCTTTGACCTGGTTCTGATTTTGAAATATATTTGTAAAAGCCTCGCAAATTTGCCAATGCATCAGTGGGCTCTATAGCTATAAGGGTCACAGTGCATACACGTCATTGTTTGAGAGAGAGAAATACGTCGCATCTAGAGTATTGTGTCATTGCCTGTGTGAGGACAAAATTTCTACTTTTATGTCACCATCACTGCCTGATTTTCTGTAGGTCGAGGTTTTTTACTTTTTAACATTTTTCAAAGGTTCAAAAAATACAAAGCTGGCTAACGAACTCATGTCTTTCTCCAATGCGGCTATATCCAAAACTGCAAGTGAATATAATGAAAATAACCAACTCTAATGTGGGTCAACCGACTTCCTATAAACGGTCATTTAACTCTTCAAAGAGACATCCAATTTCAAAATGCTCTGAGGTTTCCTAGGCACCCACTGAATGAAAGACCTAATTTCAAGCTTGTACATATGCTAACATATTTGCATATATTTCGGAGATTTTCTTGTTTACATACATATGCACATACGCACACATACACAAAACAGACATACGGCACTTCGCGCCTAAAGTACGTTCTACAGTAAGGTTTGTGTAACTAGACATGACGTAATTTTTATCTTGTTACTTCACTGTGAGGGTTTTAGTCTAGCCCGCTGCGCCTGTGATGTCATTTGTGTTCTTTTGAAATCGTTTCACCGCATCTGATCCTAAAAAGTCTCTTCTATAAATAGAAGAGACTTAAAAAAGAAATGTTGCTTGTTTTGTTACAGACAATTCTCCTTCACAGTTACTCAAGAGTTGTGATGCAAGTATTAAAGGAGGCTGCCGCAGCTAAAAAGCACTTTAAAGTCTACGTCACAGAATCACTACCAGATGGCACAGGGTCAGTGACATGGATTTGTCTGAGGTCCCATTTTTACAGACGTTGAACCCTTTCACTGCCGAAAAAAAGTGAACAGGATCCAACTGCAAAGAGACATAGATACTCATGAGTCCTGGCAGGTGTAGGAACTCATGAGGATTTATGCCTCTTGCATAAACATTGTGTCCATGTTCTTGGATGACTGGGACTCTTTGGCGTTGAATTAACAAATATTTCAGCAACAGTCTGCATCCACTGGCAGTGAACGGATTAACTCATTCAGCCCGACGGCCGTATTTCCCAAATTTTGGAGGCATCATCTAATGACTATGCACCAGTTGCAGGAGATGGATCAACCATAATTGATCGACCATGATAATTCAAGGGCAGTGCCAGATTAGCTTGGCGCCGACAGGCGCCAAGCTAATCTGGCACTACCCTTGAATTATCATGGTCGACCCATCTCCTGCTGTAGTGTCCAGGCTGAATGGGTTAAAGCACAGACTTAAGACTCACCTTTTTGATATGACGATTGTCAGTGTTCATGTATTTGGCCATATTGTATTGTAATGTGCCTTTTATTGTTTGTATGTAAGGATGTATGTGTGTATAATAATAATAACAATAAAGAGTATTAAGGCACCTATACAAGATAAAATGTTCTAGAACATTTTATCTTGTATAGGTGCCTTAATCCTCTTTATTATTATTTTTACTATTATTATTATTATTATTAAAGAATTTATAAATTCGCAGGTGTACATTTTAGAGTGTACGCATACTCCCATCTCATCATGATAATGTCAACAGCTACTTTCTTCAGGATCTTGGAAGGGATTTTGCTAGTTAGGCGACTCTAGGCCCCATGAATCTCACTAATGTAGTCTTCTTCACAGTCCAAATAAAGGAGGGGGGTAGGGGAAAAAAAAGAGTGAATTGCTGGGACGATACACATGGTGGCTCTTGGATAGTGCTCACCTGATGCAAATGCCTAATGCTATGTAGTGTCAGACTTAACCCCCCCCCCCCCCCCAAACTTATATTTTCATGATGTGATTCTGAGTTGCATAATGTACACAAAACACACTGAAATGGGAGCCCATGTGATCTGTGAAATTTGTGTTTTCACTTGGTCATTCATTCATTCATACACAACACCATGAGCAACATCTTGCTGATGATCTGGCCCCATTTATATTATGTTTCTTGGACAGCTGAGGTTGATGAACGTTGAATTTAGGATGGTTTCAGGCATATCACTAGCAGTGATGATCATCTAATATGTTTTTATGCGGTTTTTTACTTGTACCTACATTGTTATGTCTTAGTTAAGTTTTAGTCTTTGAGAGACAACATAGCGCATGGAACCTAGACAAATTTCTGTTTTGTTTTAAAACAGACGATGAAGTTTTCTTGATTCTTGTAGGTGCTAACAGTCTGGAGTGTTTTATGTGTTTCAGAAGAAGGGCGTATTCCGATTTGACAGCTCTTGACATTCCCACAACAGTCATTTTGGATGCTGCTGTCGGGTAAGCAGTGGTTTTTTTGTGTGTGTGTGTGTTGTTGTTTTCATTCTGGGACTAAATACACCCTATATGATCACCCAGCAGGGCAAGAGGACTGTGTGTGTGTGTGGTTGTTGTTTTCATTCTGGGACTAAATACACCCTATATGATCACCCAGCAGGGCAAGAGGACTGTGTGTGTGTGTGGTTGTTGTTGTCATTCTGGGACTAAATACACCCTATATGATCACCCAGCAGGGCAAGAGGACTGTGTGTGTGTGTGGTTGTTGTTTTCATTCTGGGACTAAATACACCCTATATGATCACCCAGCAGGGCAAGAGGACTGTGTGTGTGTGTTGTTGTTTTCATTCTGGGACTAAATACACCCTATATGATCACCCAGCAGGGCAAGAGGACTGTGTGTGTGTGTTGTTGTTTTCATTCTGGGACTAAATACACCCTATATGATCACCCAGCAGGGCAAGAGGACTGTGTGTGTGTGTGTGTGTTGTTGTTTTCATTCTGGGACTAAATACACCCTATATGATCACCCAGCAGGGCAAGAGCACTGTGTGTGCGTGTGGTTGTTGTTTTCATTCTGGGACTAAATACACCCTATATGATCACCCAGCAGGGCAAGAGCACTGTGTGTGTGTGTGGTTGTTGTTTTCATTCTGGGACTAAATACACCCTATATGATCACCCAGCAGGGCAAGAGGACTGTGTGTGTGTGTGGTTGCTTTTAATTACTCCATGGCGGACGTGGTCACACTTTGAGGGATTTACCATTGTGTCCAGAGAATTAAAATGGTTATGCTGGGAGCGTACGATGGCTAAAGATAATTTTCAGATAACATTGCAATATCAACAGTTGTTTAACTTGTAGCCACGAATACGAATACCTTTATTGTCCCAAGATGGGAAATTTGTTTGCAGCAAATGTGAACATAAAAGAAATAAATACATTTGACTGACTAGAACACACTGACCGATTACAGTGAGTATGTGCACGTATATAACATCACAACCATCTGTAATGTTAATATCCACCTAGAAAGAAAACGTTCTTAAAAATTAACTGAGACGACACTACCTCATACCACGCGCACAACACACACGCACGCACACATGCAAACAACCCACACACACACACTTGCGTATCACATGGCATTGCAAATGCATAGACCTGAGGCTGACATCTTGACCGTCCGTCAAATGATGCCATGACTAGAGGTCTGTGCCATGGCATCATTTAGGAGATGGATGGATGATGGCGATTTGTTTTGCACGTCACATTTTTGTATCTCCTGGAGGAAGGCAACAAGGCTTATTCTTCGGATAAAATATGAGTATCATCAGATACAATGTGGAAGGCTTTGTTAAGCACCTGCTTCTCATACAAAGAAGAAAGGCAGGGCTGCTGAACACCAGTTATTTTGCTATTGATGTTGATAATGTGCTGGAGCTTAGTCTTATCTTTTAGGCTCATGTTCCCAAACCAACAGACACATGAGAAGGTGAGTACACTTTTAATAAAAGACTGATAACAGAGAGTTAAAACAGAGTTGTCAACATTAAACTTGTGCAGCTTTCTCAAAAGATACAGGCGCTATTGGCCTTTCTTGTGCAGAACATCATACTGACTGTCCCATTTAAGTTTGTCATCAATGGTGGTTCCGAGGTATTTGTACTCGGTCACCTTTTCCACTATTTCATCAAAAATGACAGTGTCTGACTGTGTTTGAGGGTTTTTCCGGAAGTCTATGCACATATCTCTTTTGGAAGCATTTATGCACAGAAAGAAGTCACGGCACCAGTCCACAAAATCCTGCACGACTGGACCATGACTGGTTTCGTCATCATAAAGTAGGCTCAGCAGAGCTGAATCGCCTGAGAACTTAAAATGCCTGTCACTGTGTGCACTCCTGCAGTCATCTGTGTACAATATAAATAAGAGTGGTGAAAGCGCACAGCCTTGCGGTGAGCCTGTAGAAACCGATTTAACAGTAGACAATGTGCCGTTTACCCAAACTCTTTGCGGTCTACACACGAGGAAGTCTAGGATTCTACAAGGCCAAACTGCTTAAAAACTCAGCTTAAAATCATTGGTAAGTTTCCTGAAGAGCAAGTGTGGTTCGAGTGTATTAAACATGGCACTCAGATCCAGGAATAAAATTCTAGCATGAGTTTTACCTTTCTCAAGGTGAGTGTGGATAAGGTTCAAGAGCGTTAACGTGGCATCCTCGACCCCTCTTCCAGGTCTGTATGAGAACTGCAGAGGGTCTAATAAATGTGCTGTACAGTTCATGAGGTGAGATTTGACTAATTTTTCAAAGGTTTTCATCACGAGAGATGTCAACGCAAAAGGCCGAAAATCGTTAAGTATAGAAGGGCAGGTCTTTTTAGGAATTGGGACAACTATGGACATTTTCCACATGGTGGAAAACCCTTTGTAGTTTGAGAGAGGCTTGAAAGATGATATGGAAGATGTCACAGAGCTGCGAGGCACAGTGTCTCAAAACGTGGCCAGAGATGCCATCAGGGCCAGCACTCTTCCTTGTGTTTGTACGCTCAAAAACCTTACACACATCCTCCTTGCTGATTTGGACGGTTCCATCTAACCTTGAGGAAGCTTTGATGTTTTAAATCACAGAACTAAAGTCATGGGTGTCAAAGCAACAGTAAAATGTATTCAATTCCTCCGCAAAGTCACCATTGTTATTACTACCTAAAGACGTCAATTGAGTGGAGGTTCCACTCTTACTCTGAAAGTCAGTCATTGTTTTCATACCCTGCCAAGTAGCTCTCAAATCCCCTGTCTTAAATTTTGTTTTTGTAATTGTCCTTAGCTTTACGTATTTCAGACCACACAACTCTCTGAATCTGTTTTCTCTCTGCAGGACCAGACTCAAAGTAAGCCCATTTCTTGTTATTAAGAGCTAGCTTAACACTTTTTGAGACCCAAGGTTTGTTGTTGGCATACACCTTGCACTTTCTAACAGGTACAACTGTATAGACACAAAAAGAGACACATTGTCCAGACCGATGTCAGCAGATGACAACCGCCTTTGAAGCAAGTGGTGATCAGTGATTTTGGACCTGAGGGCCTGGAGCCATGAAGTCCAGAATCACAGACCAGCACACAATGGATGGTTGTTTTCAGCTACATAATGGAGCAAGTGGACATGGTGCTCGTCGGGGCGGAAAGTGTGGTGGAAAATGGGGGTATCATCAACAAAATTGGCACATTTTCCATCGCCATACAGGCCCACGCCATGCACAAACCCTTTTACGCCGTGGCCGAGACCTTCAAGTTTGCACGCGTGTACCCTCTCAATCAGCAAGATCTTCCTAATGAATACAAGGTAAGGAGAAGATAACTATTCTTGAAAAATATTATAACCTTTTTTTTTTTTACCTCGCTTAAACCCTTCACTATCAGAAAAATGTGAAACTACAAAATGCAAGAGGCCAAGAACCTTTTGAGTCCATGCAGATGCGGGGGTCATTAAGTTCTTTGCCTCTTGCTGCGGCCTATTCATATTCCATGTTCCTCAGATTGATGGGATTATTCTGTGTTGAACATGCCCTTTTTTTCAAAGACATGCATCTACGTCCACTAACAGTGAAGTGGTTAAATCTTAGGTCTTTGTTAAGTTATTTGGATAAGACAGAGCACATTAATCTAAAGAATATTTCCTGTTTTATGCTGAGTTTTTTTAATAAACAGTAAAGTTTCCTCTCAATGTATAGGTATAGTGCTTGGACACACTGGTTGTCTCCCTTGATCAATCACTACAGTGCTGTTTTAATGGCTAAGGAAGGGAACCAGTGTGGCACTTGTATCTAGCCAAGTTATGTCTGCTCAAAGATAGTTTGGAGAGGTTTGAAATGAAGGATAGCAATTAACCAGAAGCTATAGCAATTAACCATAAAAGATGGAAGAGTAAAGCAGATGAAGAACATTTGTATGTTTGCCTGTTGGTTTGAAAGATACAACTCTAATTTGATGTTAGAATTCAAAAATTGAAATGCAGATTGATTTTGAAATTTTTATTTCCAGCCTGGACATAATTAGTCAATCAACAAAATATTTTTTTTGCGTGTTTATTGATCAATTGGCTGATTGACTTATCATAGACAAGTTGATGAAGGGAAAAACAACACAGTGTTTGTTTTGATTTTCTAATTTCTATGTTTGTTTGCATTTTTTAATACATATTATTATTTAGTTATGTTGTTTGTTGCTATCTTTTTCATTTTCATTTATTTGTTAACCTTTACTGTTATTCATCTCTTTATATTTATTTATCTGTTTCTGCTAGTCTACAATTTTTTGACTGGTTCAAAATACCAGACCAGAACACATGTATTTGTTTATTTATGCTACTATTCATGTTTTTTTTTTTAATTCCATTTGTGTGTCAACTGTCACAGTACAAAGCATCAACATTGCGGTCCAGCAGTGATCTGCAGTCTGAGCATCCTTTGGTCGACTACACTCCTCCGTCCTATATCACTCTACTTTTCTCAGACATCGGCATTTTGACGCCATCAGCTGTCAGCGATGAACTGATCAAATTGTACTGCTGACCATAGCTCATTTAGCCCTGACATACAATATATGGATCCACCACGATAGTTCAAGGGTGGTGTATGAATACAGCTTCATGGCGCCCATGTGAAAGTTCAAGAATGCTGTCAAAATAGTTGGCGCCCTTAGGCGCCAAACTATTTTGACAGCATTCTTGAACATTCACATGGGGGCCAAGGTGCTGTATTCATAAAAGATATAGAACGACCATAATAGTTAAATGGTGGTGTATAAATACAGCAGCTTGGTGCCCGTGTGAAAGTTAATGAATGCTGTAAAAATATTTTGGCACCTAAGGGGACCAAACTATTTTGGCCTTATCCTTATTTTGGCACTATCCTTGAACTATCTTGGTCGATCTGTGTCATTTACTGTTACAATACATAATCCTCAGATGACATCTTCAAAATTTGGAGAATTTTGCCTTGGTGCTGAATGTGGTTTACTTTTGACTACAGTCTGTCTTTGTGCATAGTATTAGTAGATCTTTTTTTCTGGATACCTACTTTCTGGCATTTTCGGATTTTGGCGATAAATTGATTAGCATGGTCAACCTTACAGGCCCAACAACCAACAGTTGACTGCCAGGTTAACATACCACGATGGCAGCACAATCTATGCACGCTGACAGCCAGGATTCAAATACTGCACTATGCCAGCGCACCAGTTGTCCTGTTAACCACCTCAAGCATCAGTGACATGTACTGCTTACAGTGCCATTGTCTGCGATAAATGGACATGATGGTTCAAGGGTGATGCTAGATTAGATTTGTCCTGGTACTCTTCATCTGTCATGGTTGATCCATCTCCCATGGGAGGTATCCAGTGTCTATAAATGCCTCACAAAGTTGTGAATTTACGTTTTAGAAAAAAGTCCTGAATGTCAAGATGAGGTATGACTGAGTTAAACCTTAACCTTTAAACTCCCAGTACTAAATGATTTCCATTCTATCGAACGGAAGTCATTTAGTTCTGTGAGTTTAAGAGTTAATATATATAATGCTTGTGTTTCAAACTTCAACTAGATGGCCACCAGTGGTAACAATAACATTTTGACTTTTAGTAGCACGTTTTGTTGAGGCGAATTCTGTAGGTATCGCCTCAACAATAAGCACTACAGACAACTAAAGCTTTGTGCATGCAGCATACTGTTCACAGTACCAGTGGACGCACGCACAAGGTTAAATTGTACATTCACAGGTCATAATGACCGCTGTACATGGGAAAGAATATTTAGCTTTCTATAAAAACAGAAGGAAAAAGAATCCGTCAAATTGAATTGTGAAAAATTCATGCTGCCTTCTGTTTAGTGTGTGTGTGTATGTATGTGTGTGTGTGCGTTTTCAGCGACAATACTTTTACAAAACACAGGCAGCATTCAAATGAAAGAGGCATAGATCATCATCAGACTTCACGCATGAGAATCTGACGAGATTGTCAGACAGTAAATCTGGGTGAGAGGGCACATGAGGATCTATACCTCTTGCAGATGGGTGGTGTTCAATTGTTCTCGGCAGTGAAGGGGTTATGGAAAATAACCTACTCTCCAGAAATATGGACGAATATATCTGAACGAATATGTATGTCATTGACATGTCCCACTGAATGAAAACATAGGAACTGTTCTAGCTAATAGTCCAAGCGCACATTATATAACCAAGTCCTAGAGCCACACCCACAACAAAAAAAGAAACAAACACACAAACAAAATAACTGCCCGAAGCTTCGTCCGGGGTTAGAACTGTCCAGGAGGCCTCCGTGTAGTCGTATGCTTAACCCCTTTACTTTCAGGCACAACAACACCACCCAACTGCCAGAGGCATAGACGCTTATGGATTCCCGCAGCTGCGGGACACGCGTGCGTTTATATCTCTTGCTGGCCGCATTTATACCCCAAGTACACTCGTCAGTGAAGGGGTTAAGGAAAAATTCATATTCATCAGAAATATGAACGAATATATATAGCCCCCCCAACCCCCCCCCCCCCCCCCCACCACCAAAAAAAAGAAAAGAAAGAACAAGAAAGGCAAAGCCATTATGGCTCACGTGTATGATCGATTTACATGTGTGAACTTTGTGACAAGGGCTGGCTTCTGCAGCAGCAAAATCCATGTTTTCTGAAAATGTAAGCATTTTGCATTTTTCACACCCTTGACCTTTGTGATGAGTCGACTAAATTAGTATGCATAGGAAGGTCTTATCATCAGCTATCTTTGTACCAAATTTGGCTGAAAAATTTGCAAAAATGTTTGTAATACAATTTTATTTTAAAATATTATGCATTTGCCCGCCTCTTGTGACCCTTGACCTTTCCAAGGGGTCATCCAAATTAGAATGCATAAATAGATCTTACCATCAGGTATCTCTGTACCAAATTTGTGTTTGAAGTTGTGAATAGTATTTGAGAACATCTTTAGTCAAAATATGGCTATTTTGGACCTATTTCCTGAGCTCTCATGACCCTTGACCTTTCTGAGGGATCAACCAAATTAGTGTGCATAGAGAGGTCTTCCCCACAGGTATCTCTGTTGAAAGTTTGGGTTTAAAGTTGTGAATAGTATTTGACAAAAAAACATCTTTTGTCAAAATATGGCTATTTCGGACCTATTTCCCGAGCCCTTCGTGACCCTTGACCTTTTTGAGGGGTAATCCAAATTAGTATGCATAGAATTAGATAGGTCTTACCATCAGGTATCTCTGTAGCAAGTTTGGGTTTAAAGTTGTGAATAGTATTTGAGAAAAAAACATCTTTTGTCAAAATATGGCTATTTTGGACCTATTTCTTGAGCTCTTGTGACCCTTGACCTTTTCGAGGGATCAACCAAATTAGTATGCATAAAAAGGGCTTACCATCAGGTATCGTTGTACCAAGTTTGGGTTTGAAGTTGTGAATAGTATTTGAAAAAAAAAATTATGTCAAAATATAGCTATTTTTGACATTTCCTGATCCCCTGTGACCTTGACCTTTGTGAGAGGTCACTCAAACTGGTATTTTTAGAAAGGTCTTGCCACAAAGTATCCTTGGGCCAAGTTTGAAGAATCTGGCTAGAAAAGTCTCCGATAAAATGCCAACGTTAAAGTTTACGACGGCGGACTGGCGACCACTGGCCCAAAACATATTCACTTTTGCCTCGCACGTGAGCCAAAAAAGAAAGAAAGCAACCGACCGAAGCCTCGTCCGGATTAGAACAGTTCACGAGGCCTCTTCGGGTAGGTAGTATGCTATGACCCCTTTACTTGCAATAAGGGCACAACCAACATCCCACAACTGGGGGAGCCACGTGCGATAATCTCTTGCTGGCCTCATTTCAGTATACCCATGCGCTTCCCACCCATAATCATGAGATGGCCTGCTCAGCGTTAAACCCAAATAACTTTATAACTTTCACACATTCACCCATCCCGCTTAAGCCCTTAGAGATATTTTCTGAGGTTAGGCGCTATAGTAAGTTTATATTATTATTATTATTATTATCATGCCTCGAATGAATTATCGCCACCAATAAGCAGAAGGTCATCGTGCCGTCGTATAGGTCGTCCCGATGTTCTAGGCAGGAAGGGGAGTGCATTACTTTCGCACTGGTGCTTTCGATGGGGGGGAAAAGTTGTACTTATTATCACTACCATCGTCATCATGTTAACCCTTTTAGCGCCAGTTGAAGTGAAGACTGTTTCTGGAATTTTCGTCAATTCAAAACCAAAAGGCCATGGCTGTCTCAGGAATATGGATACAAAGTGATGTCAGCAAGAGGCATAGATCCTCATGAGCCCCCGCAACTGCGGGGGCTCAGGATCTATGCCTCTTGTAGTTTGGTGGTCTGAAATTTTCTCGGCACTGAACGGGTTAAGCAGGCATCACCGATAATGACAAAATGCGGCACGATGTGTGGGCCCGTTTATTTCTCAGCGTCACACTTTTCAAGTGTGTGCTGGTGTGTGATTTTGGACAGCAGCAGCGACAACAACAATAAACATAGAAAAAAAAACAACACAACAACAGGGCTGACACACAGTGTCATTTTAAAACTTATCGTCGTTTTATTTTCATTACACTGTCAGCAACTAAAAGGTTAAAGTACCATTACGCATAAATTTGAAGACATATTTCAGCACCATTTGTGTTTGTTATGCCTTGTCGACACATCTAATAAACTTTAACAGCAGTTGGGACACGCAGCAAAAGCACACGCGTAATCGCACTTATTTACTCTGCCCAGCCGGCGTTTCAATCTATTTTTAGCTGTTTCTCGTACTGAAAGCGTTGTATTTATAGAACGGAGTAGAGTGATTGCCAAATTACTTGATATCAAAAACGACATGTGCTGAACTGGATTGTCCTGTGTCTAAATGAACCATAAGGAGGACGTCACTGCGGTCCCTCTGACGCACTAGGACATAGTCGATAAGGTGCCAGTGTTTGGAGCGAGGATGCATCCAGGTGGTCTTTCGACTGTCCTTTTGCTGAAAAGTAGTGTTGGTGATGACCAGTTGCTGCTCCGCACAGAACTCCAACAGTAGGCGGCCATTGTCATTGCAGTTCCCCACGCCGGCCGAGGACTCCTTTCCAGGCTTCAGAGTCCTGGCCCACTCTGGCATTGAAGTCGCCAAGGATGATGACTTTGTCGTCTGCAGGGGTACTCTGTAGGAGGCTGCGCAGGTCAGTGTAAAACTTGTCCTTTTCAGCAGGCTCTGCCAGGAGGGTTGGGGAGTACACACTGAGAAGGGTGACGTGTTGCTGGTGTCTCAGTGGGAGGCGCATGGACATGATGCGGTCTGAGTGGCCCGTTGGTAGGTTTTCCAGCTTAGTCGCAATGGATGTCTTGACCATGAAACCCACGCCTGAGAGCCGTCTTTCTGATGCAGGCCTGCCTGACCAGTAGAGGGTGTACCCAGCACCAAGTTCTTGGAGGCTGCCTTCGTCCTGAAGGCGTACTTCGCTGAGCGCGGCGATGTCGATGTTTAACCTCCGCAATTCATGGGCAATGAGGGCGGAGCGACATTCAGGGCGTCCGCTGTCTGCTTTGTCGAGCATGGTTCGGACGTTCCAGCATGCTACGTTGAGTCCGGTCGTGGTCGTCATGAGAGTGGATCCGTTATTCTTTCTTGTTTTTTGACCGCAGGAGAAGATGCCCGTTGACCGCGGCTAGCCAACTGGGGTTGCGAGGGGATGAGCTTTGGTTAGGCCACCTTTTCTAGGCCCCTCTCCGTGTGGAGCAAGCAGTGCTGTCCCTAGAGAAGGCTGCTTGGTCGTTCAGGGTGTGCCGAGTGATGTTGTCATCCCCAGGTCAACATCAGGCGACCAATATCCTGAACCGCCTGCATGCAGGTTTGAGACTGCGGCTTCCAGTGACATCTTTCACCTGCCGTTTCGCCCCTCGCCCGTCGCTACAGGACTTGGAATGGTCAGTGTCATGGTCCGTGGACGTTTCCTAAAGCCTGCGCGGTGGAGCTTTTTGGTGGAGTGCAGTGTGCGCAGTACTGGCCCCACCCTTTAAACCCTTGGTTCATCTGCCATGGCCTAGCAAGCTGGGACGATGGCATCGAGGTCCTCGGGTCGTAGGTTTTATATCAGACTGTCCTTGTCCTAGTCTCTGGCTCAAAAGCCTTCCCCGGAGACACGGGGGCTTTGATGTCAGGGGTTTCCTCCCTTAGCCTTTCCGCAGCCAAGCGGCCAGGCCTGCAAGGCAGCAGGCGACTCGTGGAGGGCAGAGTGCCACACTGACCACCGCCTTGTCCGCTGCAAACTCAGGCTCCACTTCAAGCCAAAACCCAAGAAATGGGGGCCCCCCAAGAAAAAGCTTGATGTTGCCAGCCTTCAGCGTGACGATGTGAAAGCCGCCTTTCAGACAGATTTACAGCGCAGGCTCAAAGACACAGCGGACCCAGTAGACTCCTCCCCTGAAACACTTTGGGAACAACTGAAAACTGCTATTGCAAAATCCTCTGTAGAAGTCTTGGGTTTCGCCAGAAAGAAGAACAAAGACTGGTTTGACGAAAACGATGTAGAGATCCAGGAACACCTAGCAAAAAAAAAAGAGCTGCCCATCAGGCCCACCTAGCCCAGCCTTCCTGCCCTGTGAAGAAGTCTGCCTTCCGCCTCGTCTGCAGCAGTCTCCAGCGCAAGCTCAGAGATCTCCAGAATGAGTGGTGGACCAGACTTGCACAGAAGACCCAGCTTTGTGCTGACAATGGTGACTACAGGGGCTTCTACGAAGCACTGAAAGCAGTGTATGGCCCCAGGCACCTGGTACAAAGTCCCCTGCGAAGCGCGAATGGCCAGGCACTCCTCACAGATAATACCTCCATCTTGAACCGCTGGTCGGAATACTTTCAGAGCCTCTTCAGCGCTGAGCGCACTGTTCAAGAAGCAGTCGTCCTACAAATCCCACACCTCCCAGTAAAGGTTGAATTGGACGAACCGCCCACCGCTGAAGAGACCCTCACAGCCATCCACCAGCTCAAGAGTGGCAAAGCAGCAGGCATTGATGGAATACCGCCAGAGATCTGGAAACATGGAGGCACAGCACTGCACAACAAGCTCCATGACCTCTTTCTCTGCTGCTGGGAGGAAGGAACACTACCAAAAGATCTCCGTGATGCAGTCGTTATCACCCTGTACAAGAACAAAGGCGAGAAGTCTGACTGTTCCAACTATCGGGGAATTACCCTGCTGTCCATTGCTGGGAAAATCCTTGCAAGGCTGCTCCTGAATCGGCTGGTACCTGCAATCGCTGAAGACCAACTCCCAGAGGGCCAGTGTGGCTTCAGAGCAAACAGGAGCACCACCGATATGGTCTTTGTGCTGAGACAGCTGCAGGAGAAGTGCCGCGAGCAGAACAAAGGGCTGTACGTAACATTTGTCGACCTAACAAAAGCGTTCGACACTGTGAGCAGGCAAGGCATGTGGCAGATCCTGGAGCGACTTGGCTGTCCCCCAAAATTCCTCAACATGATTGTCCAGCTACACGAGGACCAGCAAGGCCAGGTCAGACTCAACAATGACCTCTCAGAACCATTCCCTATTCTCAACGGCGTAAAGCAGGGCTGCGTGCTGGCACCGACCCTCTTCACCATCTTTTTTAGCATGATGTTGAAGCAGGCCACAGTGGACCTCGATGATGACGATGCAGTGTACATAAGGTATCGTCTCGATGGCAGCCTGTTCAACCTCAGACGACTGCAGGCCCACACGAAAACCCTAGACCAACTGATTCGTGAGCTGCTTTTTGCTGATGATGCTGCCCTCGTTGCACACACAGAGAGAGCCCTGCAGCGCATCACGTCTTGCTTCGCAGATGCTGCCCAGCTCTTTGGACTCGAGATCAGTCTGAAAAAGACAGAGGTCCTCCATCAACCGGCACCCAAGACAGTGTATCGCCCTCCTCACATCACCATTGGCGAGTCTGAACTAAAGTCAGTGCACCAGTTTACTTACCTTGGCTGCATTATCACGTCAGACGCCAAGCTGGACAAGGAGCTTGACAGCAGGCTGGCAAAAGCGAACAGCGCTTTCTGGCGACTTTTCAAGCGGGTGTGGCACAATCAGCAGCTGAAAACAGGCACCAAGATCAGCGTGTACAGAGCTGTGGTCCTCACCACCCTGCTGTATGGTTCCGAGTCCTGGGCCCTCTACCGCAGCCAACTACGACTCCTCGAACGCTTCCACCAGCGCTGCCTGCGTACCATCCTGGGCATTCACTGGAGTGACTATGTCACCAACGTCGAGGTCCTTGAACAGGCTGAAACTGTGAGCATCGAGGCTTTGCTGCTGCGGACACAGCTCCGCTGGGCGGGGCATGTCTCCAGGATGGAGGATTATCGCCTACCAAAGATCACCCTGTTCGGCGAGCTTGCTACTGGACACCGTGACAGAGGGGCACCAAAGAAGAGATACAAAGACTGTCTCAAGAAGTCACTTAGTGCCTGCCAAATCGACCACCACCAGTGGTCTTCGCTTGCTGCGAACCGTGACACCTGGCGCTCCACCATTTACAAGGCAGCTGTCTCCTTTGAGGACTCTCACAGAGCTAGCCTTAAGGACAAGCGGCTCAGGAGAAAAAACAGAGATGCCGCAGCTCAGAACCCTGGCCATACCTTCCCCTGCAGCCACTGCGGTCGAACCTGCCTGTCTCGGATTGGCCTCCGCAGCCACGAACAAGCCTGCAGACGTCGTGGGCAACTCCTATAAAATCTTCGTTCGCGAAGTCAAGTCAAGCCAAATGAACCATATCTAGACGTGTGTAGCGTTTCGTAACCATCTGTTACAGAAGCGTATCTTTGAACAGTTACGGCGGTAGTGGGCCTTTAAACAATGAACTTCAACACTGAGGATCTAACAATCTAGCATAACAACAAACTCCCCCCAAAATGCATACTGAGCGCCCTTTAACCCCTTCACCGCCGAGAAAAAAATGACCGCAATCTCGGTCTAGCGGCCTTTCCCTTGCACCTCCAGCGGCAGATGGAGCTTAGAGTGGTGCCTGATTAGCTTGGTGCCTTTTCAGGCGCCAAGCTAATCAGGCACTACCTTTGAAATAATACTTGTTTCAATGTTCTTTTCAGTAACTGCAAGAGGCATAGATCCTCATATGCCCCTGCCACTGCGGGGGCTCGTGAGTATCAATGCCTCTTGCTGAGACCACTGTGTGTACAAGTTCTTCAAGTTGGACGGATGTGGCTTTTGGTCGTTCGAAAGCAGGTTTTAAAAACGGTGTACGTCCGTTGGCAGGGAAGGGGTTGATTTAACGTTTTGAAATATCGTAAAGCATAAAAGACCCTCAAACGCCAACAACAAAATTACAAGTCACTGGCAGTGGCAGACGCGGCTTAACCATTACCATTCGGAATACACCAGTTTGTGAAATAAGTTTGACTAAAATAGTTCAAGGGTAGTGCCAGAATAGCTTGGCGCCTCTAGGCGCCAAGCTATTCTGGCACCACCCTTGAACTAAAGCCATTGGTCTATATCCTTATCTGTAAGTACTGTCATGTAGCTTGCATATGGCAGTGTACAAATTTGAAGCTTTTAGCCTCGGTATGATATGGGTTAAGAGACTAAGGGAGGGAGGTTCGGGTCTGGATGAGGCCACTGGCGCTGGCTTTTAGATGCCTTGGCGACGGGCTTCACCCGTCCCGAGTCATTGTCCATTTTGTAGCTCTGTTATTGTAATTTGTGGAATGAGCGAGTGAGTGAATGTGAGCAGCACCTGAGGTGACGAAAGTAATTGCCCTTTAAGGGATAAATACAGTTTTTTTAATTGAATTAAAGTACCACCATACAGGCTGTCAGTTGCCGGCCCTGGTTGTGACCATACACAGCTTGTTTTGTGGTGCTCTTTTTTTTTCTTTTTTTTTTTCTAGTTTATAGGACTGTACTGATTCAAAAAGTTAGGAGAGTCACTGTGGCCACAAGAAGACGTTCCTGCCAAGTTCTCTCTCTTGTGTCAGCTCTTGTTGTAGCAGAGGACGAAGGATTTCGAGTGCTGTCATGGTGTGTGGACCGGCCGGTCGGTGCAATACGGCGACCTCAGCTATGCACGTTGAGCCCATGATTGTAAAGGCGAGCGATATGCCGGGAGACGCCAGTGTACTGGAGGTGTGTTTGGCGGCCGAAAGTGTCTCTGGTTGAGAAACAATTGCTGGAGCTCAGCGTATCCGTGGGCTATGGCAAATATATCCTCTGAACTATAGAGAGGCCAGGGCAACTTTATTGGTAAATGGAATGGAGATTAGGTGGTCGATCTCTCTGTCTACACGACAAGATCCCTTACATTCCGCTGGAGTCTCGCTCAGAAACACCGACTACAAGGCTTTACATACAGGACATAACCATCAGTGTAGCAGACGAAGAGGTTATTACCCTCTTCGACAGACTCGGATGTGTCAGGCGCTCTTCTACTACATATCTCTCCAACTTACTTCACCCCTACACTCCTCCCCGCTCCCTCCGCTCCGCCTCCGACCCTCTCCGCCTCCACATCCCCCGCACCAAACTCAGAACTTTCGGCCCCCGCTCCTTCTCTGTATACGGTCCATCCGCCTGGAACACTCTCCCACTCTCTCTCCGTCAGAAACACTCTCTCTCCTCCTTCCAGTCCGCCCTCAAAACTCACCTCTTTCAACAGTTCTAGCACTATATCACCACACTCCCCACCCCAAGTCGACTGTCGTAATGTATTTCACTTTTTGTGGTATGCGAGCCGTTGTCTAAGCGTGCGCATGCGTGCGTGAGTTGTGAGTGCGCGCTTAGAGTTATAATTATTATAAGATAAGCGCATTATAAATACCGAAATTATTTTTATTTACATATGAGCGTGCCCGTAACACTAAGCTGACCCGCTTCCTGGCCGGCCGTCGGTTTGTTTACATTGCGGTCCCGGCGACGGTTCCACTAGAACGTAGTTTTCAGCGGTGGTGTGTCCTAGGTTCAGACAGAGTGGACACAGAGAAAAGGAGGGCAGGTGTGCTCAACTGACACCCGAGGGAAACACAGCTGACCCAGTAATTGATACGGAAATTGCCGACGTTATTGTGACATTCTTTGCCGTGACACCAACAGACTCTGACCCAAAAACCGATCTCGTGCCGTCCGCTTCGTCTGCTTCTGGCGAGGGCGCTGATGTGGGTCAGCGTGTACAGAAAGGTCGCCAGCTGATGGAAAGAGGTCGCCACGAGAAGCCGAAAGGAAATCAAACGAAGCTTACCAGTCTTGTCCAACGTAGACACCGATCAGTCGGAAACACCTAACAAAAGACTGAGGTCGGAATCTAATTCCCCTCCTCATTCTCGGCCAGGTAAAAATATACGCACTCTACTGCCAACAAAGGGCGGTCGGGAGACTGGAACTACTGAAACTTCCAAGTCAGACTCCGTGTCTCTTGCACAGGGCCTGACCTAACAAAATTGGTCGAATGTGTGGCTTTCCCGGTCCGGACCTCGCAATCGTCCCTGGACTATGAGACTGAGTTGCGATTTAAAGGAGTATAATTATGAATAGATTAATAAATACATTTTGTTGAATCCTTTATGAGTGATATATAAAATATCAATGTTGTAACGCTCAGCGTAAGAGGAATTAGAAATAAGCGAAAACGAAATGTAGTGTTTCGATATCTTAGACAGAAAAAAGTGGATATTGCATGTTTACAAGA
This sequence comes from Semisulcospira habei, assembly GCA_036245525.1. Lineage (NCBI taxonomy): Eukaryota > Metazoa > Mollusca > Gastropoda > Semisulcospiridae > Semisulcospira > Semisulcospira habei. The sequence continues at coordinate 107,216,050 of BTPG01000007.1, read as the reverse complement.
AACGTATATCACTGAGGACGTGAAGGAGGAGTGGCAGAATGAATGGGGTGGCCAATTGTTCTGCTCTTGTGTTAGCATTCATTCAATGGGTCAGGTTATCTTAGTGCGGAGAGATTTTATATATGATACAAAACTCGTGCACCACTCAGACAGAATATTGCCCCTGGAGATGTCTATTGATGACAACATACTTATGATACACAACGTATATGCCCCGGGTTTAGGGAACAAGGCTCCTTTCTTTGAGAGTTGGTACATTTTCGTCTGTCTTGGTGTGTGGAGACTTTGTCTTCTAGACAACAGTAAAGACATAATTAATGGAGACATGCACTCAGTGAAGAACGTTACCTCCTTTAATGATTTTCTGATTAACAGTGATTTGAACGACACATGGAGATTACTGAACCCACAGCAGACGGAGTTAATATGGTCTATAAATAACCCCGCTCAAGCTATACGGTTAGACTACGTACGCGCTTTCTTCCGATGAAGTGTTTGACAGAATTCTCTCCTGTGAGCACGAGTCGGTGTCTTTCTCTGACCATAGATGTCACTTGAAAGTACTGTATATCTGATGTTACTAGAGGCCCAGGCTACTGGAAATGCCTTCTCAAAGATGAGCAGTATGTCAAAATGATGAATGCATTAATCTCTAGTTTTAAAAGCTAAGACAGATGAAACGGATAGTCAGATAACATTGGAGTTATTAAAAATTCAAATACGTGAACTCAATATAAACTTTTGCCAAATTAAGAAACGAAGGAAAGCAAAAGGTTAGAAGATTTACAAAGATTCTGAATACTTTTGATATAGCACTTGCCCATAATCCCAGTAACATAGATATTCAGCAACTGCGTCAGAAAACAAAGAATGAACTTGAAATCTTTGAACTGCACGCTTTAAATAGCGCTTGAGTCCGTGTTCGAGTAAAATGGATAGAGAAGGCGAATAAAATACGAAGTATTTTTTTAATTTAGAAAAAGCTCGCGCGAATTCCAAAGTAATGGATAAATTAACGCTGGAAGATTGGTCAGTAGTTACAGATCAAAACAAGATACTGGAGGAACAGATGAAACACTTTACATCACTGTATGCATCTCGCACAGACCAGTCCAGCATGAGTTGCTTGGCAAATGATTTCATAAGTGACTCTGCAATCCCAAAACTTTCATCCCTTGATAGTGAGTCGTGTGACGGTTTAATAACAGTAGAAGCCTCCATTGATTTGAAACATTTAAATAACGGGCCATCCCCTGGCTGTGATGGTATTACAGTAGAATTCATGAAAATGTTTTGGGTCCACCTGAAGGACCTTGTGGTGACTCCTTGAACAAGGCCTTTGAAAGTGGCGCTTGGTCTCCTTCACAGACAAAAGCAGTCCTTACTCTAATACATAAAGGGGAAAATCTAAGTCGAGATACTTTGAGAAACTGGCGTCCCATCTCCCCAACAAATACAGATTATATAAAACTTGGTTAAATGTCTTGCTGTCAGACTGGCCAACGTGGTCGGAGATATTGTCCAAAAGACCAAAAAGGTTTTATCAGAGGTTGCTGAATCTCTACAGCTATAAGGTTAATATCATCGCCAGCGTCACTCCGAGTGGCTACCGCCTGACCTTCTTTCCGCGTGCTTCCAGAGGGGGTGGCATTGCCATCATCTACAGGGACTGTCTTTCTGCTCATCTCTCCTTCTCTCAGTCTCTCCCTTTTGCTCATCCCTCCTTTGAATCTGTCGAGAACGTAGCAACACTCCCTGGCCAGTCCCTCATCTTCTCGTGTATCTATCGCCCCCCTCCAAGCTCTCAAAACAAACTCACAAACTCCATGTTCCTCACCGAGTTCGATCTCCTCCTCGACCACTACAGCACACGACCCGGAAAACACATCCTTCTTGGCGACTTTAACTTCCACTTCGACAAACCCGACCACCCCGACACAAAACGCCTTTGCACGTCACTTTCAAACCACAATCTTACACAACACATCACTAAACCCACCCACCGACTCGGCCACACCCTCGACTGGATCATCACCCGCACCTCTGATCAACTCTTCCTCGACTCTGACACCTCTTCTGTGCTTTCCTCCGACCACCTCGCTATTCTCGTCGCCCTCAACCTACCTCCCCCGAAAAAACCAAAGCTCTTTGTCTCTCGTCGCAAACTAAAATCTGTCAACCGAGAGAACTTCTTCGACGAAGCTGTAGACCTTCTCTTGGACCCCGCCTCCTCTCCCGATCTTGCATCCCATTTCGATTCCTCCCTTCGAAAACTTCTAGACACCCATGCCCCTGTCACCACCTGTTCCATACCCAACCGACTCCCCTCCCCCTGGCTCACTGACGACATAGCTGAGGCCAAGCGCGAGCGTCGACAAGCGGAACGCCGCTGGCGCTCATCTGACCTCACCGTTCACAGAGAGATCTTCCAAACCACCAGATCCAAAGTCTGCAGAATGATCTCCGACTCCAAACGCAAACACCTTCAAAACAAAATCCTGGAATCCACTTCTTCCAAAACCCTCTACGCTATCATGAACACACTCCTAGGCACTTCTAACGACTCTCCTCTTCCCAACACACACAGCAAAGAAGAACTTCCGTCCGCTTTTTCCTCCTATTTCTCCGACAAAATCCAAACTCTGCGCAACACACTCGACACTCTGCCTTCTCCGCCTTGCCTTCCTGACCCCCCCCCCCCCCCCCCCACCACCACCACTTTTCCGGCACTCCCCTCTCGTCCTTCCGCCCCGTCTCTCAGGATGAAGTCCTCAAGACCATAAAGTCCATGCCTTTCAAAACCTGCGAACTAGACCCCCTCCCAGCTTCCCTCTACCGGGACGGCCTCCCAAAACTTTTGCCCTTCATTACCGACATCATCAACACATCTCTAAAGAATGGCTCCGTCCCCGATATCTTGACAGAAAAGGCTACTGCCCAGCTCGTATGCTCTCGCATTCTGTCCCGTCTAGATTACTGTAATTCCCTCCTTGCTGGTATCTCATCTGATCAACTCACTCGCATTCAGCGTATCCAGAATAATGCAGCCCGGTTAGTCCTTCGCAAAAAACGTACTGATCCCACTGCTAAAGCATCTCCACTGGCTACCTGTCAAACAGAGAATAGAGTACAAGCTGGCCACTTTGGCATACAAACACTATGACAATACGCTTCCTGCATATCTGTCTTCTTCCCTTGCCTCACACAATCCTAGTAGAAGTCTACGCTCAAGCTCACAAAAACTGCTTGTTCAGCCCAGAGTCAGCCTAAAAACTGCTGGTGCCCGTTCTTTCAGTTATCAGGCCCCTCACGTCTGGAACTCACTTCCACTGCATGTCCGTCTTTCCCCTACCCTGTTGACCTTCAAAACAAATTTGAAGACCCATCTTTTCCAGGTAGCATATCAAGATTAGCTTAGTCTGGATGTGCTGCCTGGAAATGTTGGTTGTTTCCCCATGTTGATAGGCTGTGTGTGTGTGTGTGTGTGTGTGTGTGTGTGTGTGTGTGTGTGTGTGTGTGTGAGTGTGTGTGTGTGTGTGTGTGTGTGTGTGTGTGTGTGTGTGTGTGTGTGTGTGTGTGTGTGTGTGTTTCGTGTTAGGAATGCGCCTACATGGTGCGAGCAGATGTTTATTTAAAGAGTGAGTGCGTTCTAATTTTTTTCCTTTTTAATATTTTTATTTGTGCTGTAAAGCGCTCCGAGCTTGCTGTTCGTGGGGAAGGGCGCTATATAAAAACTATGTATTATTATTATTATTATTATTATTATTATATCTTCAAGTCCGCCATCGTCCGTCCTCTCCTCAAAAAACACAACCTCGACCCAAACGAACTCAAGAACTACCGCCCAGTCTCCAATCTCTCTTTCCTGTCCAAGCTTATTGAGAAGGTTGTCCTCAACCAACTCAACCTCCACCTCGCCGACAACAACCTCCTCAGTCCCTTCCAGTCTACCTATCGCAAACATCACAGCACTGAAACAGCCCTTCTACATATCCTTAACGACCTGCTTCTCTCCACTGACTCGGGCAACATCTCCCTTCTTACGCTACTCGATCTCTCCGCCGCCTTCGACACCATAGACCACTCTATCCTCCTCCACCGCCTTCACCACTCCTTTGGCATCACTGACTCTGCTCACTCCTGGTTTCTCTCCTACCTCTCCGACAGACAGCAGTCCGTCACCATCGACGGCGTCTCCTCCAACCCAGTCAGGCTCTCCTGCGGCGTTCCACAGGGGTCCGTCCTGGGCCCGGTCCTTTTCACACTCTACACCTCCCCCCTGTCCAACATCATCCAGTCTCACCACATACACCACCACCTCTACGCTGACGACTCACAACTACTAGACAAAGACAAACTCGACAACACTCAGACACTACTGATTCGCACGGCTGACTGCTATGAAGACGTGAAAAACTGGATGACAGCAAACAAGCTCAAACTGAACGACTTCAAAACGGAAGCCATGCTGGTAGGCACTCGCCAGAAACTTTCCCAGCTCCCTCCCTCTCTCCACCTTCAACTCGACAGCACCCCCATCTCCCTCTCTGACTCGGTCAAGAACCTTGGCGTTATCCTCGATTCCTCGCTTTCCATGACCAGCTTCGTCTCCGCCACGGTCCAGGCATGTTATTTCCACCTCCGCCGCATCAGTCAGATCAGAAAATACCTCACTACCGAAGCTGCCACCAAACTCGCTGTCTCTTTCATCTTATCTCGCATCGACTACTGCAACTCTCTCCTTTCCGGCCTTCCTCACTCCACCACTCTCACTCTCCAGCGCGTCCAAAACAATGCTGCCCGCCTCGTCCTCAGAAAGAAAAAATCCGACCACATCACTCCCCTGCTCAAGCTCCTTCACTGGCTCCCCATCCCCCAACGCATCCAATACAAGATTCTGTCTCTCTGCTACAAATCCCTGAACAACTACGCTCCTGCCTATCTCTCCAACTTACTTCACCCCTACACTCCTCCCCGCTCCGCCCCTCGTCTCCGCCTCCTCATCCCCCGCACCAAACTCAGCACTTTCGGCCCCCGCTCCTTCTCAGTATACGGTCCATCTACCTGGAACACTCTCCCACACTCTCTCCGTCAGAAACACTCGCTCTCCTCCTTCCAGTCCGCCCTCAAAACTCACCTCTTTCAACAGTTCTAGCACTATATCACCACACTCCCCACCCCAAGCTGACCGTCGTAAGGTATCTTCACTATTTGTGTCACGTGAGTCATTGTCTATAGCGTGCGCATGCGTGTGCGAGTTGTGAGTGCGCGCTTAGAGTTATAATTATTATAAGATAAGCGCATTATAAATACCGTAATAATTATTATTTTAATTAATTGATGACACTGTTGAGTACATGAACCAAATAAACTCCCCAGGATTACTGCTGGCGCTCGATTGCGAATCTGCCTATGATAGTATATCAAAGGAATTTATTTTATATTCTTTAAAAATAATTTGGGTTTGGTCGTGAATTTGTTAGGTAGGTATCTGTTATTATGACAGACACTAAGAGTTGTGTTAATTACTGTGGCTGGTTGTCAGGGTTCTTCCCAGCACCACGCGGAATCTGTCAAGGTTGTCCGTTCTCACCATTAGCCTTTGTCGTTGCGATGGAACTCTTTGCAATTAAGATTCGACAATGTAAAAATATAAAGGGACTTGTAATGCCGTATGAGGGATCCGACAAACTGAAGTTATTAAAGATTCTTCTCTACGCTGATGATGTAACCATGTTTTTGAAAGACGAACATGACCTAAGAAACACTCTTGCCATAGTTGCTCATTTTGCAAAGTTTTGGGGCCTGCAGCTTAATATAAATAAATCAGAAGCCATCTGGTTAGCCTCGAAAAAGAACTCTGATGAACAATATGGAGTCCTCCGTTGGACTAAAAAAGTTAACATTCTTGGAATCTACTTTAAAAATGAGCAGCCATTGTCACAGGTTGAGGAAAACTGGACTGGTAGAATTCAAAACATGAGAGAAGTATAATATCGAAATGGAAAAAGCGGAAATTAAGCATTCGGGGGAAAGCTTGCGTTATGAAAACATTTATTATCTCACAGATGGTATATGCAATGCAAGCGCTCAGTATCTCCCCAGACGTACTAGACTAAATAATCACCTTGCTTTTCAGATATTTGAACTACGGAAGAGAGCAGGCGCAGACAGCATCGCTGAAACCATCGCCACACGGAGATGGAGATGGCTAGGCCACGTTTGCAGAATGTCACCCGACTTATTACCAAGGGTGGCACTGAGATGGACACCACAGGGGAAGAGAAACCGTGGGCGACCAAAGGAGACGTGGCGCCGAACCGTGGAGCGAGAGCTCAAGAACAGAGGCCTTACTCTGCAAACAGCACCCAAAATAGCAGCTGACAGACAAAAGTGGCGCTCCCTTGCCGTCGCCTCAAGCACCAGACGGCGCAGAGAGGACTGAATGAATGAATGAATTTTCAGATATTTATGGAAGAACACAAATTTAAATAAGAAGGCCTCTGAGAAGGTAAAACGTTCAGTTATGTGCAGTGATTATTGTGATGGGGGAATTAAAATGATTAACATGAGGGATATGCAAGCCTCCTTTTTCTGTGAGTGGGCAGCGAACCTGCGTACAGCCATAAAACCCACGAAATATACTACTGTCATCCCAAAAATGCGCTAGGTGTATTTGGTCATGACTTGATATGCTTTGAATTCAATATCAATGCCAAAAAAATGTAAAGGGCTTGAAAATATTAAGTCGACCTTCTGGAGAGACGTCATAATGTCATGGTTGGATACTGTTAAAAACAAACCCAGTACGGTCCTGTGGAATAACAAGTTATTAATGTGCAAGTCTAACGTTCTGTTTTTTTTTTTTTAAAGACTGGGTCCGCGCAGGCGTCTATCGAGTGGAGAACGTGAAGGAAGATGGCGAGATTATGTCGTTGGAAAATGTCTGTCGCATTGTTGGAGATTCCCCTGGGAGGCTGCTGGAATACAACGTTGTGAAAAGTGTCTTAACCTCGTACATGCGATGCCTTAATAACAACGCTGACTCTATGTCAGAGAGTATAACACCAACTTCAGCAAATTAGTTTAGGATAACAATTGTGCAGCATAAATACAGACCCCCACGTGCCCTTCATTTTTGGGCGATGAAGTTTGATGTCCAATTAGATTAATGGCAATGGGGTATTGTGAATAGAGTAACAAAGGAAGTGAGGTTTCGAGAACTACAGCGGGAAATTCTACACAATATTTACCCAACCAGTATTTTATTGTCTAAAATGGGAGTCGTTAATAATAGATACTGCAGTTTTTGTCCTCATGAAATTGACTGTATTGAGCATTTCTTCTACTTTTGTGATTCAATATCTCGAATCTGGAAAAGAGTTGAACAACGTTGTTCAGGAAAATGCAATGTACAGATACGCATAACCCCTGCCCAAGCCTTATTGGGATACCGTGATAACCTCTTAGGAGCAGCAGAAATTGCATTTATTAACCACGTCTTCTTAGTAGCTAAGCTGTGTATTATCAAGCACAAGTATGGTACACCAATAGATATCATATGTCTGTTTGAATTTGAACTTAGAATCAGGAAGCTTCTGTGGTAGAGACAACTGATAACGTTTCCGCCCTCAGACTCAAATCAGTTGCATGCGACTCACATCTCGCGTTACAGTAACTGTGAAACTGATTGTAACCTCTCTCTCTCTCTACTCACATCTCGCGTTACAGTAACTGTGAAACTGATGATAACTCTCTCTCTCTCTCTCTCTCTCTCTCTCTCTCTCTCTCTCTCTCTCTCTCTCTCTCACACACACACACACACACACACACACACACACACACACACACACACACACACACACACACACACACACACACACACACACGCGCGAACTCACACGCATACAGGAGCACCCTCTCAGCCTGCGCTTCTGTAACGAACTAAAACAAACTGTCCATCAAATCACCTTATTCAGAGTACAACGTAAACTGTTGTCTTATCTAGTGTATTAATGACCTCTTAACTTTTTCATAGTTGCTCTACTGTAATATAGTTGAGTAAATAAAAATAAAAAGGAAAAAATCCAACAAAAATCCAACCATAATTATGGGCTTTGAGTACCTTTCTCTGCAAAATCAAACAACTGCAAACAAATTCAACAGAATGGTTTGCCAGTACACCATCCCTTTGACCTAAGGTCCTCGGGTCGGCCGCGGTTGGCCCATGCACGCCTGTCTGCATCCGACTTCGGCTCGAGAATATTTTGCTTACCTTATAGACATACAGAAGCTATGGTGATTTTCCTTGAAACCTATGGGTCGCATAAGCAGCATGCCTAACAGGCGTTTTTCAGTTTCGCGGAAATCCACAAAAGTGTGGAAAAGAAGCATGCCTGTTACCTGGACGTGACGTTTGGACTCATACTTTTTTTGCACCTTTTATTTCAATTACCAACAGTTAATTTTTTGTTCAGTTACTTTTACACTTTACAAAAAAAAAATCGGACATCGATCGGTCCCAGAAACGTTTTCTTCCCACAACGTGCCTTTTTTTTTTATTCACACTTGTTTTCCCACTTTCCCCCACCAGTTCGAAAAAAAGATTCAACTGCTGTTGCCTTCGGGTATTTAAATCCTCTTCAAATTTCATTTGCCAATAGTTTCAAAAACTTGGTTGTTGCTGACAATAACCCGCTCGTGAGACTGCTGAACTGGCCGCACGTTTTCCATCACGTCTTTGTCCATGTTAGCCAGTTGGCGGCCTCGCCTCAGGTGTTGAAACAAGTCAAACTGAAACAGAAGTTTAGACACTTTTATTGTCCTATTCATGTTAATCATTTGGCTGTCTTTAGCAGAAATCTCCTCAACAAAAATGTGTTACCGACAGCCTAAGAGTTAAATATTTTGATTTACAGAAATGTTTGACCACTGACATCCTCATCCTTCGGCATCAATGAAAACATAAACTGAGACATAAAAATATAAAGTGAAGACGACGAGACTGACGATAAAGATGATGACTACGACGGCGCTGTGCCTGCCGGCACATATCCACACACAGAACAATCTCATAAATATATGCTGACCTGTGATTGTGGTCAGTGAGCGGTAACAGTGTCCAGATTGCCAGACGCAAATGATGATGACAAAGACGACGATGATCATGACGATATTGACTTCGACCACGATGATGACATTAACCCCCTCACATGGCCAGATTGTGTTTCTGTGTTTTTTTTCGTTCATTCCACGCCCAAAAAGCCACAGGCGTCTGAGGAATATAGATTCAGTCAAAGTAGTGTCAGCGAGAGACGTAAATCCCCATGAGCTGCCGCAACTTGTCTTTCATTTACGTCATTCAAACTTCATGTTGAGTTAGCCAAGTTCAAGTGTGGTGCCAGAATAGCTTGGCGCCTGAGGCGCCAAGCTATTCTGGCACCACACTTGAACCATCGCAACTGCGGATTTATGTCTCTAATTGCAGTTGGATAGTGTGCCCCTTTTCTCCCGTAAGTCAAGGGGTTAACCCCCTTGTGCGTGGCCGAGCCACCGGTTATTACAGCCAGTGGCGGCACACACAAGGGAACCAATCGTCGTCATCCTTATTTATACCGAGGAGCAAACGAAATGCGACATTTTTGGAATCATCTAAAACACTGAAGTGTTCCCGATGATTCCAAAAATGTCGCATTTCTTTTGCTCGTCAGTATACACCAACATCATTGTCGTCGTAGTACCTGCTCTCGTGAGAGAGTCTGCACATGTTCGCACACCGTCCACAAAACATTCTCGTAGCACGGCGGTGTGGTCAGGCTGCCGCGGTAGCGGAAGTATGGACTCAAATTATCGGGCAAAAGGTCACTCAGGTCAAGGTCGGCCAGAGGTCTCATATCACCTGTGGGTCAAGGTCACACAAGTTTTCAGTAGCCAGTCAAACCCCAGATCGCAATAAGCCACGTACAAGCTGAAAAGCTTATATAAATGATTCTAGAGATAATAAATTATTTTAGAACAAAAGAGATTATCACACACACACACACACACACACACACACACACACACACACACACACACACATGTTTTGTGGCGTTATTTCATAGTATTGCAATGATATAAATGCAGTAAAACACACACACACACGCACGCACGCACAAACACACACACACACACACACACACACACACACACACACACACAGATGATAAATAAGATAATCGAGAACCTGAGACTCCTGACGTTATTCCTACGCGGCCAATGTCCCCGCTTCGCGGGTGTAACCGGTGTCAGCGAGCTGGTTCGCCAAGTTGACATTTCACGCATTTCAGTGCATACTAATTTATGTCACTTGCGCTCGGTGCGCACGCGCTTGAGCACCGAACGCAAGTGACATAAATCAGTGTAACGGTAAACAGTAAACTATTCTGTCCTTGTCCGTTACAACTTATACTACTTAATTTTGCATAACTGCCCGCAGAACGACGTGCAAAGTGTGTACGTATGAACATCCGCATGCTTGTTCCCTCGAATGCATATGTGCATTTAAGTGTCTGTGGGTGTGGGTACGGGTGGGGATGGGGGTAGGGTGTGTGTGTGTGTGTGCGCGCCAGTGTGTGTTGAGGCAGAGAGAAAGAAATACCAATAATACGAGAGAGAGAGAGAGAGAGAGAGAGAGAGAGAGAGAGAGAGAGAGAGAGAGAGAGAGAGAGAGTACAATAATACGAAAGAGGCGTACCTACATAATTCAACATGTTGTTGGATGAAATAATGGACCATAGAGCTGTGTTCTCACCCTGAAATGCAGAGAAGATACGATGCAGCACACGTTATGTTTCAAAATATATCCTCATGAGCCCCCGCACTTACGGAAACTCATGAGGATATATGTCTCTTGCTGAAAACCTTATATCAACGTTCCTTAGACAAACCAGAGTCCTTGGCGTGGCTGACAACGATTTTAGACACACATTTTGCGACCAATGGCAGGGAAGGAGTTAATAAGAAGCAACGCTGACAAAACAAATGTAACCCCTTGACTGCTACCAAAGACAATACATTATAAGACAAATCACTCGCCCCGAAAGTGCGAGGCCTCGCTTTGAGAATTTTCTCCCTTGTAATCGTGTTGAATCATGGCTGACCGAACGAGGCAAGGGCCACGGTCTGACTTTTGCAGCGCAATTTCTTGTTCAAACGCCCGCTACAAGCCAAGTTTCACCGGCATGTCATTTTTCCTTTTTTCCGAATGAAGAAACAAGGTAAGCTGATTACTCTGTGGTCTTATCTTTACATAAATGCATAAATTTACGACCGTATAATAATTTCATGGCGCAGAGGATGTCTATCTCGAAAATTTTCGATTCTGAATTAGAGTTGCCAGGGCGATACTCAGGCAGAGTCCCTCGTGTGATATGTATCTTTGGGCTTAAATCTGGGAGAGTGGAAAACTGATCCAACTGCAAACAGACCCTAGCCGGCTCTCCACGCCGTGAATTCCGAGAAATGTCAGTGGAAAGGTGGTCTAACGACCATTTAGATCCAGAGTAATTATACGTTTCTAGTAATTTTGTTTTCAAATGTAGAAGAGGGCAATATGTACATAGACCAGTTTTCCTGCCCCATTGTATCCACTTTATGGTGGACTAACTCAAGTTACATCTAGTCATTTGTGCCACACGTGCTTAACTTGGGCGAGGAAAAGTATTCTTTAGGCTACACGGACCTTTCCCTTTCGTTTAAGGCAATACGACTGATAGGGAGAATCCTGTGTAATTTTCACGTTCTTAATCGAGTTGTTTTAAGACCGATGTTCCGATCAAAAAGAGGAAAGTACTGGTGAGAAATTAAGCAAAGAAACCTTGAGTTGTAAGGTCGTTGATAAAATTCAGTCATTGCAACGTTACTTCGCTTTCATTGTCTATCAAGACTTAAAATACAAAAGTATAAAAGGTCATGCAGAACTCTGTCCACTGTACTGTTCTCACGAACTACGCCTACAGACTACAGTATTTAGCTGGTGGTGTTTTAGTACTTGTATTTCAGGCTTTGTTATTCTCCCAACAAATGTCCGGGTGCAGAATTCGCGCAGGGAAGATCTGTTGGGACTTTTACCTGCTGAGTTGCGTTCACGTTCCTACAGGCTGTGCAGTGTCCATTTTGAAAACAGCCAGTTCACGTGCGCCGACTGTGTTTTCGGTGCCCAACCCACCCCCACAACTAACAACAGAGACGAGGGATACTGGTACACATTCAGAAGCGCCGCCTCACAAGCAGGCACGCATGTCACTGCAACCAGGTACTTTCAATGAATAAATATAATTTGATTTATAATTTGTAAGCTGAAAATTTTAATTTATAAAAAATTACCAAACAATGACAGCACAAAAGATCCGGCAGTTGTGTGAGTTGTTTTCACAACTGGGGTCGTAAAATCTATTGACTATTAAAATCAGACAAGCAGATTTTAAATTTGGATGAATTTTCGATGGCCTTTTTGTGTGTGTTCGCGCCTGCATGTGTGCGTGAAAATACATTTCTTGTCAGTCAGATGAAATGTGAATTGGATTTTTTTATCTGAGTAAATATACTGTGGATTATCATGATATCATTAATGATTTAATGCATGGTTGCTTGTGTGTGTGCAGATGAGTCCAGTGGAGAAAATGGTGTGTGTGTGGGGGGGGGGGGGGGACTGCCGCAGCAACAGGTGGTCAGGACAGCGATTCACCAAGAAAGGAGGCTTTGAAGAAAAGTCTCAAAACTGTGCGCAACAGATTGTACTGCCTGCAGAAGAAATGTAATTACGACAGAAAGACGGCAAACAAGGAAAGAAAAAGACATTAACACTCAAAGAGAAGAAGGATGCAGCAGCGAAGAGCCGCTTGGCACATTTTTTGCCTGATTCGTGTGTTCAGTTTATTTCAGCACAGTTGCGTGAAATACACAAAAAGAAACAAGGTCGGAGATGGACGGAGACAGAAAAAACAACAGCTTTATCTTTGTTTCATGCAAGCCCCAAGGCATATCGTATGCTTGCAAAATTCTTTGTCCTCCTGTCAGTTTCAACCTTACGGAAAACTATGCAAAAGGTTTCAGTCTCAGTGTCCCGGCTTTAGTGCCAAGATTCTGAAAGTGCTTCAGATTAAACTGTCTGTACTGCCGCCAAAGTCAGATCTGTGTGCAATAGTACTAGATGAAATGACAATAAAAGAACAAGTCACCTACAACAAGAAACGTGATCAAATAGAAGGGGCAGAGAATTTTGGGGAGGATGAGAGGACAAAGCTTGTGGCAAACCATGCGACTGCCTTTGTTGTAAAGGGTTTAGTTTCCCACTGGAAGCAGCGGAAGGTCTGGTGGGGGAGGAGGGAGTTGTTGGAGAACATAATTCTGATCGGTGATGACATGTTTATCTGTTTACCTGGTAATGACTTTTAGATGTGAAGGCGGTGGGCATGTGAATGATGGTATTGTCTGTTGTACGTCTTATGATAATTCAGCCTATTGCGTATATTCATGTTGACCTGCTATTTTGTGTATGATGAATCATTTTGTCATACATTTACATGTGTTGGGTGGATGGATGAATTGAGAGGAGGAGAAAGAACAGGTAATCAGTGATAATTTCTTATTAATCTCTTTGTGCATACAACGCCAGGTACTGTTTACAGTTTCTAACGGGTGTATGCATAAGGTGGTTAGCGTGGCCTGTGTATAATCACTATTTGGTTTTCTTGATAATACCTGCTGCAAGTTGAACTTGTATTAATAAACTGATCTTTTTGTGAGATTGTTCAAACCAACTGATGTTTGCTGTAAATTAGTTTTTATTTAGTCCTGTGTTGGTGGTTTGTTTGTATGTGTGTTCGTTTGTATGAATGTGTGTTTGTTTGCGTGCACGTGTGTATGTGTGTGTGTGCGTGTGTGTATGTACTAGACATCAACTCACACTCACGGCAACATTGAAATGCCTGATTTATTTATTTTTCTATTACACTTTCCGTGCTAATTACCACTTTTCCGAAAAATCTTTCGATTAGGAATAGAAAAATAAATATCTTAGAAGCAGAGCTCATGTGACTTTAAAACAGTTTTCCGCAATTCACACACAAAAAGCACCTGTTACCCTTCAAAAAGCCTCGCGTCAGAGCTCGAGCCCATTACCAGATAGTGATAGACGTATGGCCACAACACGATTACACCATGGGACGCAACTGCTACACTGACCTCGCTTTTTTCAGTAAGCCTTATGAAGGAGCGATCTGTCGTATAATGTATTGTCTTTGCTGATACTGACGATACCGTTCATCGGTAAAGAAGAGTCGAACGGCCGAATCGTCAGTAGCAGTCAAGGGCTTACAGTGATCTCAAATGATCAATGAAATTGCGCCGGTCAGTGATTTTGGACCTTAAGGGCCTTACAGATGACGATCTTAAAATCACCTACCCCAAAATCAAACATAACAGCCAACACTGCGAGCCCGTCTGGTTGTAACTTGGCTTTCTTAAGACTTCCATATCTGGAGGCGAACGTCACCACATGCATCTGGGACGAAATGAAATGGCAAGAAACGTCATAGACTCAATGTGAATGTCATTTCCATATTTGGAGGCAGACGTCATCACATGCATCTATGACGAAATAAAATGGCAAATAACGTCATAGACTGAATGTAAATGTCACTTTCATATTTGGAGGCGAACGTCACTACATGCATCTGGGACGAAATGAAATGGCAAGAAACGTCATAGACTCAATGTGAATGTCACTTCCATGCTTGGAGGCAAACGTCACCACATGCAGCTGTGAGGAAATGAAATGGCAAGAAACTGAACGGCACTCACTCAATGTGAATGTTACCAAAGACAATACGTTAATGTACCGTCTTTGATGTTACTAAAGAAAATGATGGCGAACTTGTACCATATAAAAAAATACGTCAACTCGAACACTATTGTCTAAGCACTATGTTAATCCCCTTGTACATAAACAAGAACTGGTACCGTTTATAAAACCAATGGCTTCATGCACAAGACGGTTACCATTTATGATAACAATCGACTAGCGGTTTTAAATAACCAGTGTTCGCGTTAGGGTTTTTGACAACCTGTATTTTCTTTCGCAGAACCTGCTGTCAAAATTTCGAATCAGTTCCATGTTATTTCCGGTATTTAACAATTTTCAGTACCCTACTTACGCATTCTGTTAAATTCGGTATTTTTCTAATCGGTACGGTCTACTGGCTGCTACTTTCCTTTTCGCCATTTGCCCTCAACAACAGGTTTGACACCGACAAATACCGGTTAACCCTTTGTGTGTTGGTAGAGGTTTTAGCCGCGATGATTCCTACAGGAATCATCGCGACTAAAACCGCTACCGACACGCAAATGGTTAACGCATTCACTGATAACAATAGGCCTAAAGTAATACGAGTACATTGCACGTAATAAGGCATCTGATAAAGTACTTTCAAGAGACTATAGATTCAAGATTCAAGTCATTTATTACTGCAATGTGAATATTCTCATTGTGACAGCTCACTAGAGCATAAAGAAGGAAGCTAAAGATTAGTATATATAAGGTAAACGTGGCGTACAACTGACTAAAACAAAAATAGATAAGTGTCACCACGTTACAATCAAGTATCCAGGTACACATCACATAAAACAGGCAAGACAAGTAAATATCAAATTCCGTTACACGACACTCCCTTCAGCCTCAGGATGTAATGGCTTAACTTACCTCCAATGGAAATCTGACCCCATTTACTGCATGCTCCGAGCCATCGTCTCTCTGAGAGGACCAATGGAAATGCAGCTCTGCCATGGTGTAATTGGTTGCGAACGAATCCAACCCGGTCAGTGTCTCCTCCTGTTCTGGAATCAGTTTGACTGCAACGCGGACGATTGACATGTGCCTTTAGAGACATGGTATCAAGCCGCTGGCACTGAGGCAGTAATGCCATTGCTGTCGGTGAAATGTCTTAACAGTAATACCCGTTGTTATTAATAGCACACACACCAAAGGAAATATCACAGCTGTTTGGTTTGTGAACGTTGTTAATAACGCGGACAAAAGTTACTTGAAAAAAAGTTAACGCTTAGGGCTTAACCCCCTTAACTGCAGAGAAAAAGCGAACACGACCCAACTGCAAGAAACATTAATCCTCATGCGCCCCCGCAGTCGCGGAGGCACATGAGGATCTATGCCTCTTGCTGAGACCAATTTGGGACGGTTTTGGCTTTGGTCGTTCCATGAACACAGATTTCAGCAATAAAAAAGTACGTACAGTGCTAACGTCTTTGTCCACCGCGAAGGTGATTTCAAAGACGGGGAACCGATGAGGGTCTGAACAAACTTTGACCGGCCCAGTTCTCCACGATTCACGAGAACAGAAAACAGGATGAGGATTTCATCCCAAAGTCTACCGTATTGTTTGGAGCTCTGATGCGTATATCTTTTATGAACATTCAGAGTTGTTCATATTTTTAGGCTTATAATGCTGATCCATTTCCCTCCTCCCTAAGCCAGCCTCTGATCAACACACACATCGGCGCACACAAATAAAGACAGACACACGGCGCTCACGCTCGGTGGGCTCGTGTAGCGACAGGAATCCATCTCCTTCTACTCTAACCCACCCGCTGATCCACACACACTGGGACACAGAAATAAAGACGGACATACGGCGATTCCCGCCATTCGTAAGCCTTATGGTCTGGCGTAGCATAGATATTCTGAAGAAGAATATTAGCACGAGCAGCGAAATGAGGTCACCAAGTTTCACGTCGTGGCATCGTTAGCCCCACGACGCCGTGTTCATAGTGACGACTCGATGTTATACGTTATCATCGCAGTACTAACATTTGACGTTATCAGAGGATCGACTTTGCAATTTTCTTGCTGATTTTCATGCCTAGAGCTTACAGGTGAGGTCACAATTTGACCTAATCCTACCCCAGGGCCGGGACAAATAGCAGGCTTATGTAAACACTGTTTATGAAAAATCATGCGGGTATTAATGAGAAGATAGCTTTTTTCGTAAAAGAAAAGTAAAGTTATGTTGGCTGTTTTACAAATGACTCCGAAAAAGTGGTGCAGAAAACTGTCGGATTTTCACACCTTGGGCATGCAGGTCACAATTGACCTAATCGTACCCGACAGCCCGGACAAACTGTAGGCTTATGTAAATACCGTATGCGAAATATCATGCGATTATTAATGAGAAGATTGTTTTTTGTGGGTTTTTTTTGTAAATAGGATTCAGTTGTTTTAAGATTAACCCATATAATTCGTGAAATTAATGCCAAAAACGTGAAAATATATTGTTTCAAAAAATATTAAATTATCACTCAAAAGGTTCTAGAGGTACAATGCTGGTTAACGAACTAATTCAATATCTCCATTTTATCTAGCTATATGCAAAATATCTAGTAAAAAGAAGAAAATTTACGGACTCTAGTGTGGATCAACCGGTTTTTGTGAAACTGCCATTTTCTCGCCATTGAGCATCTTAACCAAAACATCGAAAAAAAGGTCCCGAGACAATTCTCTTAGGGACAATGTCCTGAAATTTCAAGCTTGTCCGTCCTCAAACGCGGGCTCTAGTCGCTGTCACACACACACACACACACACACACACACACACACACACACACACACACACACACACACACACACACACACACACACGCCAAAAAGACGTTCTCTAGCAAGGTTTGCGTAACTAGACGTGACGTCATTTTTATCTTGTTACTTCTTTGCCAGAATTTCTGCCCCGCACACCAAAAACGTCATGTGCATGCTCCGAAATGCACTCCGACCAGCCCCATTTCAAAGTCTACCGTATTTTTTTTAATACGGTAGTCAAAAAGACTACTCATGCATTACGATTTTAGTACATATCTCCCCCCCCCCCTCCCCCGCCCCCTATACCCCGCCCCTCCAGCTTCCTCAATGATTTTCACGGGTGATGCCCCAAAATGGCGTCGGGGGGCGCAAACAGCCGACTCCCGGAAATCAGAAGTAGGTCAAGATTGCACTGACGTGTTTCGACGAAAACAGTTGATCAAAAGCCGCCCGGACAAACGTGCGACACCGCATGCAGTAAATGGGATCATGGGCCAGTTGCATAAGCGAGCTTAGTCCTGCACCAGCCACTAAGCAAGGTGCGCCGCTATATTTGGAGGTAAGTTAACTCATTACATCCTGAGGCTGATTTAAAAAAAAGTGTTTATTGTCCTATGAAGGCCACATTACAGGTTACGAGACAGATCAACCAATGTATTTCAAATGTGGTGCCAGAATTGCTTGGTGCCTCCGGCGCGAAGCTATTCTGGCACCACCCTAGAAGACGCAAAATTGACCTGTTTCTGATTTCCGACAAAACATCTATTACGTTATTCTGCCCGGAACCACCCTTGAACTATTATAGACGCTCTGGTGTAATTGAAATGAAATGAAATGAAAAATGAAACTTGAAATGAAACTTTATTTCTGAACGGAAGAAGCAGTTAGCACATGTGCCATTTTTCACGCTTGCCGTTGCTAAACTACAAAGGTACAAATCTGCTAAAGGTACAAAGCTACTAAGATACAAAAGTACAAAGCTACTAACATGAAAGTGCACATAATATAACAAGTCATTCAAAAAGAGATGGATAAGGCAAAATGGAGGGCACCAATTATGATTACTAACAATGTGAACGAAAAAAAAAAAAAAAAAAAAAAGAAAGAAAAAAAGATAGTCTTTAAAATTCCTTCTTTCACTAAAATCAAACACGCGCGCACGCTCGCGCCGCATGCTCACACACACACACACACACACGCACGCGCGCGCGCACACACACCCATATACACGCACGTGCGCGCGGAGGTTAATATCAAGGCTTTAGGCGATGGAGATACCCGAACCAGTGAATGAGCTGTTAGATAGCAGGTACTTGAAGAGGCTTTCCTTGAAAGAGGGGAGTGAACCAGTGTGTGTTATGTGCGCTGGCAGTTTATTCCAAAACGAGGCGCCCGAGAAAGCAAGGGTGGTTTTAAATAAATCTATCCTCGGGCGTGGTGTGATGAAGTTTCGCCTTGATGTTGAATAGCCTGAAGCTACCTTGGTGAAGAGATTACACAAGTATTCTGGGTGGATTTCATTCCAGATTTTATACATGACTACCCCTTTGTGGTGCTTGTCAAGAGGAAGCATTTTTAGTTTTTCAAATTTTTGGTCAGTAGTAATTGTTTAGAGCTGAGACTTTCTCACCAGTGTAACCGTTGTTAGTGACGACGAAGGTGTCTGTGAGAGGCCGGAAGTTGATGAAGTCCACCGGCGCCATATTACTGAACCGGACCTGTGACGTCAAGATGTTGACAGGCGACTGATGGTGCCCAGAGCACTGTGGATAACGCATGGTCCACTTCTCAGGTCCTGATAATATTATTATTATTATTATTATTATTATTATTATTATTATTATTATTATTATTATTATTATTATTATTATTATTATTATTATTATTACTATTATTATTATTTTAAAATAATAATAATAATAATAAGGAAGATTTATAAGACGCCAATACATGGTAAGATGCTCTAGGTGCCGTACATATGAACAAAACGTACAAATATTACACAAAAAGTGACAAAGCCACATGTACAATTACACAAAAGAACAGAATTATGACTAAATACATGAACACTGATAATCAAAGTGGGAAAAGATGGGTTTTAAGACTGTGTTTAAAACTGGCACTAGACTCGCTGTGTCTCAATGATTTAGGAAGATCATTCCAGGCTGATGGACCCTGGTAAGAAAAAGATCTCTGCCCAAATCCTTTAGTCCTTACTGTAATAATGATAATCATCATCATCATCACAATGATAACAATAATATATTTCCTGCAAGTGCCTATCCATGTTGAAAAAAGTTTCTAAGCGCAGTACGACCAAAACAGTTAAAAAAATAAACGGGGAAAAAAACCAACCAAAGTAAACATCGAATTAATCAGAATACGGAGTTGATTTACTATAAACATGAAAGTTGTGAAGACTAAAATTAAAAATAAACAAGAACTGAACGTTTGATTTTAGTATTTAGAGCCTTCAGGAGTGTGTCTCGGAGACTAAGATGTGGATGACTTCAAACAAATTACAACCGAATGACGGAAAAACCGAGGCCATGATCACTTCTTTCCCGAGGCTGACGAAGATGCTGACACCCCCCCCCCTCCCCTCCCCCAGTCATTACAAATCTGTGGTGCCAGTGCCCCCTTCTCCCCCCTAGTACAAAATCTGGGTGTCACACTTGATAGTATTCTGTCCATGCGCCTTCATGTGAACAACGTTTGCAGATCCGCCTATACCGAATTTCGACGTATTGCTTCAGTCCGCCCTATCTGACACCTGAAGCAACTAAAGTACTTGTCTGCGCTTTTGTTTTGTCTAAATTTGACTATTGCAATGCACTTTTGCCTGACTGTTCCCAGTGTCTGATTGGCAAACTCAAGAAAATTCAAAACTCATATGCTAGGTTGATTCCTTAGTCCTTAATAATAATAATAATAATAATACATAGTTTTTATATAGCGCCCTTCCCCACGAACAGCAAGCTCGGAGCGCTTTACAGCACACACAAAAATATTAAAAAGGAGAAAAATTAGAACGCACTCACTCTTTAAAAACACCTGCTCGCACCATGTAGGCGCATTCCTAACACGAAACACACACACACACACACACACACACACACACACACACACACACACACACACACACACACACACACTCACACACACACACACACACACACACACACACACACACACACACACACACACACACACACACACACACACACACACACACACACAGCCTATCAACATGGGGAAACAACCAACATTTCCAGGCAGCATATCTAGACTAAGCTAATCTTGATATGCTACCTGGAAAAGATGGGTCTTCAAATTTGTTTTGAAGGTCAACAGGGTAGGGAAAAGATGGACATGCAGTGGAAGTGAGTTCCTTAGATCGGATCATGTCACATCCCATCTGCCTACTCTTCACTGGTTACCTGTAACAACTAGGATTCAGCATAAAATTCCATGCATGACTCGCAGTTGTATTACCTGTTCCTGCCCACACTACCTTGCCTCTCTTCTCCAGCTGTATACGCCCTCAAGACAGAATTTGCGCTCTGCTGCCGACTCTCGAGTCCTACGTATCCCTGGCCTCTCGTCAAAACAGTCGTTCGGTGACAGATCATTCAGGCAGCAGAGCCCAGTTGTTTGGAATGACCTCTCAGGCGAACTGAGATACGTGGCTTCAAGAGAGGCATTCAGGCGAGCCCTAAATTTAGGGCTGGCTTAACTGGGCGAGACAAACCCGAACCTCGTCTCGGCGAGACACCCGAGACAGTCAATGCGAGATACCCGTACCACCCGTTTATTAGGTTTGGCACGTCTGATTTTGTCTTGGAGAGTTCGCCGAACCTAATAAAGGGGTGGGTCGAGTATCTCGCATTGACTGTCTCGGGTGTCTCGCCGATACGAGGTTCGGGTTTGTCTTTTTTCTGTCTGCTGCGAATGACTTTTGTCACAGACCTGTCATGTTGAAGTCATCTCTATCTCTATCTCTATTAGAAGTAGTGTGTGTGTGTGTGTGTGTGTGTGTGTGTGTGTGTGTGTGTGTGTGTGTGTGTGTGTGTGTGTGTTTGTGTGTGCGCGCGCGCGCGCGTGCGTGATCGCGAGTATGAGTCCATAAGAGTAGCATTTTTGAATGGTTGTTGATAGAGTGCGTTTGTATTTTTTAAAATACTTTTTGTAAATTGCGTTTTTATAATTAGTTATTTTTTGTACAACTAGTTTTTGTTAAGCGCATAGAGCTCTAATCCGAGGTTAGGCGCTATACAAGTACTCATTATTATTAGTAGTATTGTTTGCTGTCACCAAAAAGGTGATTTCCTGCTGCGGGAAAGTCTCGAAAAAAGTGTGTGTGACCAAGTTAACTGGCTGTCCGTGCTGCTATCTGTCCACGGACAGGTTACTACTAACCCCTTCACTGCCAAGAAAAAATGGACAAGGCACTGCTGCAAGAGGTATAGATATCTCATGAGGATCTGTGCCTCTTGCTGAAACCACTTTTGTATCCAATGTTCATGGGACGGCTCTTTCGCGTTGAATTTACATAGATTTCAAACGGTACAATGTACGTACAGTGGCACTGATGAGGTTAAAGCGGGGGGGGGGGGGGGGGGGGGTGTTGAGCCAGCACTGTAACCGCTCTAACTGTAAACCGTCTATCGACGGAAAACCACATAACTCGGCCACAAGGGTGTAAGCGGAAAAGCACGTACTTACCGTCTGAGTCTGTGTAGCCCCACTCGTTATCTGAAAAATAAAAAGAGACATTTATGTCGGTGGTACCAGTAATGAAAGTGAAATACTCTCGGATTAACTCATTCTATCCTGAGATGGGTGGACCATGTAGTTCATGCGTATCATCTCAACAGCGTGGCGCTTGAAGGGCACCAAGCAAATCTCACGCTATGCTGCATACTGAAAAACCTGAGATGAAGATAGCGCTGGTAGAATAGTACGCATACCAAGCTGCATACTGACTGCATGCTTACTATGATTTAAGTGAATTACATGTTTTTGGGCCCGGAATGAAAGTAAAACAGCCAATAAACATGAACCTTAACTTTCATGTCACATAAAAATAAAACTGACTGCTAAGTATAATTTAAACCATGAGTGGTGATGATTTACGAGCCGAGGCATGCTTTGACATACAGCTAGGGCAGTATCTCTTTCAATTACCGATGCCATGATGTCTTTCTGGCCCACTGTCGATCGAGTCATCAGAATATTGGACCATGCACACAGATCGGCACAGATCTAAATTCTAAACGATAGAACTCTGAATTCTGCTTTGATTTCCATTCTGCAGTGGATTTACTTCCCGTGGCCGGTCTAACTCATTCCGCGTATCCGGAGGCGGCACGTCTCGAATGAGTTAAGGCCACTTCACTATAAATACACTTCGGCCGCCTGCTGTGGTTTCAAACTGAAAGTGCATCTGGTCTTTGTAGACGCAATCGCCATTGAAAACCCTGACTCACTTACTAATGGGGTTGTACAAGTTCTGGCTCTGAGCCTCTACCTTGTAAAAAGAGAGTCGCATCACGTAAATCATTACCAACCATGGTTTAACTCACTCTACCCCAGACACACCACAGAAAGATAAGGATCGACCATGATAGTTCAAGGGTGATGCCAGAATAGCTTGGCGCCTATGAGCGCCAAGCTGTTCTGGCATCACCCTTGAACTATCATGGTCGATCTGTGTCGTGCACTGCAATGCAATCTTCAGAGGACAGCGGCAACATTTAAGGGTTTCGGTGTTGGGGTAGAATGAGTTAACATATTTTTGTAAATTGTTCCCAAAACCGTATGATCCCCGTTTCAGTCATACGCCGGTTTGACCGTTGGGTTGACCTGATAGAGCCTACACAAGCGTTTTGCTTATTTTCTGTTTTGAATGTTTGTTTGTTGTTGTTTGCCGTCGACCTCGATCTGAGTGCATCGTTCCATTGAGAACGCTGTTAAGTCCAAAAATATACACCACTTAGCATTTTGATCCCGGAGATGTTAAAATACTGTGCTAGCATCTGTTTTCGTATAATGTGTGTTCATTTTATGTAGTAGCACCGTGTATGTACCCAGTTGTAACTGGAATAAAATCGAAGATCATTACTTGTAAGCAAAAACCAAACAAATGGAATGTGCAAGCCAGTAAAAGACATTGTCTGCTTGCTGACCATTATGACTAAAATGCTCAGCGATGTATATTTTCCGATTTCATGAACTTTCTCAGTGTGTAACCTTACACTTAGTTTAACGATGCCGCATGGACTCAAAATCCCGAAACACGGAAAGAAACGCGACTAATGACGTGAACTCAGATACTAATAGGCAAAAGAAATGCGACATTTAAAAAAAAAAAAAAAAAAAAAAAAAAAAAAAAACTATTATACTAACAATGTCACATTTCCTTTGCTTGCCAGTATGATCTTACAAATCTGTAAGCGTCGCACATGCCACGCAGAAAGACAACAGGCAACGCAGATTGCAGTCATTTGTTATGTGTAACGATCAAATGACTACCCTATGCGCGAAAGGCCATCGGGCCAACGGCGGCCGGGCCGAGTCGGCCCGATGGCCTTTGCCCACTGGGTATATGCCGACAGTGGGAGAACAAGTAAGCAACAACATCAACAAGCGCCGCCACCACTGATCATCAACCATCATCATCACACTGCATAATCACGTCGTCGTTAACAAAATCATTATCCTGCGCCATCATCGTCCCTCGATCGTCACCGACATCGTAGGCATCAACATCGACTAATTTCACCGTCATCAGCATCATTATAGTCCAAACGTATCGCCGCTGTCACGATCTTTGTAATACTTATTACAGACCCATCCTCATTATCATTATCATCAGTAGAAGTGTGTGTGTGTGTGCGCGCGGACGTGCGCGTGTATATATGTGTCTATAAGCGCAACACCTCCCTTGAATGAATGATATGCATTTTTGAAGGGTGATTGTGTATAGTTTGTTCATTGAGTGCGTTGTATCTTTTTTTCCTCTCTCGATATTTTAATACTTTTTGTAAATTGCGTATTTGTAATTAGTTATTTTTGCACAATTAGCTTTTTGTTAGGCGCCTAGAGCTCTGATGACTGAGGTTCGGCGCTATACAAGTACTCATTATTATTATTATTATTATTATTATTATTATTATTATTATTATTATTATTATTATTATTATTATCCCTCCTTACATCATCGTGGTAAAAGTCAATACGGACCCGAACCCCGAAATGCAGGCCGCATAAACCGAGGTCTGCGCTCAGTCAGTGGCAACGACAAAGGCGGCATAGTGTTGACTCTCGCCGTATTTGAAATCAAAAGCGATCTCGTGTCGCCTGGAAGCTGCCTGAGTCGTTCTGTTGAGCGGCTGGGAATCGTATCCCACTGCCTGGAGAAGCCTCGGCGCCAAAGCTGTGGTGGGTAGCTGGTGCGGGTAATGCCTCTTGTTCTTGCTGGTCGACCGGTCCAGAGCGGGGAAGGTGTCATGTCCCTGTTGGGAGATGTCCGAAGTGGATATATAGTGCGGGGCCTGCGCTGACCTACAACAGAGAATCAAATAAGGCGCCTGTCTATAGTGTCGATTAAAACACGTAGTGAGCTTGGTGGAAAATAACAACAAAGAAACAAAAATGTAAGGAAGAAAAAGAAACACTCACACACACACACACACACACACACACACACACACACACACACACACACACACACACACACACACACACACACACACACACTGACACACACACACAAACGCGCGCGCGCAAATTTTTGCACACACACACACACGCACACACTCGCGAGTGCGCGCACTCGCGAGTGTGTGCGTGTGTGTATGTGCAAAAATTCCCCCCCCCCCCCCCCCCCACTTCCTAAAACATGCATACAATTTGTATCTTCCCGTTTTCCAGGACGTAATCATCGCAAGTCATGAATACTACGACGGTGACTTGTTTAACCCATTTAGCCCCGGGACCCTGCAGCAGGAGATGAATTGTTCATGATAATTCAAGGGTAGTGACAAATGAGCTTGGCGCCTGAAGGCGCCAAGCTCATCTGGCACTACCATTGAATTATCATGATCACTCCATCTCCTACAACTATCACTCCATCTCCTACAACTGCTACATAGTCGTTAGACAACGCCTCCCAAAGTTTAGACTGAAAGCGGTCGTGGGGTTAAGGGGATTAATGACATTTCATTAATCATATACTGGTGTATTTGCATAAAGGGCTACACTGCAAGGTGAGACCATTAATCGTGTTTGGTCTATGTTTGTCAAATGCGTGATGTATAAAGTTTTGATGTGCCAGTAACAGACTCGCACGGGTTGTCTCCCTGCCAATCATCTCTGTACATCTGTCTGCTACAGACTCAGTCTGTCTGCCGCATTACTCTGTCCTGAAAAAGCACCGTGACGCAAAACATCTTTCAATGTCTCGAAGGCCCACTACCGCTGTGACTGTTCATAGATACACTTTTTGTGACAGATGGTCACGAAACGCTACATAAGGTCTATTTACGGTTATGGTTATAGTTATAGCCGGGGCACAGGACAATCCAGTTCAGCACACGTCGTCTTGATATCAAGTAACCTGACGATGACCCCACTCCGTTCCATAAATACACCGCTACCAGTAAAAGAAACAGCTAATAACAGATTGACACGGTAAAGGCGCGCAGAATAAATAAGAGCGATCACGCGTGTGTTTTTGCTGCGTGTCCAGACTGCTGTTAAAGTTCATTAGATGTGTTGACAAGGCACAACAAACACACATGGTGCTGAAATGTGTCTTCAGATTTATGCGTAATTGTATTTTAACTCTTTACAGCGACCTCCTCCAGCCAGAAATGGGTTAATGGTTCGCAATATCTCCTTGATAAATGTTCTTATCCCCTTCCCTGCCACTGTACAATCATGTTCGTTTATGAAAACATGGTTCAATCAACGACCAAAAGCCAATCTCTTAGAATAAGCGCCTTACAAAACTCCATTATTATTAGTAGTAGTAGTAGTAGTAGTAGTATTACTATCATTATACAAATTAGTCTCGGGAGGAGTAATAGATTCTCATGAGCCCCCGCAGTTGCGGGGGCTCATAAGGATCTATGTCTCTTGCAGCTGGATCGTGTTCACCTTTTATCCTCGGCAATGAGGGGATTAGTATGTCTTACAATAATGATGAGCAAAGGGATTAACTTCAAGTGATCTGCTCCATGGAAGGATTTGACTGCTTACAATTCGCCGATACAACGTGTTATCGATGTCTTGCCTGAACTATAACTATACGTACCAGAGGTTTTCCACTGACTTTTGGGCGTAATATTCCCTAAAGGCTATCTTAGACGGGGGGCTAAAAACAGTTTTCAACAATATTGGCAAAGCCATCAAGGCTCACGTGAACGCCCCCCACCCCTCTTCCCTCTCCCCCCTCCCTCCCCCCTCCACACACACACACACACACACACACACACACACACACACACACACACACACACACACACACACACACACACACACACACACACACACACACACACACACACACACACACACGATCATGTCCCAGACTGCTTATGTGGGTTTTAAGGTTTCCAAGTATCTGTCATATATCTTCACAACATGACAAATCTTGACAACATGACCGTAATAACATACAACATGACAGAAGAAGTGAAAAGTTGTCTGACCTATGAGAGAGTTCACTCAGACTGTTATGTTTAGAAAGGTCTCACTACAAACTATCCTTCTACACAAGCAAAATTTAAGCATTTTTCACACATCTGTCAACCCGCCATGACCCTTGACCTTTGCGATGAGTTGACTAAATTAGTATACATAGGACGGTCTTATCATCAGCTACCTTTATTCCGAAATTAACTGAAAAATTTGAATAAATGTTGATAATACATACAATTATATCAAAAATTGGCATTTTACACACATCTGCCGATCTCTTGTGACCCTTGACCTTTCCGAATGGTCAACCAAATTAATATGCATAGAAAGGTATTACCACCTGGTATCTTTGTACCAAGTTTGGGTTGAAATTGCGAATAGTATTTGAGAAAAAATAAATTTTGTCAAAATATTGCTATTTTTGACCTATTTCCTGATCGCCTGTGACCTTGACCTTATGAGAGGTCACTCAAATTAGAATGTTTAGAAATGTCTTGCCACAAAGTATCCTTGGGCCAAGTTTGAAGACTGTGCCTTAAATAGTCTCTGAGAAAATGCCAACGTTAAAGTTTACCACGGACGACGGACGACGGCGGACGGACGACGGACGGACGACCACTGGCCCAGAACATTCTCACTTTTGCTTCGCACGTGAGCCAAAAACAAAAACACAACTGTTTTTGAAAACACGACGTGTGACATGACACACAAAACTGTTTTTGAAAACAGTTTCCTACTGCTTCCAGAATTTAGAACCGATCCTAAAATCTCGCAACTGTTTCAGAAAACACTGCTGCTTGATCCAATCAACGTGAAACAAAAGATCACGTGACGGCCATTTTGATACACGACAAGGACCTTTTACAACGCCCTTTCACCAAAAGATTGCCAAAGGGAAACAACCATAGGAAAATGTATACACCCAACACAACAACGCTGTTTCTCCGTGTGACATCCTCGAAGCAAAACAGTTTTCGAAAACAGTTTTAAGAAACTGTACCGTCTGACAAGGCCTTAACATGTAATACGGTATAAGGTGAGCCAAGGGGAGATTAAGGGATGAGTACAGCGCCGGATCAATCAGTTTATTAAGGGGGAGGGGGTGCTCAACGACAATGTAAAAACTGTACACTGTTGTAATTGTGACGGTACAGTGGAAAGGTGTGTGTGTGTGGGGGGGGGGGGGGGTGCTGCAATAACATTAAAGCACCCCCTCCTTCTCAGACCATGATGTGGACTGGCAGTGAATGATTTTTTTTAAAGCCGAGGGGGTGGGGGTGCTGTACTACCAAAGCACCCCCCACCCCCACCCCCTTGGATCCGGCCCTGGCCGGTATGGCCTAGCCATAGGGCTTCCTGTGAACGTGGTATGGCCTTAGAATCTGTTGGTCATACTTCCTCTTCCTGTGGGGCATACACACACCTGGCTATACCCTACAGGAAAAGGAAGTATGACCCAAAGATTCTAGGGTCATACCATGTTCACGGGATGTCCAGGTCATACCCAGTAGAAATAATAATAATAATAATAATACCGTTATTATATAGACAAAGATCCTCGGGCCCTCGACGGCTGCAGTGGGCCCGCGCACGGCTGTGCGCGGGCCCACTGCAGCTGTCGTGGGCCCGAAGCTCTTTTGCTACTGGGGTACCTGCCCCCCGCCTCCCCCCCCCCCCCTGCCCCTTTACCACCACCTTCAAAACATACACGCGCATATTCTCTACTGTTTCAACACCACGGACACGCATATGAAGTGAAAACAAATACCGCAAACAAACTAGAAGCAAGCGTTAACAAGAAAGTCAGTATGACCCAGTGTTTAGAAACACTTAACCCTTTGGGTGTCGGTAGCGGTTTTAGTCGCGATGATTGCTGTAGGAATCATCGCGACTAAAACCGCTACCGACACCCAAAGGGTTAAGACATACAAATTATAAACTCTCATCTGAACCAGTTTTCTTTCTTGGACACTCGTAATTATGAAATTTATGAATGAAAAAAAGCAAACAAACAACAACAAAAAACAGGACACGAAGCACTGATCAACTAGAAAAAGTTCAGAAGAAAGTCTCCAGAAACCAGACAAATTCTAGAAGCTGGGTCATATTGACTTTCTTCTGAACCACTTCTTCTATTCGGACGAAAATAATTATGAAATTTAGGAATAAAAACAAAAATAGGGACACCGAGAACTAACCACGCAAAACTTCCCCGTCGGCGACTCTGGCGACAGCAGCCCCAATCACAAGAAGGACAATCCAGGTCCTCATCGTGAAAACTCACATTGATCCTTCGTAGTGATAATCTGCTGCCTGGAAAAGAAAGAAAAATGTTGATAAGCACATTTTCTTCATGGATACATTTTCTGCTCGACTGACCTCTAGAATTCCAGTGGATGCAGACCGTGTTTTTGAAATCATTGTAAATTCAACTACAGAGATCTCCAGGCGTCAAAGAAACATGGATTCAAACTGGTATCAGCAAGAGAAATAGATCCTCATAAGCCCCCCCCCCCCCCCAGCTTTTAAATTTTTTCGACAGTGAGGCGCGTAAGCATTTATTATTATTACATTGGTTTATACAAATTAGGAACTACATAGTGTTATAGGTAATAAAAAAAAAAATGTTCGCACTTCATTTAACGTCCAAACAACACCATAGGTTCACTCAGGATGTATCTGTGATGCATATGGGGAAAAAACTAGAACATCGAGTGTTATGTCATCAGCCGAACTAAGATGCAAAATATCATGTATGTCACAAGACACGTGCGTCTTCCTGCAAGTCTATCAAACCTTAGATTTTTTTTAAAAGCCATTACAGCTACTTGTATTAAACACATTTCACAAAAAAAAAGATTTCACAAGACACGATAGTGTACATGACATAAACAGCAATGGACAATAACAAAAAGCTAAAAGGGGAGGGAGGGGGGGGGTGAGAACATGTGCAAACCAAGGCACGTTTATTAACGCATACCGTTTGCGGGAGTACCCCTGCCCCCCCCCCCCCCCTCCCCAGGTAGATCCACTCGGGGAGTACGCCACAAGTACACTTATATATTTAAATCAGATGCTAAGCATCTCATTTGAATAGAAGTGTACTTGTGGCTTACTCCCCGAGTGGGTCGATCTGGGGAGTATTAATGCAAACGGTACGGCAATAAATAAACGGTTGCACCCTTCCATCTTGTTACGGCCAAACTAAATGAAACAACACTTACCTCAGTTAACCCGGGAGCAGATGTTCCTAAGTTTTGAAAATTCTGATTGTACACGTCGCACCTGCTATCAAAGAAACTTGAAGGACTGTGAGACTTTTAAAGCAATCCGGCTTGTTTTGAATGCAGATTCTTTTCGCAAATCAGGTCCGGTCTTTAAATCAAGAAAAAGCACAAAGCACGGCCAAATTTCAAAACGATTGCTGAACGATCGGATTTAATGATCAACTTCAAGATTTTCTTCCTTTGTTGCAGTACAGTGTATCAAAAAACCAATCTGCAATTTCCTTCGGACGAGCACAGAAGCTGAAAAATTCCTGGACATCAATCGCACGACGTCAAAGTCCCATCAGAAGACGGTTAGTTGTCTAAAGCCGTGACAATCTTGCCGAGACTTCCAAGCCCTTGTGCTCAGTCCGAGGTACTAACCACGATGTGTCCTGACGAGTTTTTGCTCTTTGGGCCAAACCGTCAACTGCGCGTCCACCAGCGGAATAAGCATATCTGAAATCCCTCTTCCTTGCCGCGGATCCAAAGGACAGGGCGGGGGGGGGGGGGGGACTTTCCCGCCCTCGCACTCACTTACATGCCATAAAATTGAAAATCTTTAAGTTGGAAAGTTAAAGTTGGAAAGCTGTGCCAGCCCCTATGAGGCCATTAAAAACGAAAGATTTAAACCATTCTGGGTGTCTTACACTGATGTATTCTGACGTTTTCCTCTTTTTGCAATGTATCCCCAAACCCTTTCCTTTCTCCACACCTTCATTTTTATTTTATTTTCATTTTTTTTAACGCCATGTGTCAAAATAGCATTGGTTAATTGACTAACTGATTCTCTAAGGTTGATTGATTCATTGATTCTCTAAAAGTGTATGTTATTGGACAAGGCATATGGGGATCGTTGGCTAATAAACAGTCCCATGCGCAAAAGGTTAGTATCGGGCTGACGTCGGCTGCCGCTGGCCCGCGCACTACTGTGCGCGGGCCAGCGGCGGTCGACGTCGGTCCAATGACCTTTTGCGCATTGGCAGAGTACCCATAAATGTGTGCTGAACGGTAATCGTGGACCTCACGGCGACAGGTGGTCTGACGGAAAACACGGCTTCCCTAGTTGTGTACTGGTAAGTGATTTTGCATCTTGAGGCTGTAGGCTGAAAGACCGAAAACCACACAGCGGCATTCAGGCTATGACAGGGATGTTGTTGCTCGTCGCACCACCTTTCTCTTCCTGGAGAGTATGGTCGGCGGAAACATCCTCGTATGAAATCAAAGGCTACTAAATATAAGAAGATTACTACTAAACATAATTAGTTATACGCCTATTTAATTACAGCCAATAAGGTACCGACACCTCGTGTCTAGTTCCAAGTTACTACTAGACGAAATCATTAACACGGGTAGTATTACAGCCAGTCACAGCTCAGGTATCGATACCTCGTATCTGCAAGTTACTACTGGGGTAAACATTAACACGAGTAGTATTTATAATTATTCCTCGTAGTAATAATTACCAACTAGGCCCCAACTAATAATAGAAGGCATTGCATGCTGTATATTTCGTGTGGCATGTTGCATTTTCCAAGTGGACCGTGAAGCAGGCCATTTGAGCACTTCATTTGACTGTTTGGCGATTCTTATGTCACATCACCCCATAACGTTTTTGCGCCTTTTTTTTATACTAAAAGTACTTGTATCAAAACACCTTGTTTAGCACTAAGTTTGTATGCAAAACTCACCCCGACTCCGACTGGTCCGAATTACCTCCTACGTCATAATAATTAGCCCTAGTTGTAACTGGTCACGTGCGTTAGCGGCGATTAGCTGTAATTACTATGAATGCAAATTATAATTACGCCTCGTCGCAAAATAACTACGCCTCGCTGTAATTCCTTATGTGCTTTTTACCGCAGTCCACACGAGAGAACGCTTTAAGAATCTCCAACTCAGTAAAAAAAAAAATATATCGTCCTCGGGCCGACTTCGGCCGCAGCTGTGCTAGGGCCGGACGGCCCGCGCACAGCTGCGGCCGATGTCGACCGGCCGAGGACGATTTTCTTAGTGCGCACTGGCTAGTCCCACCCCCTGTTTGTGTGTAAATGTTTGGATCCGCCCGAGCTCCCAGCTTCCGTCACACCGCTCTCGAGTCGGATGATTAATGAGCGATACTTATCTTGGACCTCTTTCACTTGAGGTGTTGTCAAACTTTCTAGCTGTGCTGTGAAACAGTATTATCAAACACGGATTCCTTGACCCGTTCAGCCATGACACACTAAACCACGAAACGCCATAACAGTTCAAGTGTGGCGTCGGAGTAGCTTGTTTAAGGCACCTAGGTATTCTGGCACCCTTTTGAACTATCATGACTGATCCATACCTTGTCATGGGTTGGGGCTGAATGCTTTGCTAGTAGGCGGCAGGTCATTTTGGAACCACCCTATCATGACTGATCCATCTCTTGTAGTGCTTCAGGGCTGAACGCTTTGCTAGTAGGCGGCAGGTCATTTTGGAACCACCCTATCATGACGGATCCATCTCTTGTAGTGCATCAGGGCTGAATGCTCTGCTAGTAGGCGGCAGGTCATTTTGGAACCACCCTATCATGACGGATCCATCTCTTGTAGTGCTTCAGGGCTGAACAGTAATGCCATTTACGTTGTCAAGCTAAGCAATTTATGTATGGTTCTTTGTCAGCACTAATTACGGCATACTAGTCCACCATGAGCTGGAGTGTTCATCATCATAAATAAATGGACCTAAACGGTAAGACTATCACACGAATATATATGTATGACAATTCACCTTTCAGAGGTCAAAATCTGACAATAATTTACTGATAATTTATAGACCCGCGAATTTGTCCACAACTTGAAAATGTGTTCTGGTCTGTGACCTTCGACTTTGCGGCCAAGATCCGTAAAGTCCAAAAGCACATGTTGGGCCCCAACCTCGGCGTCGACACAACCTCGGCCAAAGTGACATATACTGCTCACAAATAGTAAGGTATATTAACTTTTCAGCTTGAATTACTAAAAGTCCTCAGAATCGAAATAACCACGGGTATATCAGTGATTAACTATCCCACTCGCCTACAATTTCACAACTTATAGTGACATCACAGTCGTCACAAAAAGTAAAGGACGTATTACTTGTAGCTTGAATTATTAAAATGTCCCAAAAAGTTTAAACATTAATCAGACCAAAAAGGTGGCTGCACTTTGCAGATGTAAGGTGTTTTCCGACATTTTAATAATTCAAGCTGAAATTATGAAGTCCCTTATGTGAGCACTATTTGACACTACCAATGTTGTGAATTTGTAGGCCAGTGGGATGGCTAATCACTGATACAACCATTATTATACCCATTCTGAGAACTTTTAGTAATTCAAGTTGAAAAGTTAATGTACCTTCTTATTTTTTAGCATTATATGCCACTATGGCCGAGGTCGGGTCGACGCCGAGATTGACCCAACAGCGCATCTTAGCACGCACCTTAGGGCCAAGAGCCGAATGGTCCCAAATCATAGACCGGCACTCCAATGATTGTCAGAAGAGCCGTACGTTTCGTCGCAGTTGTCAGAAACAACAAGAAGAAGGAGATGAGGATTTCATCCCAAAGTCTACCGTATTGTTGGGAGCTCAGCTGCGTTTATCTTTTAGGAACATTTAGAGTTGTTCATATTTTTTGGCTTATTATGCTGATCCATTTCCCTCCTCTCTAAGCCAACCCCTGATCAACACACACGTCGGCGCACACAAATAAAAACATACACACGGCGCTTCCCGCCATTAGTACGCTCTGTGGGCTCGTGTAGCGACAGGAGTCCATCTCCTTCTACTCTAACCCACCCTCTGATCCACACACTGGCACACATAAATACAGACGGACACACGGCGATTCCGGCCATTCGTAAGCTGTGTGGTCTGGTGTAGGTTAGCTATTCTGAAGAATAATAATAACACGTGCAGCAAAATGACGTCACATCAAGCTTCACGTCATGGCAGCATTAGTCCCACGCCGCTGTGTTTATAGTGACGACTCGATGTTATACGTCACTCATCGCAGTACTAACACTTGACGTATCAGAGAATCAACTTTGCAATTTTCTTGCTGATTTTCACGCCTAGGGCTTACAGATCACACTTTGACCTAATCCTACCCCAGGGCCGGGAAAAACAGCAGGCTTATACAAACACTGTTTATGAAAAATCATGCGGGTATTAATGAGAAGATAGCTTTTTTTCGTAAAAGAAAAATTAAAGTTATGATAGCTGTTTTACAAATGACTCCTAAAACGTGGTACATAACATTGTCTGATTCACACCTAGGGTATACAGGTCACAATTGATCTAAACGTACCCGATAGCCGAGACAAACTGTAGGCTTATGTAAATACCATACACGAAAAATCATTATTAATGAGAAGATTGTTCTTTTCGTAAAAGAAATTGAATTGTTTTAAGATTAACCCATATAATTCGTGAAATTAATCCCCAAAACGTGGAAATATATTGTTTCAAAAAATATTTAATTATCACTCAAAATGTTTTAGAGGTACAATGCTGGTTAACGAACTCATTCAATATCTCCCTTTTATCTAGCTATACGCAAAATATCTAGTAAAAATAAGAAAAATTTGTGGACTACAGTGTAGATCAACCGGTTAATGTTTTGTGAAATGGTCATTTTCTCGCCAATGAGCCTCTTAATAAAATTTAAAAAAACGAAAAAAAAGTTCCCGAGATAATTCTTTTAGGGACAATATCCTAAAATTTCAAGCTTTTCGTCCTCAAACGCGGGCTCTAGTCGCTGTCTCACACACACACACACACACACACACACACACACACACACACACACACACACACACACACACACACACACACACACACACACACACACACACACACACACACACACACACACACACACACACACACACACACACGGCGCTTTGGCACCAAAAAGACGTTCTCTAGCAAGGTTTGCGTAGCTAGACTGACGTGACGTCATTTTTATCTTGTTACTCTGCCCCGCACGCCAAAAATATCATGTGCATGCTCCGGAATGCGATCCGACCAGCCTCATTTCAAAGTCTACCGTATTTTTTTAAAATAGGTAGACAAAAACATACTGAAGTACGCTGCTAGAGACATAGATCCTTATGAACCCCCGCAGTTGCGGGGGCCCATGACGATCTATACTTGCACGGTCCTTGCACGAGCAATAGGTCATCTGGACCTCCCAATGCTGCCCTGTGAAGGCAAAAGACATCAAGTGCATTTTTATGAAAAGCGAGATTTTCATTGTCTGTCCACAAAATTCTTGCTTTTCACAAAATGGACTTGCTGTCTTTTCCTCAGTCGGTAGAAGGATGGACTGTTGTTGAGAAACGTTGTGAGGGCTGGTCGACACGTGTAGGCCTGTCAGCAAAATGTCCTGGGGCCGACGAAGGCCGTAGATGGCCCGCGGACAGCCACCGTCGGCCCGATGACCTTTTGCTTACTGTGTAGAGTGCTAATTTCACCATTCAAAACACCACTCACAGTATAACACGTTACGCAAAGAGGCTGACTATTTTGACGCAGCTTACCTCAGCCGGTAGTACCGACTGAGGTAAACTGACGCAAAATAGTCCGCCTCTTTGCGTAACGTATTCTACTATTGTCTAAAGTGACCATATTTGTTTTATAGTAACTGGCAACATACGCGGCGTAACTACGTCCTGCCCAGAACATGATGAGATGCCCAGACAAGGAGACGGACAGGCTACATCTGGCGTAAGCTTCCCATGTCACTGTGATTGATCAATGCAAAATGATATTAGGATGGGAGTTACTACAATGTAATTTGTGGTTTACAAATTTGCTCAGCCGTTTGGTAAACAAAGACCTCCTTTTTTCTTCTTTTCTTTGTTTTTTGTTGTTATTTTTATTTTGTATATTGTTGGTTGTTGTTGTTTTTGTGGTGTTTTTTTTTTTGCTTGTTGTTGTTGTTATTGTTTTGGGTTTTTTTTTTTGTTTGTTTGTTTTTTTGTTTGGGGGGGGGGGTTGGGGGGGGAGGGGGGGCGAGGCGGAGGAGGGGGCTGGGGGGGGGGAGTAGTAGGTGTAATGGAGATTTTAACTCATTACATTCAGAGGAGGAAATTATCATTGTTTTAACTCATTCGCGGCCAGACGTACCCGGATGCGCGGCTTATGCCGCGCATCCGGATGCGGTTGGCCGCGAATGAGTTAAAAAATTTTTTTTTTTTGGGGGGGGGGGGATCTATATTACATCAGTTTTGGAGAAAGATCGACCATGATAGTTCAAGAGTGGTATCAGAATAGCTTAGCGCCTACCGCCTAAATCCTATCGTAGCATGTCAGGGCTTTGTGGGCTACCACCGTATGACTAAGCTAGTGTGCTTAGAGATTTGTTAGTGAGTTAAGCGAAAGTACTCCCACAGCATCCTTGTGCCGTACCTCATCTTGGCCCTACCTTAATCTCCTTACTGCCAGTGGACAAACACTACATCGTTTTGAACTCATGACAAATTCAACACCAAATATATAGTAATAGACATATGAATGTACATATTCATCCAAGGAGAACATCGTCACGTGAGCCCCGCTTCTGGGGGATTGATTGATTGATTGTATATTGCTTAACGTCCCGACGGCAACAAGGCTTTCTCAGGACGTGCCTGCACTGCTTGGGAAAAAAAAACTTAACAGAACATTGAATGCATGTTGCCAGCCGGCCCAATACGTTAAATAAACCTACGACATGGGGCGCTTCTGTTGGAGTTCATGAGATTCTTTGATCTTGCAGATGGTTGTTGTTAAATGAAGGGGTTAACCCCTTGCTCGTGCAGCCACCGATACTGTAAACAGTGCCGGCTACATTCACAAAGGGGTTAACAGAATTATTAACGCATTCAATTAATAGCTGCGGAAGTGTCGTATAGTGTTGCCGCAGCTATTATGTAAATGTGTAAAACTGCGTTGAATGTGTAAAACTGTATAATATTCTATAAAAGGCGGTCCGAGATAGCAAGTTTGCAGCAGTTGTCTCTGCAAACGTGTCCGAAAATGAAACTGACGCGAATCGAGTCTCTGTATCTCTGTGTCACACGAATCTAAAAATAACAAGAGAGTCAAAGCCCTTATGGCGCACGTGTATGACCGATCCACACATGTGTGATAATATAAATGGATGGTTTCTGCACGAACAAAATCAATGTTTTCTCAAACTTGAATCAGTTTTCACACGTCTGTCAAACCCACGTGACCCTTGGCCTTTAGGATGAGTCGACTAAATTAGTATATATAGGAAAGTCTTATCATCAGCTACCTTTGTGCCAAATTTGATTGAAAATTTTGCAGAAATGTTGATAATAACTACAATTCTATCAAAAATTGACATTTTATACACATTTGTCGACCTCATGTGACCCTTGACCTTTTCCAAGGGGTCATCCAAATTAGTATGCATAGATAGGTCTTACCATCAGGTATCTTTGTACCAAGTTTGGGCTTGAATTTGTGAATAGTATTTGAAAAAACAAAAAAGGCAAAGCCCTTATGGCTCACGTGTATGACCACACATGTCTGACAATAAGTAAAGGGATGGCTTCTGCACAAACAAAATCCACGTTTTCTCAAAATTTAATCAGTTTTCACACATCTGTCAAATCCCCGTGACCCTTGACTTTTGCGATGAGTCGACTAAATTAGTATACATAGGAAGGTCTTCTCATTAGCTACCTTTGTGCCAAATTTGACTGAAAAGTTTGCAAAAATGTTGATAACTACAATTTTTGGCATTTTATACACATGTGTCGACCTCTTGCGACCCTTGACCTTTCCGAGGGGTAATCTAAATTAGTATGCATATATAGGTTTTACCATCAGGTATCTCTGTAGCAAGTTTGGGTTTGAAGTTGTGAATAGTAATTGAGAAAAAAAGAAAAAAAACATCTTTTGTCAAAATATGGCGATTTTGGACCTATTTCTTGAGCTCTTGTGACCCTTGACCTTTCCGAGGGATCAACCAAATTAGTATGCGTAGAAAGGTCTTACCATCACGTATCTCTGTAGCAAGTTTGGCTTTGAAGTTATGAATAGTAATTGAGAAAAAAAACATCTTTTGTCAAAATATGGCTATTTTGGACCTATTTCTTAAGCTCTTGTGACCAATGACCTTTCGGAGGGATCAACCAAATTAGTGTGCGTATAAAGGTCTTACCATCAGGTATCTTTGTATCAAGTTTGGGTTTGAAGTTGTGAATAGTATTTGAGAAAAAAATAAATAATGTCCCAGAATTGCTATTTTTATATATTTCCTGATCCCAATCTGACCTTGACCTTTGTGAGAGGTCACTGAAATTTGTATGTTTAGAAAGGTCTTGCCACAAAGTATCCTTGGGCCAAGTTTGAAGACTGTAGCTTGAATAGCCTCCGAGAAAATGCCAACGTTAAAGTTTACCATCGACGTCGCCGGACGGACGCCTGACGGACGACCACTGGCCCAGAACATAGTCTCATATTTTGCTTCTCACGTGAGCCAAAAATACCGTTTGTCAAAATATGGCCATTTCGCACCTATTGCTTGAGCTCTTGTGACCCTTGGCCTTTCCGAGGGATCAACCAAATTAGTATGCATAGAAAGGTCTTACCATCAGGTATCCTAGGGTTTGAAGTTGTGAATAGTATTTGAGAAATACGTTAAAGTTTACCACGGACGATAGACGACGGCGGACGGGCGACGGACGGACGACCACTGGCCCAAAACATAGGCTCACTTTTGCTTTGCGCTTGAGCCAAAAACCAAACAAGCACAGATGTAAAGCACATCTAGTAAGATAATTATATGAAGTCAATCAATGCATGAATGAATGAATGAATGAATGGCCTCGGCAAGGATGGAATGGTCTTGCATTTGCGTGAGAAATAAAAATGAAATTACAATTAAAAAAAAAATAACAACAGGCGAAAGTATCTTTTAATGTACGATATGCTATATTTAACATATCGCGGAACGCATAACACATTCCGGTTTTTAAATAGCATCTCATGTGCTCCGATTTGTCAGATTGTACCAGCAATTATAATTCTATTTAATTAAGCGTATAAAACAGCTATTTTATGTTTATTGAAATCAATCATTGAAATCACTTTCTTCTTCTTCTATCATACACGTGGCGCACAGGTCGTGTACTACTATTTCCGGGTCTCGCAATATATCACTAATTCCGTGTCCGGGTCTTGCACAATTTCCGTGTCAGACTACGTTTTGCAAAAATTGCCCTCTTTCCCATTGTAGGATGTGAACTGTAAGCAGGCCAGCAGTGTAGTGAGGGAGTAGTTATTATTTCTGTCGATTTCGGAATATCCGAATATTGGAAGTTGTGGCGATTCACTGCACAACTTGCTCTACGGATGGTCTCTGCCTGGAGTGATTTTGAGAACGTTAGAGCCGTGTAGCATTGGGAGACGCTACAACATGAAGATGTGTAAACTGATGTTTATTTTATTTTATTTATTTATTTATTATTTTAATTTTTTTTACAGTATGTAACAACACCACAGCTAAATACAAATTGGAAGTTAGACATGAAATAGTGCATAGCAGGGAATAATCGCGGCAAAACTCGCCGTTATGGGGGTTTACTCGAACAATAAAAACTGTAACCATGTTTGTGTAATTAACGCATACTTTCTGTACTACAAACAAGAACAACGTAGGCTTTAATAATCTTAATAATTAGTGGCCGTTCATTTCTACTTTTACTATCATATCAAATACGTCACTGTTATTGCCTGTCAGGGTTTCCAGGTAGGTTGGATTGCGCCTCAAAAGGACATTAAAAGCATATTTAAACGTACCAAGCTTCAGAATAAAAGGACCTCGACAAAGTCAGGTTGGTCAGCAAATCTAGCAATTTATTATGTACTCAGTTATTCTTGCAAAAACACTAGAGGTGCTATGATCCCTGAAAATGTAGCCGGCAAGGGAAATCTCTATTTTAACCTGCTCAGAGCCTAGTTTCAAGCATAAAGATACACAGCTACTGTTTTACCCTTAGTGGGCTCTCAACCTGCAACCAAGCCCCAGCTGTCTATAGTTATGCTTTTCAAACATCAAGACAGTTATGTTTAGTCTGAGCTTTAATATCAGCCAGCCAGAGCCAACTGTCTAGCATCGTGCTTGAAAAGCAGTATGATAGACAGCCAAGGCTCTGAGTTCTTATTTCAACAAGTTCAGTCAAGTCAGAGGTCCATGTGTCAATCTTGATGCTTTTCATTTTTCAAGCATCAAAATTGACAGCTGTAACTCTGTGCTCTTCTTCTGCATCAGGTCAGTCAGTAACTTTTTAGGTTATGTAAGGAAGGACAAGCTTGACAAAGCTCACAAAAAGAGAAGGCACTGATAGACACAGTTCACTTTCAGCTTTCTGAAATTCAATTTGTATTACATATTCACAACCAGCTCAGAACTCCAGCTGTCAATCTTGATCCTTTTCAAGCAACAACTTTGACAGCTGTAACTCCGTGCCGGCTGTAAGTCCAAGGCACAGCCCAACTCTTCTTCTGCAAAAGTCAGTTTTCCATTTTTCGCAGGAGTGACAAGTATGATGCAGGGATTCGGTACAAAGCAAGCTGTAGGACCAGTTAAAAAACCTGCCTATCCAAGTTTCTTCATCTTGCAGTTTGCACAGTTGCTTTTCACAGCGGGATGCTTCCTCTAGCTTGTCCTTTGAGGTCAGTCTCAGTGTGTCAGACCGACCCACAAGATTGAATGATCTCTGCTCTTGCGCCTGGAAATTGAGACGATCTGTTTCCACCACCAGCTACTGGCATCATCCTGAATCTGTTGTTGTTGTTGTTGTTGTTGTTGTTTTTGTTTTGTTGAGACTCACAGCGCTGGACAGACAACAGTTAGATCCCCTGGGATCTAACTGTTGTCTGTCCAGCGCTGTGATTCCCCTTGGTTTGAGTACTGACAATTCTGCCAGCGCTAGCCTCACCTATCTGGTTTGTGAATGTTTTGTTGAGGCTCTCATCAAACAAAAGGGCATATCCTGTGCTTGCAGACTGCTTGACGGATGCATAAACGTCCTCACAACCAACAACGTGATGAATGAAAGCAGCTCGGCTCGCGAGATTACACCGGAAGTATAAAATCACGCACCTCGGGAGAACGCGCGAGATTCGGTAAACGTTCTCGGTAAGGCCAAGATGGAGGCCAGTTCGTCTGCTCGCGTCTTCGGAATCGAATACGATGTTTTCCAAAGTTGGTCAAGCAAGTTTTGATTTTGAAAATATGCCGAAAAAACACATGAAAGGTCTATTTTCTGGGCAAAAGCACTGCT
Source organism: Semisulcospira habei (assembly GCA_036245525.1). NCBI lineage: Eukaryota > Metazoa > Mollusca > Gastropoda > Semisulcospiridae > Semisulcospira > Semisulcospira habei. The sequence goes on along the minus strand of BTPG01000007.1, from coordinate 107,174,141 downwards.
GGTTGATCTGAAAGGACCATAATGGCATTAATAAGGAACTGAAAGGCCTTTTCTGAGAACCTCATTTGGAAAGCACTTAAAAGGAACTATTGGATGTGTGTTGCTAAATGGTTTTGGTTTATTTAGCGTACATGTTACCCCGTCTTGCGACATACATTCATTTCAATATTCTGTTTAGTTGGGTTTTTTTTTACAAGCAGTGCAGGCACGTCCTGAGAAAGTCTTGTTGCTGTCGGGACGTTAAGCAATGTACAACCAACCTACAACCCTGCTGTGTAAGAATCTGGCTATCGGTAGCGCTTTTTGTCGCGATGATTCCTTAGGACGAAACCGGTCGTAGACGGCAAATCTACCTAACAGCAGGTCCAATGTCAATGGTGAGTATATTCATAATATCCTCGGGAGCGGGGAGGCCTGGATATAGTCAAGTGGACTGCGGGGCGCCTGGGGGTAGTCCCTATTGCTTTTTGCAGTGGAGGGATCAAAATGATAGGTCTGTCATTCCTTCTCTCCCATCTAGATATCTAGATCTAGTGAGCCTTGCAGTCACAAAAAGGACAACTGATGTCCTGATGACGCACTGCAAGCTCACCAGCCTGGAATTCCATGGCATTAGCACTGCAGAGCACCCTCAGAATTGAAATGTAAAATTATGTCCCTTGGAGCTACTCTGAGTGAACTTTGGCTTTGGGCGACGCCTTTGTTTGAATTTTTAATAATTATATTATATTATATTATATTATATTATATTATATTATATTATATTATATTATATTATATTATATTATATTATATTATATTATATTATATTGAGCAACATTTTGCTTGATATAGTGCCGATAACAGGCAGATGTGATTACGAGACCCCAATCAAAATGTCCGAGTTGTAAGACGAGGACATTTAGATCGGGTCAAGTAATCACATCTGTCTGTTTATCGGCACTATATCAAGCAAAATGTTGCTAAATACTCAAAAACCAGATAGGTGATGTTAGCGCTGGTAGAACTGTACACATACCAAGGGGAATTACTCAGCGCTGGACAGACAAACAGTTAGATCTCCTGCCCCGCCTATCGCCAGCCCACAGAAAAATACGGAGGTATAGAACAAGACGATCACATACATCCCTTATATATATAATGTATGTACCCAGTTCAAAACAAAACTTTACCAGAGTCCTTCCTATTACCGCCATTGGTGCTGAAGTGGTCAATTTCGCTATATTTGGACATAAACTTCCCAGTTTGACGCTACTAACGGAAATGTACTCAGCGCAAATCCAACCAGGCGTACATTTACCCAGTGCAAATGTGTTCCTCTGATTTACCAACTTTTTAAAAACTAAATAAACTCAGCGTGAATATTCACAGCATGTTTCCACCCAGCATAAATCGACAAAGGCTTGAATTTACTCAAATAAAAAAATCCCAATGGAATAGCGACAGCACACACACTGGGTAGATTTACGACCAGGTTCATTATTATTTTTTTTTTAGTTTTGCGATAATACATAGCGAAACTTACCCCTGTTAGTGGCACTGTGTGTACTACACGTACTCGAAAAATCACATCACCACAAAATTCTTTAACGTCACAATATAGGGCCCGCACAGTCTGGATTGAGTTCACGTCAGACGTTTCTGAAATGTTGCAAAGGAGGTGACATTACGTAAAGTTTACATGCACACAGGCTGAAGGGATATTTAACCGTCCCACTAACCCTCTCCTTTCTAGAACTAGTAGGCGATGCAGTCACAAAAAGGACAGCTGATGTCCTGATGACACAATGTAAGCTTACCAGCCTGGAATTCCATGGCATTAGCGTAGCAAGAGCATTCTCAGAATTTAATTAAAAAAATTATATATATATATATATATATATATATGTGTGTGTGTGTGTGTGTGTGTGTGTGTGCGTGCGTGCGTGCGTGCGTGTGTGTGTGTGTGTGTGTGTGTGTGTGTGTGTGTGTGTGTGTGTACGCTTCATAGGAGCTACCACGTAGCTGTCACATCTGTTATGGGAGTACATTGACTACTGACGCATGCAGACCTAGGTTAACAACTACTCATTAATTCCTACACAGTTCCTGGCCGCATGCGCAAGACCAAGGGGGCGACCTGTCAAACGCAAAAATGATGCGATCAGTCAGCCCGACACAGCTAAACATCGTGATCACTCGTCTGAGGATTAGCGGGAGCGAAATTCGGCCAGCAATGGTTTTATATATTTTTTATAAGAATAAGGCACAGGTCTATAATATATTCTGAATCTATGCCGCATGATGATGGATGGATGATTGACTGTAATGGATCTGGATCAAACAGGAAAACACGAGAAATGACCAGTCTTCTGCTTATAGATGACCGAGCTATTCCTAATGTGCTGGACTACCATCACAAACTATTCATCAACTAAGCTCTCTTTATTGATCAGCGATTCTGATAAACAGAGGAGATGCACGGTGGATAATATTGTCACTCATTCTCTCTCCCATCCACAAGAGACATAGATCCTCATGAGCCTCTGCAGGTGCAGTTGCTTGTGAGAATCTATGTCTCTCGCTAATCGACTGTCATCTCACCCCTGACCCTATCGCCTCTCAATAATAAATCAGCACTCCTGATAGGCGAATGGCTACCTTTCACAGCCTGTTCGGTTGCCTTTCCATCACGACGAGACTCTACCCGGGTCTGCCCTGGGGGACTGGCGTGGGTTAACTATTTTGTAGTTCACATGGTCACCCTGGTCAGCCCCACACTGTGGGTTTCCATCTCTTTTTTCTGGGGCATATGTTTCTGTTTCCCGCTGGTCCTTTCGTCTGTATATTTCTTTCTTAACTCTCCCAACTGTGTGGATGTGTGTTGTTAAATGGTCTGCTGCACCTAAGAGCTGACACAATAGAATAACCCAACGAAGAAAGAAGCACGCTCAGAAAAGACAGTTACAACACAATTAATTAATTGTATACTTGTTTGTTTATTTTGAAAAGACAAATTAATAAATTGTGTTGTAAGAATACGTAATATTTTTCAACTTTTCTTTGTAAACTAGGTTTCGATAAATTATAATGGCGGTGCTGCGCTTCTAGCATGTCTTCGATTTATTTAGAATTTTACAATGACTGGCGACAAATATTCAACATTCTGTTGTTGTTTTTTTCCCATGCAGCGCAGGCACGTCCTGAGAAAGTCTTGTTGTTGTCGAGATGTTAAAGCGGTCTCCACGGTAGTGAAGAGGCTAAAAATGGTACAGTGCGCATACATAAATCTAACACATCGGCGGTCGGACTGAGATGACGTGACAGGCACTCAGTGAAGTCAGCCTTGAAGGCCAAACTGTCAATGGCAAGAATATTGCGGACTGGGCTGTGCTTAACTCATTCTACCCCAGACGCACCACAGCAAGATAAAGATCGACCATGATAGTTCAAGGGTGATGCCAGAATAGCTTGGCGCCTATGGGCGCCAAGCTATTCTGGCATCACTCTTGAACTATCATGGTCGATCTGTGTTCTGCACTGCAACGCAGTCTTCAGAGGACGACTTCAAAATTTGGGGATTTCGGTCTTGGGGTAGAATGAGTTTTAAAAAATTCCTATTGACGAAATCGAGAGACAGGGCAAGGATGTCATCGCCCTGAACTAAATCACAAAAAAAATCTTTTCAGGTTTTGACTTTCTGGCAATAGCAAGCGGATGTTTTTTCCTGTGTAGTTTTTTTTTCTTCCTCGTTTTGTTTGCTTTGTATATGTCACATCGGCTTCATCACTGTCGGCCTATACACCGTTCATGTAAATCAACGTTTGCTATGAAGATGGCAAAATTTAGTTGCAAAGAGTCCCAGGACCGAACACGCTAATGCCGTCTTAGAGCCTACGATTTGCCTTAACTCAGTCAAAGCACGCCGCATCAATAGCTGCGGAAGTAATGTATACCGATGAGGCAACGCTATATACGACACTTTCGCAGCTTTTAATGCGGGGCGCCTGGAATGAGTTAGAAGTATAGATTAGTTCCCTTGTTTGCGTGTTTAACGGAAGGTCGTGATAATGCGACTGTCTCCCTTTGATACTTAAGCAGGATGATTAAAAAGAAATACATGAAGATTAACAACGACAATGAAAATGGCACTCGATACATAATGACGGTTTTTACCGGATCAGGTGGGTTATTTATTTTTAAGCTTCCCTCATTCCATTCCATTTCATTCATAATTATTTTCCTGCCGCATGCTAACAACTTAACAAAACCCAACAACAAAAAACAAGCACCAGATGGTAACTTGACAGCTACTGTTCAGAACATGTCATAGTTTTAAAAATGTGTTTTCCTCCACAGCCAAAGGTAGTTATTTTCTCAACTTTGCATCCAAAATAACCATCAACAATTTAAAGTCTTTAACAGTTGCCGAAGCTCGTATTATATATATATAACGTACGCACGGATGCGCACGCGTGCCCGCGTGCGCACGCGCGCGCGCACACACACACACACGCATACACACACACAGATTAAAACCACACACACACACACTAAAATCACATCACATCTCCACACCCCACCCCCCAACCCCCACTCCACCCCTACCCCCCCCCCCCTCTACCCCCCTCACCCCCTTTGGTAAAAGAAAAACCCAGTTAGATAAAGACTAGGCACTACTGCCTTATTCTCCATCATGAGCGAAGAGGACACGTTAAGTAGTTTCACGACGGCTACACTAGACTCTGGAGGTTTAAAGGAAGACAGGGTTCACCTGTGTGCTGGTCTGTGATTTTGACCCTTACATTTCGTGGCCGTAAGGACCAAAATCACAGACCCGCACACGCGTTATACATATCGAAGACACTATAAATAACACAGTACTATAAACGGCTGCTGAGGATTGGAGGCTTAAGTCTACTGACAGACAACAGATGGTAAGTGATCGATACGGCGGGCGTTCCAAGACAGAAAAGAAAGATTGAGTGAAAATTTATGACATTGATTATATTTCGAGTTATTGCGATTTGTTTAGAGCAACCCCAGTAGCAAAACGACCTTCAAGCAAACCCACTATGGCTTTGACTAAACAAATAGACATCATTGTGTACATACTGTTTAGGGGACATCCGCTTGTATTGACAACCTTATGCGAGCATCCACCGATATTGTTTACAGTTGCGGTGACTGCATGCATGGGGAGGTTACATTCATGAACAAAAATACATACATGAAAAATAAACTAATAAATACATAACTTAAAAACTTAAATGTTATAATTGGCAAGAATAAATGCCATAAGTAAATAGATAATCTATCCTGACGAGCAAAAGAAATGCGACATTTTCGAGTCATCGGGAACACTAAAGAGTTTCCGATGATTAAAAAAATGTCGCATTTCTTTTGCTCGTCATCATTGTACAGATAGAGAAACAGACAGACATTTAACCTCAAGGCTTACCGGCTTTGCCTGAGAGAGCACCAGGGATGGCGTCTGAAGGCTGGAAGGGCCTGTTCGCCGGCTTGGGTCTGCTGACTTGTTCAGCCAGACCTCCGACATTCAGTTTAGGCTTTTTGATAACTGTTAAGACCAATCAAACAATATCAAATTTACAAGCCTGGGCTCAAAACGCGTTGCCACGATGTATATCAACGTACAGTATTGATCTCTTGCGGACTCTGTCAGAGAAGCGTTATCGCAATGTATATAAATGTACATCGTCGATCTCTTCTGTACACTGTCACAGTACTCTTGCAATATACAAAGGAAGTCGATACCTTACAGTGATATTCATCGCGATATCGCGTTGCTAGTCTCATGACTCTGGTCAAACTCAACACATTCTTATGACTAAACCCCAGAACTGGCATTTCCCAAATTCGGCAGACCTCATTGTGAGCAAAAGCTGACCATATGACTGTATACGATTTGGCTTTTTTTTTCTGTAATAAGATAGTTCATTTCAAAGGAGTGCCAAAAAGAATATGATCAAAGTTTTGACACCACCTGAATTCGAACCCGCGACATTCCGTACGCGAGAAACAAAACTGATTTGTGGTCAAAATTCTAGGCCGTAAGATATAAAATCGCAGACTACCACACACCTTTCCTTCACTATTTATCCGCGTATAAACGAACAGTTATGTCCTTCGACCCCTTCCTTGTAGCACCGAATCGCCTGACCATGACATATATGCAATGCATAAAGTACATGGTTCTCCACATCTCTTAAAACAGCCTGTACCGTTTGCAGGAGTACTCACCAGAGTACGCCACAAGTACACTTCTATTGTGGCGTACTCCCCTAGTGAGTCTATCTAGGGAGTACTGCTGCAAACCGTACGTGAAATTATACTCACTTGGGACGATCGGGTGGATTGGTATGATGGCCGGGATTGGTATGATGGGCCTGATTGGTATGATCGATCTGATGGGCACAATCGTTAAGATTAGCCTAGGAGTGGCATGTGCACTGACGTGAGACATGACCATAACCATGGTCACAAGACTTGATACGCAAACACGTTCTGCCATTTTGTCCTTTCCTGCAAACATCCCAAACACATCATCACTCAATTATCAGTATAGCAAAAACAACAACAAGAACGAGATGTCATCAACAGCTGCATAGAGTAAAATCGTCATTTAAAGACCTTTGCATGCGTATGGGTTTTGTCGCTTGTAACACATTGCGTGGACTCCCTGGCACGTTACAATTAATATGGATGCTATTCTAGAATTCAGACAACTTAGTGCATTACTATTTTGATTCTACTGAGCATCGAGCCTCAAACGTATAATTAATATATGAAGCACCAATGAAGACATAATGAACGTTTGGTTTTTAAAACATTATGAAAAATGTAAGCTGGTCTGTGATTAGGGACCTTATGCCCACACGCTGTAAGATCCAAAATCAAAGACGAAGACACAAATGATGAACAATCACAGCCAGTCGTAGCGTTTACAACCCAAATATCGGCTACTGACAAGTGTGTTTAGTCACTCAAATGCGATTTTTAAAAAAAAATCATGAAATGTTTGATCTTAGATCACACCTGGATATTGTACACCATAAGATCTAAAATCAAACAAAAGATTCAGTTTGAAGAACCCCATAAACAGTAATAATAATAATAATAATAATAATAATAATAATAATAATAATAATAATAAATCACTGTTCCACCTGAGACATATGCATTATATGGCTGGTAACAGACGAAGTAGGTCAAATAGTACGTGTTTCGACAAAAATAGTGGATTAAAAGCCCTGCGATATCGCATGTTTGTCAGGGCTTTTAATCCACTGTTTCGTCCGAACAAAGTCTATTGACATTTACATTATTCATTCACACATATTCTGAGACACACGTTGCGACTTCTTACCGTAAGCTAGGGCAGAAAAATTTTTCTTTAGTTTTTTTTTCTGTTCAGTGTCAAAGCACATTGATACACATCATAAAAACGCATTTCTAACCCAACCTGTACGACTACTGACAAGTGTCTTTGCGCACTCACCTGTGAGACCTACTGGTCGGCCTTTTGAAAACTGAGAAGGTGACAAGGACTAAGGGCAGTGGACGCTACATTTTATATCGCCTGTATCCAATGGTTGGTCAACCAATCCCTGCTGACAATGCCCCCCATCCACCCCCTACCCCCACCCCTCCCCGCCCCCACCCCACCCTTTGTCAAATGGCAGACGTAACCCTGGACGACTACTTCAGTTTAAACATGTGAAAGGGTCTGCCGTCTCCGCCAATAGTATGTGGGACAGATTCTGATGAGCCTCTTCCCCGGTGAAACTGTCATGCCGTGTGACGAGTTGCAGCTGAGTGAAGTTTCTTTACAAGAACCCTACGTGAGTGTGTTACGTGGTAGTCGTAGTCGTAGTATGATACAATCACACCAGACGCACGCACGTAGGGTTCTTGTAAAGAAACTTTACTCAGCAGCAACTCGTCACACGTGGCACAAGGCTGTAGACCAAACTGGAGTAACAGTTCCAACAATATTTTGTTGTAGCGATGCAATCTCAGCACACTGCATCCACAAATGCATCCACACTGATACACTGTCTCCTCTACAATGCATCAACACTTTTGACACACTGCGTCTCTCATACAATGTACACACATATTTCCTAATACCATTTTTGTCTACAGTATTAAAAATACTTAGACTTTGAAATGGGGCTGGTCGGAGCACATTCCGGATCATGCACATGACTTTTTTGGCGTGCGGGGCAGAAATTCTGGGAAAGAAGTAACAAGATAAAAACAAGATGGGATGAACCATAACCCACAAAGTGTCTTCTATATGAGAGCTGTCTTCGCTGTCAAGGGTCTGTACCTTTTGTCTTTGACTTGATTCTAATGTTAAAATATCTCTTTTTGAAAAAAGCCTCGCAGATGTGCCAATGCGTCATAGTGAACTCTATAAGGGGCGCGCGCAGTGCATACGGGTCATTAATTTGTCAAACGTCATTTGTCATGACGTATTTTTTGTTTTTGGCTCCAATCCTTATAAAGCTTAAGAGTGCCTGTAAAAGTTATCTCCCCTTTAACGGTCACTGACAAAACTAAATGGGTCCAATCGAAACTGCCTTAAAAACTGTACTTACCTGCCAAATTTCATAAGTCTAGTACAAATTTGCAGAATAGTTGGCGGTTTTGCCTAGACTAATAAGTATGCAAGCTTTATCACAACAGACTATTTCCGCAAGCAGAAGCAGGTGATTAACAGGGTAAAGATCTGTGTACTGTGAAAACGATTTGTTCAGGGTAGGATGAAGAGATTCAACTGCTGATACAGGTCTGGTCATTTACAACTACCAAACAGAGTAGGTTTAAAGCAAAGCGTCACCGGCCCCAAGACGGCCGATGTGGGCCCCGGGCACAGCCATGCGCGAGTCCACTGTAGCCGTCGTGGGCCAGAGGACCTTTGCTTACTGGGTTGTTTAATCTCACAAAAATGCACTCAATCAGATTATCTCTAAGGGACGTAATTTTTCATGCCTACCTGAAGAGACCCCCCCCCCCCCCTCACACACACACCTCTCCCTTGGGGCGAAACCGGTCGTAGGTGGCAAAAACTTAAATCTACTCAGCAGGTCCAATATTCTCCAGCGGATGGCGGAGCGCCTGGGGGTAATCCCTACTGCTTTATGTAGTAGGTGTTCAGTGGAAGGCTCAAAATGATAGGTCTGTCATTCCTTCTCTCCCACTACCCTCTCATTTCTAGAACTAGTGAGCGATGCAGTCAGAAAAAAGGACAGCTGATGTCCTGATGACACAATGCAAGCTTACCAGCCTGGAATTCCATGGCATTAGCACAGCATTCTCAGAAATATGACGACTGATGACGACTGCATCACCCTGTACAAGAACAAAGGAGAGAAGTCTGCCTGCTCCAACTACCGTGGAATTACCCTGCTGTCCATTGCCGGGAAAATTCTCGCAAGGCTGCTCCTGAATCGGCTGGTACCTGTCAATGCAGAAGACCACCTCCCAGAGGGCCAGTGTGGCTTCAGAGCCAACAGGAGCACCTCCGACATGGTCTTTGTGCTGAGACAGCTTCAGGAGAAGTGCCGCGAGCAGAACAAAGGGCTGTACGTAACGTTTGTCGACCTAACAAAAGCGTTCGACACTGTGAGCAGGCAAGGCATGTGGCAGATCCTGGAGCGACTTGGCTGTCCCCCAAAGTTCCTCAGCATGATCGTCCAGCTACACGAGGACCAGCAAGGCCAGGTCAGACTCAACAATGACCTCTCAGAACCATTCCCCATTCTCAACGGTGTGAAGCAGGGCTGTGTGTTGGCACCGACCCTCTTCACCATCTTTTTTAGCATGACGTTGAAGCAGGCCACAGTGGACCTCGACGATGACGATGCAGTGTACATCAGGTATCGTCTCGATGGCAGCCTGTTCAACCTCAGACGACTGCAGGCCCACACCAAAACCCTAGACCAACTGATTCGTGAGCTGCTCTTTGCTGACGACGCTGCCCTCGTTGCACACACAGAGAGAGCCCTGCAGAGCATCACATCCTGCTTCGCAGACGCTGCCCAGCTCTTTGGACTCGAGGTCAGTCTGAAAAAGACAGAGGTTCTCCATCAGCCGGCACCCAAGGTAGAGCATCGCCATCCCCACATCACCATCGGCGAGTCTGAACTGAAGTCAGTGCACCAGTTTACCTACCTTGGCTGCATCATCACGTCAGACGCCAAGCTGGACAAGGAGCTGGACAGCAGGCTGGCAAAAGCAAACAGCGCTTTCGGGCGTCTATACAAGCGGGTGTGGCACAATCAACAGCTGAAAACAGGCACCAAGATCAGCGTGTACAGAGCTGTCGTCCTCACCACCCTGCTGTATAGTTCCGAGTCCTGGGCCCTCTACCGCAGCCAACTACGACTCCTCGAACGCTTCCACCAGCGCTGCCTGCGTACCATCCTGGGCATTCACTGGAGTGACTATGTCACAACGTCGAGGTCCTTGAACAGGCAGAAACTGTGAGCATCGAGGCTTTGCTGCTGCGGACACAGCTCCGCTGGGCTGGGCACGTCTCCAGGATGGAGGATCATTGCGGACCGTGACACCTGGCGCTCCACCATTTACAAGGCAGCTGTCTCCTTTGAGGACTCTCGCAGATCTGGCCTTAAAGACAAGCGGCTCAGGAGAAAAAACAGAGATGCCGCAACTCAGAACCCTGGCCAGACCTCCCTCTGCAGCCACTGCGGTCGAACCTGCCTGTCCCGGATTGGCCTCCGCAGCCACGAGCATGCCTGCAGACGTCGTGGACAACCCCTATAGAATCTTCGTTCGCGAAGTCAAGCCAAGATATATATATATATATATATATATATATATATATATATATATATATATATATATATATATATATATATATATATATATATATATATATATATATATATATATATATATATATATATATATATATATATATATATATATATATATATTCATAGGCCCATAGGCGCCAAGCTATTCTGCCACCAGCATTGAACTATCATGGTCGAGCCACATCTTGCTGTGGTGTGTCGCGGGCAGAATGAGTTACGGCGCATTTAGTAAGTGCGTTAATTATTATAAACGCTTTGTTGTAAAGCGCTTCGTAACAAAATAACAATTGCTACAAAGTTCATGACCACGCCTTGGAATCTAACAGTTGTTTGCAGCAATATTCGGTTGTTAACCCCTTCACTGCTGAGAACAAATGAACACAAAACAGCTGTTAAGAGACAGATCCTCATGAGCCCACCCAACCCAACCCCTTACCCCTCCCCCGCAATTGCGTGGGCTCATGAGGATATAGACCTCTTGCTGAGACCAATTTGTATCTATGCTTCTTGGGCCGTTTTGGCTTTTGGTTTTTGAATGATCAAAGATTTCAGAAACAGCAATGTACGTACTGTGGCAGTAAAGGGGTTACAGAGTCTTACACAGCCTAAGAAGTCTCCGTGACCTTTGTAACAATTGATACAAAGCTCGTGGAGATGTCATTTTGGACTTAAGGAAAAAAGCTATAGGCGAAGCTATCAACTGCAAGGTGGAAAAGTAAGAAAGAGAGCGTCATTTTTCTTCGTCATTCTTCATTTTTCTTCGTCGTCTTCTTCTTCTGCTTATTGTTGTCATTTTTGTTGTGTTTTTGTTGTGGTTATTTCTTGTTTTCTCATAAACACATTATAGTCTCAGTCTGGTAATCCTATTCCGACACCACTTTCGTAGCTGAGAAAAAAAGTAACAAGATGGGATGAACCATAACCCACAAAGTCCCTTCTATATGAGTGCTGTCCTCGCTACAATTTTAGTCTTGCTATATTTTTTGTGAAAGCAGGTTGACTTTACCTAGCTACATAATATACTAAGTACACGGGTCACTTGCATGCTCTTCTGAAAGCGCGTCGATGTGTGTGTGCATGTTAGTGCGTGCGTGCGCGCGCGCGCTCCAACATCACCAAGAGGCATAGATCCTCATGCGCCCGGAGGACGCATGAGGATCTAAGCCTCCTGGAGATGCGCTCATGAATGTGTGTGTGTGTGTGTGTGTGTGTGTGTGTGTGTGTGTGTGTGTGTGTGTGTGTGTGTGTGTGTGTGTGTGTGTGTGTGTGTGTGTATGAGAGAGACAGAGACAGAGAGAGAGAGATGATGATGATGATGATGATTATGATGATGATGATGATGATGATGATGAAACGTTTTTATTCAGGATAAATTTTAGGCATGCGAATGAATCTCTTACAATATGTCCTGCTACACTACACACATAAATATACATCGGGCAACACAATAAAATATTAAAGAAAAAAAACCCCAAAGAAACCCAAAATATCAAGAACATTTAAATGTACGAAAAGCATAAAAGACGAAAAAAACAACAAAAAACAAAAACAAAAAAACAACATACTAACATCGATATAAGCTGAAGGTCATCTTATAATTAGAACATGTCTCTGAGAGTACAACATTAATAGAAGAAAATTAAATCGTGGTATTAATTTAGAAGTAAAAAACGATAAAGGCAATCCTTAAATATACTAAATTTAGAAATAGACTTAAGATGCTGGGGTAAATTATTCCATGCTTTTGAGAGAGAGAGAAAGAGAGAGAGAGAGAGAGAGAGAGAGAGAGAGAGAGAGAGAGAGAGAGAGAGAGAGAGAGAGAGAGAGAGAGAGAGAGAGAGAGAGAGAGAGAGAGAGAGAGAGATGATGATGATGATGATGAAACTTTATTTTTCAACGGTAAAAAGTTTTGACAGAAAACAAATCGTCATTTTACAAACTTGCCGTTGCTAACATCTACAGGATAAAAAAGAAGGGAAACTATAAAATATATATGTACATACAAAACCCAATAGCATCATTATATACAGAAAAAATAATAATACTCATCACTCACACATGCACACACGCACGCACGCGCGCCGCTCACACATACACCCACACGCACAAACAAACACGAGCACACACACACGCGCGCACACACATATAAAAACCATCTGTATGAAATACGTGAGGTCAGGAAATATTACAGTACCTGAGAAACGTACTAAGTCTGACTCATCAGGTAATCAAAAAGTTTCGTTTTAAAACTTCCTGGTGAGGTAATAGTTTTCAAATGTGCAGGGATGGAATTCCAAGCAAACGGACCAGAGAATGACATACTAGTTTTAAAAAGGTCAATTCTTGGCAGTGGTAGGGGTAAGGTATTGTTTCTTGAGGTCCGTTCACGTTCTTGGTGAGATATAAATTTAGTGGTTAGATACTGGGGTGTCATATTATTCAGTATCTTATGCATATAGACGCATTTGTTTAATGTAAGTTGCTGACGCAGACCGAGAATGTTTAAATATCTAAATTTGTCTGTGGTAGGGATGGGACGTCTATCTATCATTTTTACAGCTCTTTTGTATATGGAGTTTAATCTTTTCATGTGGACATCACTGCAGCCGTCCCACACTGTGGAGACATAATCAACATGGGACTTTATATGAGCATGAAAAAACAATTTACGGGTATTTGTATCCGTTACATGTCTAAGCTGGGACAATAAGAAAGTGTTTTTAGCAATGGTCTTACAAACAGCATTTATATGGGTCTCCCAGCACAGTTGATTATCAACATGTATTCCTAAGAATTTACGCTCAGTGACTTGTTCAACAGGTTCAGCGTTTAATTGTAATTGTAATGGCTGTAGTCGGCGTTGATGTTTTTGCCGCGTGGCGATTAAGATACTCTTTGTTTTTGCTGGGTGAAGAACCATATGGTTCTGTCTACACCAGTCAGATACCTCATTGAGACTGCATTGTAAACTATGGCTAATGTCCGTCGTTTTTTTGCCAGAAACATGAAGACTCGTATCGTCAGCAAATAGATTACAATTAACGTCAGAATTAGTGATATGCAACGTTAGATCATTAATAAATAGTATGAATAGAAGAGGGCCCAAAATAGATCCCTGGGGGACGCCGTATTTTACATTTCCTTCCTTAGAGTATCTTCCATGGGCGTACACCATTTGTTTTCTGTCTTCGAGATATGATCGGAAGAATTCTATAGCGGTTGCGTCCAAGTAATAAACTGTTAGCTTATTTAGGAGAATGTCATGGTCCACAAGGTCAAAAGCCTTTTTAAGGTCTAAGAAAACTGCTCCTGACATCAGGCTTTTATTGATTGATTCCAGCCAGCTGTCTACAATATGTGTCAGTGCTGACTGACAAGAATGTTTCGGTCTAAAACCAGACTGGTGAATATTAAGTAATTTACCTTTTTCCAGAAAATCAAGGAGATGTTTTTGAATGTGCTTTTCAAGGGGTTTTGACAAAGCTGACAGAAGGGAGATTGGACGATAGTTATTAATATCTTCAAGATCTGTTGATTTAGGGATTGGGATTACCTTTGCTTCTTTAAGAATGGTTGGAAATGTACTTTGCTTTATGCAGAGGTTGAAAATATATGTTAGTGATTCTACTGTATACGGTAATGAGATTTTTAGGGTTTCATTATCAATACCATCAATGCCAGCAGACTTTTTGTTGGGCATGCTAGAAATATATCTGCCGACTTCTGCAACTGTAATATCAGGGATGGTGAAAGTATTTGATATAGTTGTTTTTTTAAAGTGTTCTCTGAGAGAACTCGGCACTTCATACGGTTTACTGTTATTTGCAGCTGACAATGCCAATATTTCGGCTGTGGTTAAGAAATGGTTATTTAATATATCAGCTGACATATGAGATGGGATTTCGGGTGCTGATTTACCCTTTGTTATGACGTTCAGAGCTTTCCCAAACAGATGCCGTGTCCTTTTTGTCTCGAATCATTTGTTGGAAAAAAGACTTCTTAGACGCTCTAACTAAATATTTGACACGATTGCGTTGTTTTTTGTATTCTTCGTACTTTTGCTCTTTTTTCAGTTTGTCTCTAAATGACATGGCCTGCTTGATATCCGCTGTTAACCACGGTGGTATGGTGGAATGTTTAACTCGTTTTTCACGTATTGGCGCATGTTTATTGAGTACACTGAGAAACAGATCCATCCAGCACGACAAGGCACTCTCAGGAGAGAGAGAGAGAGAGAGAGAGAGAGAGAGAGAGAGAGAGAGAGAGAGAGAGAGAGAGAGAGAGAGAGAGAGAGAGAGAGAGAGAGAGAGAGAGAGAGAGAGAGAAGAGAGAGAGAGAGAGATTTGCGTCATATTTAGAGTATTGTGTCAATGTCTGCGTGGTGATGGAGTTGCTTCTTTTACTTCACCGTCAAGGTTTTTTTACTGTTTTTATTTTTTTCTGAAGAGAATTAATTTTTACTGAAGAAGTTGAAAGCCGGGTACAAAGATGGCTAACGAACTCATCCAATGTCTTTCTCCAAACTAGCTATATTGGGTCACCTGCATACTCTTCTGAAAGCGCGACGATGTGTGTGTGTGTGTGTGTGTGTGTGTGTGTGTGTGCGCGCGCGCGCGCGTTGGTGCGTGCATGCGCGCTCTACAAACATCTCCAAGAGACATAGATCCTCATGCGCTCTCCGGGCGCATGAGGATCTATGTCTTTTGGAAATGTGCGCATAGCTGTGTGTGTGTGTGTGTGTGTGTGTGTGTGTGTGTGTGTGAGAGAGAGAGAGAGAGAGAGAGAGAGAGAGAGAGAGAGAGAGAGAGAGAGAGAGAGAGAGAGAGCGCAAGAGAGAGAGATGAAATGAAATGAAATGAAACTTTATTTTCCAAGGATAAAAGAATAGGTGCGCAGACCTTTTTTCATTCTTGTCCTTGCTACAAACTACATGAAAACACACACGCACGCACACACACACACACGCATGCACGCACGCCGGCACGCACACGCGCTTGCACACACTCACACACACACACACGCGCGCACGCACACACACGGAAGTATGTAAATCAGAGTTAGGTCAGACCCCGGTACGGCTCAAGCTTTGGATTAAAGGCCCGGACAAACGTGGTATCGTGATGTATGTCCGTGGCCTTCAACCAACGCCCGCGTCATACAAAGCACAGTCCCGACCCACGTCTGCCTAATATGCATTACACACGGTACATGAAATACAACTACATAATAAACACATATATAGTATACATTGCACACTGATAAGACTACATTCGGTACATTGAACGCCGCAAACTGTAAGCATAAACGTCAAGATTATCTAGACGTTTTGCTTCCTCCTGACTAACCCAACACACACATACATGCACGGAAGATGCACGCACACACATACATACACAAACACACACACACGCGCTCGCGCGCGCACACACGCACACACAAACACACATGCACGCACACACCAGCATAAACAAATATGCACAAAACACACTGTTCCGCACACATGCACGCACACACATACACACGCGCCCACACACTTGCATGTTTGATAACAGTCATTATTCAGAACGCAGTAGTCGCTTGCGCTTTGTTCGGCGGCTCAATTAAGTGCCGGAATAGTCTTGCCTTGAAGGTGGACAATGAAGATGCATCGGTGATATTGGCCGGAAAGGAGTTCCACAGTTTGGCCCCTGAGTAAGACAGACTAGTTTTGAATATATCAAGTCGTGGCCTAGGTACTGACAGTTTGTTCCTTGATGTCTTGTATGGTGTGTTAGCATCCCTAAACAAATCCGAGACGTACCGCGGTGTTTTGGATTTTCGGACTTTAAACATTAACACGCCCTTATTGAACAGAAAGAGGTTACGTAACGGAAGCATGTCAAGGGCCCTAAGTCGCTCGTCAGTGCCGTCTCTGCTATTAGGAAGGATTAGCTTGGCTGCCTTCCGGTGGAGGGAATTAAGCCTCTTTAAGCACGCATCACTACACCCGTCCCAGACTGTAGATGCGTAGTCAATGTGGGACTGGATGTGAGCGCTGAAGAAGAGTTTTCTGGTTGGTGAGTTCGTAAAGTAAATAAGTTTTGAAAGGAGAAATAGATTTCTGGACACAATTTTGCACACACTGTTTACATGCGCATGCCATGTCAATTGATCGTCTATAATGACGCCTAACAGCCGGCGCTCCTTAACTTGTTTAATCGGCTCACAGTTAAGGGAAAGGCTAAGTGGCGGTGGGATTAGCTGGTGCTTTTGACGTGTAGTGATTAGCATGCACTCTGTTTTAGATGGTTAAGTAACATGTAGTTGTCTCGGCACCAATTTCAGACATCTAATAGACTATGTTGCAAAGAAAAATTAATAGTAGATATTTTTGCCGACGACACATTTGATTGTCAGATACACAAAGGCAAGTCATTAATAAAAATTAAAAATAAGAGAGGGCCTAAAATAGACCCCTGGGGTACTCCATGCTTAATGACACCTTCTGAGGAACGCTTACCGTTGACAAAAACATACTGAGATCTATTGCTTAGATAAGATTTAAAGAAGGCAGCGGAATCTGTGTCTATGTGGTATGCCAACAGCTTCTGTAGCAACAGTTCATGGTTGACTAAGTCAAAAGCTTTAGAAAAATCTAAAAATACCGCACCGGTCATTTCAGCATTGTTTATTGAAGTTAGCCAGTTAGAGAGAGAGAGAGAGAGAGAGAGAGAGAGAGAGAGAGAGAGAGAGAGAGAGAGAGAGAGAGAGAGAGAGAGAGAGAGAGAGAGAGAGAGAGACGTCATATTTAGAGTATTATGTCAATGTCTGCGTGGTGACGGAGTTGCCTCTTTAACGTCACCACCACTGTCTGACTTTCTATAGAAGTAAAGCAAAAGACACGTTTCACAGTTTTCAGATTAGAGACTTCCGTTTTCATGGAGAAAATTGCATTTTATGAAAATCAAGGTCTGCCAAAGAGCAAGTGCATTTTGTGATGACCAGACACATGCCAGCTAGAAAATGTAAATGAGAGAGATAGAAAGAGTATTCTTTTTAAGATACTTGCTCTAAATCATCCCCACCTCCTTTTCTTCCAAAATAAAGCATATTGAAATTATGCTCATTTATTCCTACGTTTAACCTATTTACAATCTCTGTTCTCAGTTTAACGTGTGTAGGATGTATGTAGGAAAGAAATTACACAAAACGTTGTAAATTGCAGGCACAGGAACAGAGTTTCTGGGCTAGACAGTGTCGGCTATTAAATTTTCAGACGCACAAACATATTCTGCTTTCACAGAAAGCAATAAAAGGCAAGAAATGCCAATTTTAGCACTTTTATTTAAAGATTCTTATAGTAGACACCCACAGAAAGCAAAATGAATAAATGAAAACAATATTTTATGAAAGTATTAAGGACAAAACAAAACATACCACCTAAATTTAAACGCAAGAAATTAAGACAGTAACCATTTTTTCGGGATTACATACCAAAATATCATTTATTTTTAACTCAAGTATTATTACTGATAAACCATGAATTGCAAACAAAAAATTAAAGGACAAATGCAGAGAAAAGAAGGAGGTAAAAAAAAATTCAGCTGCTACTATATGCACTTATCTCGTTTATCTCAAGCGTTTCCTTGGGTTTGCTCAAGTGCAGTGAGTTCACAGTTCCTGGGTGATTTTCTAAATCATTCATTAAGGGAATATATTTTAACACTAATTGCCTAAAAGTGACTCTTGTTAACCTTTACAGCAGTGAAACCAATGAAAATTAAAGTACAATGTGTTTTTATATGAAACAGAAGATAATCTGATATAATAATAATAATAATACATGGTATTTATATGGCGCATTTCTCATATTTATAATATAACTCAATGCGCAGGCGAAAACGACGCACACAGTGACGCACACACACACCCACACACACACACACACACACACACACACACACACACACACACACACACACACACACACACACACACACACACACACAGACAGACACACACACACACACACACACACACACACACACACACACACACACAGAGTCTGCAAGGGGGGGTATACAGAAAACCGTAGAAATCACACGAAAGTCTGCGAGAATATAGTCATCACGACATCTGCAAAGCTTCAAAGAGGCTACAGGTACATTATGATCGTGAGAAAAACTAAAAAAACTGGAGAGAAAAAAAGAAAAAAAAAAAGAAAACTGAAGTACTATTAAGCTCATATGAAAAACACTTCAAATACATTTCGAGACTCCAATTTGCACAAAAGAGAAAAAGTCTAAGATAGCAATCCAACTGCTGTGAAAAAAATGGCGCTGTCTATTGTCAATGCGAAGCTGCGGCAGGAGGTGGAAAGACATAGTAATTGCTACATGTGCCAAGGTCCAAGACTCTTGCCGCACTCCAGCTCGCACCCTCCGCTATTCCTCTGACACACGTAAATTTCGCCTTCCCAATTTCAAATGTAAAACACGTGGTGGTCGCGCCTTCTCCCATCTTGGCTCCGCCACTTGGAACAAACTCCCCGCCCCTGTCCGTAACTGTCAAACGCTCTCCTCCTTTAAATCACTTCTCAAAACCCACCTCTCCAACGATGCCTTTCACTAGTTCATTTCCCCAGCCATGCACAATTCATCACCACTGTCACGCGCGCGCGCGTGTGTGAGTGTGTGTGTATGTGTGTGTGTGTGTGCGTGCGCGTGTGTTGTGCGTGTGTGTGTGTGTGTGTGTGTGTGCGTGTTGGCTGTTAGCCTTTTCGTTGTATCAGCGCTTAGAGCTACTTTTAGAATAAGCGCTTCACAAATCTCCTTTATTATTATTATTATTACATTTCCGCATGAAGCGAACCATGAACTTTCCATCTTTGAGGGGAACGCTCGCTGGAATAGCAATGGCCACAAAGGACAGAATTTTGATGTTGACGGAGTAGGTGAATCGCACATACTCTCCAACCTGTGGAACTTCAAGATCACGGAACAATGGCACCACGTGATTTGCAGTCCAAACATCTGCTTTAATGTTGCCCATGTCATCCCGGTTACTGCACCAAAGTAAGTAGACTTTGCGGGGCTGGTCCTGCAGTAGAGATGGGTAGATCGAACACTCGGTTCATCTCTTCCCGCACAGAGTTGGCTCCAAGGTTGGGATATACTGATACAGCTTCACACTGAAGCATTGCCAAAGTCCAAGACTCTTACCGCAATGAGAGTCTGCCATGACCTCCTTTTCAAATGCTGTTTTCATAGGCTCGGTTGGGAAATCCCCAGTGACATGATAAAATTCTACTCTCTTGGTCCCATATAATAGGGTCCCTTTGCTCACTGTGCTGGGAGACAGATAGACATTCTGATTGAACGCCAGCTCCCAAGCTAATCTCAGTCTCAGTTCAACATGCAAAATTCTGCCTTCAAAGAAAGCAATGCTGAGAGATCGGCAGAGGAAAATTGCCCTCACCAACAACTCTAAAATGAAACCGTCTTAGACCGTGCTGCGGGCGCTGGCGGTCGGCTTCTTCGTCACAATTGCTTCTGCTAAAGAAGGGTTCTTCAGTGGAAAGATCCAGAGGATAACTTTCATCTGCTTCAGCGTGGCATTGCAGCGCACATGCATAGAATCCTTCAAAACCCTGTTGTTCTGCTGACCTGTTTCAACTCGCAAGCATTGGAAAAAATCATTTCGAGAGACAGGTGGGTGTGATGATGGGAGGGGACATATTTCCGGGCTTTGATGCGTCAAGAGACTGTTCAAAAGAGGGGATTAGAGGTGAAGGAACCAAGACATCTGAGCCAGGTGGAGAGGGAGAATCAGCAACTGATTGCGAGGGAGACGGTATGACGAGTGCCTTGATCTCGACAATCTGGAATGGCTCCACATACTCCCTGTTCATGCAGTTCCCTGTGGAGCTCTGACAACTTTCACAGAAGCATACCAGGGATCATGCCTTCAACTCAAAGGGTGAAACCTTTTCAAACTGGTCGAGCTTTCTGCTTCCAGGAATTCCTTTAACACAGGTTTCTTTTCCGATTTCTTTTGATTTCTCCACTGGGAACAAAGAAAAATGTTCTTTTGGAAAGGGCTTCCTCCTTGCTCATGTTGCTGTAGACCCTGTGGTAGAAGTCTTCAGCATATCTGATAACCACCTGCCTGCAAAGAACTGCTGTCCTAACCATTTTTCTGATTGTCCCTGTCTCTGCATCAGCTTCCCCCTTCCCGTGTTCAGCCCCAAAATAGCAGCGTTGGACTTTCCGGTTGAAGAAGGAGAGGTCTGCAAACGTGCCCTTGCCTTTATATTGGGCGGCACAACCATCTGAAAACATTAGAATCTCTGTTGTGGCGTCTACCTCATTGCATACTTCCCGGTGCTGGATGGCCTTTTCGGTGTAATGTTGTACAGCATTGTGATCATGATCCAGATCGTTGCAAACCAAGTTCAGAGCGTGCCGTACAGGTTCATTCTTGTCATTTCTGTAAAAGGCTGGTTAAAGCAAAGTGAAATCAGTCCGTCCAGATGAGTAGCGTCGGTCAGTCAAGTGCACAAGCCTTCCGTCTTTGGTCGTAACGTTGGTTATCAATTGGCATTCACTGAGACATCACCGTTTATTTCTAGAGAACAAAGACCGAAAACAGAACCTAGCCGGAAGCATTGATTATTCTCAAATAAATCATCCTAACCAGCCCCAAAACAACAAAAACTGGAATCATTGACTTACCTCAAACTCTCTCATGCGGTCGTTATCACTGACAGAACAAAATCGTAAATTCACAAAAGGTAATCGAGAAACTGACAAAAGTACATATTGTGCTGTTCGATATGTAAATGAGTGGAAGTGACGGGAACGATGCTAATACGTCAAGCGGTTTAAAACTAGTTATCGCCATCGCGAGAAAAGTCTAGGCCGGTCGTTACGATCTGCGGACGGACAAGCATACCGATGGACTGAAAGTTGCATTTTTCGGTTGTGATGGACATCTAGCTTAGAGATTTTGTCTTTTATAATCAATATTTTGTTTTTCTTTGATAGAGTAAGAGTTCAGCTAAAGACTGCCACTCCTCTACTTTCTGTTTCAAGGGAGTAACAAAATTCGCAGCATAGAGGCGATCATTTTTCGAGTTTTAATTTTCAGCGACAGCAGCTTATTTCTAAAACGTAAATGCTTCTTACACAATCCTCCCTATTTATAATTTAGTTTTGAAGAATATTATTGTAAAATTCAAACTGTGAATTGCTTCAAAGAAAACGAAAGTGACAGTGTAGTGAGGAGAGGAAATGGCGTCCGTCTGGATCGTAACGACCACCGGCGATGATATCGGTCATTCAAAGATACTTTTTGCTAAAAAATAACAAACTTGTGTATTTTATATCTTTATTACACCACATTCCATACAATAACAAAATATAGTAACATGATGTTGTACAAGCAAAAATATCAAGTACCATGTTTCAATTTGTCTTCACACCCAAATAACGTGAAACATGTCCAAGTTCTTTTAAAACTGTTTTAATTCTTTTCTGAAAAGAGTTAATTTTTACTAAAGAAGCTGAAAGGATACAAAGCTGGCTAACAAACTCATCCTATGTCTTTTCCCAAACTAGCTATATCCAAAATTTCAAGTAAATATGACAAAAATTACAGACTCTAATCTGGGTCAACCGACTTCTTATAAACGGTTGTTTATGTCTTAAATGAGACATTCAATTACAATATGCTCGGAGGCTCTTTTAGCCATCTCTTTACGAACGTATTTCGCCAGGTTTCAATCTTGCTTGTACAGAAATGTCGGAGATTCTCTTGTTTACATACATACGCACACACACACACACACATACATACGTACATACGCACATACGACGCTTCGCTTCAAATGTACGTTCAGCAGCGAGGTTAGCGTAACTAGAAATGACGTAATTTTTATCTTGTTACTTCAATTGTGAGAGGTTTAGGCCTGCCCGCCTTTGACATCATGGACATACTAAGTTCGTCCCACCGCGACCCGTCCTAAAAAGTCCCTTCTACAAATACGATCCAACTGCAAGAGGCATATATCCTCATGAGCGAAAGCGGGGGCTCATGAGGATCTATGCCTCTTGCTGAGACCAATTATTTGTATCCATGTTTTTTGGACGGTGTTGACTTCTGGTCGTGACGTAAGAACGTGACATGCAGAAGTCATGTTGCATGATCCGGCTATAGTTTTATACAACGTACGCTGCATTTATTTGTCATTCTGCTGTAATTGTAATGAGAAATGTCTCTGGTGTCTATTCTGAGCCAAAAGAAGCACTTTCACACTGCGTAAAGCTCATTAATTTGAGTGCGTTGTGATGAGAGCAGCAGTGCTGCAGCCACCGGTACAGGCTTTTACCGGAGTGTTCAAAGATGCGGCATACACATGCTTGCTGCATTTGCAACATGAGTTCGGGTGTTTTGAGACTCTGACAGGTATGTTCTATACAAAAATGTACTTTACATAACCATTTTTTCCTCTTCTAAGCACCCACTCAATCTGAGGATCTACACGGGGCCAGTCAAAGAAAGGGGGAGACACACAAAACCAACAAAAAAGAAACAAGCAAACAGTTCACTAATTTTTCGAGTAAAAACGCTTTTCGAAAGTTCCAAAGCAAACATTATTTCCTTATCTTTCGTCTGTCGCCCCCATGAAGGTGTCAACGAGACGAACAAGGGACGTAAGTTTTAGGCAAGAGGTAGAGGGGCATAATATGAAACTCTCTGCCTCTTGCAGGTGGAAGGCAGCCGACCGAGGGCCTCGAGACAGAAAGAGACAAGCAGACGATCGTTCATCCGTTTGACAAGTCCTAAGGACAGACTGCAATGACGAACGAGATTCGTGGCGTTTGACGAGGGAAAAGGTCCTCGGGCAGATCTCAGCTGCAGTTGTGTAACCATCTAGGCTTAGTTGCATCGGTGAGCGGAGCCCTGCGCAAGCCACTATGCAAGGTGCTCCGCTAAGCGGAGCACCTTGCTTAGTGGCTCGCGCAGGAATCAATCTCTCTTATGCTAATCAGCCCTGTAGCCGACGTCGACCTGAGGTCATTGGCGCACTGGAGATTGCAGCGCCTTCTTTTGTCAGTCGCCGGCCCATCCCAGATTCTGTGAGTGTAGGGTCGGTCTCCCTTCAAACAAGAATAAGGGCTTTTCTTGCCACGTCGAACTCACTTCCCGAACGCGCTCCAAGATAAGAGGTAAGTTACTGAACGTCATGGATTTTTTAAATTTTTTTTTAAAGGCATTATCCCAAAGTGTTTCATGTTAACGCTTTTGTTAGTGGTACAAGGAACCCATTAACTACAGAACCAGCAGGTCTAAGTCACTGCAAGTAGGTGCCCCAACAATTAAGATAACACTCTGAATGTCAATGTATTTTTTTTTAAACCCCACTAAAACAGATACTGTTACTATACTGACGAGCAAGAGAAATGCGACATTTCTAGGTCCACTGACTGCCCAAAGCGTTTCCATGTGGTATAAAGAACCCCCTAACTAGCCACTGGATGTCACTGTATCCTTTCGTTACATATGCTAGCATTAACACGTTTTAAACGACATATTGACCTAAACATTCTCGGGATAATTAAGTTTATGGATCTTTCGCATTATCTATTTTGTCAGTGTTAAAAAAATATAACCTAGCTCCTGCTTGTCGCTATAATTGTGTTACAGAAAATAGTATGTTGACAACAAGAAAGGCAAAGCCATTATGGTTCACATGTATGACCGATTTACATAATTATGTGTGACCTTTGTGACAAGGGCTGGCTTCTGCAGCAGCAAAATCCATATTAACTGAAAATGTAAGCATTTTTCACACATCTGTCAACCTCCCATGACCCTTGACTTTTGTGATGAGTTGACTAAATTAGTATGCATAGGAAGGTCTTATCATTAGCTATCTTTGTGCCAAGTTATGTTGAATAATTTGCAAAAGTTTTGATAATACCTACAATTTTATCAAAAATTGGCATTTTACACACATTTGCCAGCCTCTTGTGACCTTTGACCTTTCCGAGGGGTCATCTAAATTAGTATGCATAGATAGATCTTACCATCAGATATCGCTGTACCAAATTTGGGTTTGAAGTTGTGAATAGTATTTGAGAAAAAAACATCTTTTGTCAAAATATGGCTATTTTTTTTGTTTAACCCATTTCCTGAGCTCTCGTGACCCTTGACCTTTATGAGGGATCAACCAAATTAGTGTGCATAAAAAGGTCTTCCCATCAGGTATCTCTGTAGCAAGTTTGGGTTTAAAGTTGTGAATAGTATTTGAGAAAAACATCTTTTGTCAAAATATGTCTATTTTGGACCTATTTCCTGAGCTTTTGTGACCCTCGACCTCTCCGAGGGGTCATCCAAATTAGTATGCATAGCTAGGTTTTACCATCAGGTACCTTTGTATCAAGTTTGGGTCTGAAGTTGTGAATAATATTTGAGAAAAAATAAATTATGTCCAAACATATCTATTTTTGACATATTTCTTGATCCTCTGTGACCTTGACCTTTGTGAGAGGTCACTCAAATTAGTATGTTTAGAAAGGTCTTGCCACAAAGTATCCTTGGGCCAAGTTTGAAGACTGTGGCTTGAATAGTCTCCGAGAAAGTGCCAACGTTAAAGTTTACCACGGACGACGGACGACGGCGGACGTACGGCGGAACATGGACTCACTTTTGCTTCGCACGTGAGCCAAAAAGCGTTATACGACCTGTGAACCTAAGAATGCTCGGTTTTCGTTCCAAGCTTTTGCTTTCAGTAACTAGCCACCGCATGCCACTGTAATTTTGTTACAGGTACTGTACTACTAACTAGACAATAGCTTCAGACGACCGGGTATGTTTCGAATAATTTTAGGTTCACAGATCGCCGAAAGCCTTTGCTAGAGTTACAAACAAAGGACCTGATTAGAGAGCCCTGAGGTTGATGTACATGCACTGACTAATATTGTGTGTAACGGGAAAATTGACATAATATTACTTTAGACCACAATAAATAATCTTTTTACTGCTACTGACGATACCGTTCAGCGGAAAATAGTTACTCGTCTTTTCCGCCGAGGAGGCAGAATCGTCAGTAATTATAGTAGTCAAGGGGTTAAACCCTGGTCCAGTTTAAGCTTCTGAATGCACCTCTCTGATATTTGCCTTTAACTCATTCTACCCCATCACCGAAATCCCCAAATTTTGCCTTTGTCCTCTGAAGACTGCATTAGCAGTGCAGGACACAGATCGACCATGATAGTTCAAGGGTGATGCCAGAATAGCTTGGCGCCCATAGGCGCCAAGCTATTCTGGCATCACCCTTGAACTATCATGGTCGATCCTTATCTTGCTGTGGTGTGTCTGGGGTAGAATGAGTTAAACATCAGAGCTTTTGGAGGCTCAGCATGCTTCGCGACATCATGAAATATGTGACAAGGCGCGTTGAGACTCCAGTAGCTTCCACAAGCTTTGTGACAACCGTTACATTGTCATAAAGGTCGTTACAAACGGGGGAGTGTCATCTGTGCGATTTGACCGGCTCCCAGCGAAAGTTCAAAAGAGAACATGGACTTTTTATGGGAGCGTGTTTTTCCTACGCCCACCTTTCTTTGTTTGTAAAGATGACCTCCATATGAAATTTAGTTTCTTGGCCTCGTTATGATTGCTTCTAAAAAATTCATATTGACATAATTGTTTTTAGCGGTTTTGAAGGGTCCTTCTACACTGTTTGCGCGCGCGCGCGTGCTTGCGTGCGTACGTGTGTGTGTGTGTGTGTGTGTGTGTGTGTGTGTGTGTGTGTGTGTGTGTGTGTGTGTGTGTGTGTGTGTGTGTGTGTGTGTGTGTGTGTGTGTGCGAGCGCGCACGCGCTTGCAGGCAAATGTAGGCTTCTACCAATCCGATCATTTTTAAGGTTTTGACAGATTGCTTGGACTAAGAGCAAAAGCAAATAAAGAGATGAAAATACTGTTTGCTTAAGGTTGTCCTGCGTCACATTTTGTTATCCGATGATTACTATATCCTTTCACTCAGAATAGTTTCTGTTTATTTTAAGGACCCTGGACACCAGAAAAGAAAACAAAGACACAATGGGACGTCATTCGTATACTTGGGTGACGTCATGCATACTTGTCATCACTCTACAAATCCCCCTTTGTTCGTCACAAAACCGATGGAACTCTGGTACTTCAACAAGACGTGAGTTCTCTTATCAAATTTATTGCATGGAACAGCTATTTAAATGGATACTGAAAGAAAATGATGTCAATGCTAAATTCTGCCAAAACAATGCACAGGATTGTCTTTACTGATATTATAAACTATTAACATTTATTTCCTGTAGGATGTCGCTTTAATATCGTATACAAGTTGTCTTTCACGGTCAACGGTATCGCACATTAATATAATATATTTATTTATATAAATGCAATTGCAGAACTGGTATTAAGAAGGATACTGATTTATTGTATTAGTGCAGACGGTTATTCTCCCTTCTGCGGAATTAAAAATAGTAACTTAGCCTTTTGGATCAAGTTATTAGCACATCAGCAAAGTCTGGCCGTGCGGCCAGTCGAAAATACTGTAAGAAGGATATTCACAAAACATGTAACTGGCCGGCGTGTTTCAATTAAAGCAAAGCCCCAAAATGCCAAAGACCTACGCCTTACTATCCCGATCACAAGAATTTGATAGTCGGGAAGAAGAGTTATCATATAGTCTAAATTTCAAAACGTTTATAATGTATGCTGCATTCATCAAAGCCTAGAAGTTCAAAAGCTTGCACCTTGAGCAACAGATTGTTGGTTGGTTGGTTGGTTGTACATTGCTTAACGTCCCGACAGCAACAAGACTTTCTAAGGACTTGCCTGCACTGCTTGTGAAAAAAAAAAAAATTAACAGAACATTGAATGTAGTGTCGCCAGCCGGTCTAATATGCTAAATAAATCTAAGACCATTTAGCAACACGCATCCAATATCACGAGCTACAGACAGCGCAGACAATAGGGAGAGTTTAAAAAAGGAAAATACAGGTGAATGGACCAAGGGTAGACATAAACACATGCCCCAGAATAAAGGAGAAAACCCATGCTGTGGGGCTGACCAGGGTGACCCTGGGAACTAAAAAGTAATTAACCCCACCCAAGTCCCCCAGGGCAGCCCCGGGTGGGGGATTGAGCAACAGAGACAGAACAAACGAAAAGAGTGAGATAATAGGTGTACAATATGGAGAACTAGGAAAATTGCTAACGTGTCCTTATAAGTATGTAAAAGAGTATGCACGTCATAAGGCTAATGTCGGCCGACGTTGGCCCTATGACGTCGGTCGACGTCTGCTGCCGATGGCCTCTGCACATTGAGAAGTAGCTAAGTAAACTACAATCAATCAGTCATGTTTCTCTGCCAAGCCTGCCCATTCTGCAATGGGTGTCGATTGTTATGAGCTCCAAGAAAAGAAATGTCTTAAAATTTAATGTATGCGTCATGTACGTTTCCATGCGCCAGTTTATCACATAGACCTGTAGGTGACATAGGTTCCCACGAGCTCCGGCAGATGCAGGGGCATGTGTGAAACTGTGTCTTTTACTGCAGTGATGGGCCCCATTGTCTTTGATAATCATGGTGGGGGGGGGGGGGGGAGGGGCGTCACCATTAATTATGTCTGTTGCTGTCAAAGCCATGGCGAGAAGAAAAATTGATGCAACACATAAAACAGGAGGGCGGGAGGGGGGGGGGTAGGTGGGAAGGGGGGGGGGGAGGCGACATCATTAATTATGTCTGTTGCTGTCAAAGCAGGAAGAAAAATGGATGCAACACATAAAACAGTCCACAGTTCAGGGATTTTGTTTTAACACAAGTAATCCATTGACGTCACACATGGGAGGTAACTGCCAGAGGATATGACTTGCGATTGAATGATATATGCTGCTGACTTGCAAAACGACACATTTAAAACATGTGGCGGTTTTCCAAGCCTTCAATAAACATGTAGTTTAATAAAGCACTCAGCGTGTTCAAAAATACTTATTGCAAAACCACACTTTTAACAAAAGTTGCAAGATACAGGTTTTTTCCAAAATCAGCCGTGAGATGACTTTCGTCGCCTGCTCGTCACTAAATCGAAATAACTAATCGTTCCAGTATTCTAATGACCTTAAATATCGGCTTTAACTCATTCTACCACCAGACACACCACAGCAAGATAAGGATCGACCATGATAGTTCAAGGGTGATGCCAGAATAGCTTGGCGCCTATGGGCGCCAAGCTATTCTGGCATCACCCTTGAACTATCATGGTCGATCTGTGTCCTGCACTAGAGTGCAGTCTTCAGAGGACAACGGCAACATTACGGGATTTCGGTGTTGGGGTAGAATGAGTTAACGCGCATCTTACGGTCATTTCAACTGCTCACTTGAATTATGCTTTCTCTACCAATGGGAATACACATTGATAAACCAGAAAATTTACAGTTTAGACATGAAACAGTATTATTATTATTATTATTATTATTATTATTATTATTATTATTATTATTATTATTATTATTATTATTATTATTATTATTATTATTATTATTATTATTATTATTATTATTATTTCATTGATAAGAACAACCATCTGGGATTCATTTCTGGTGAGAACTAAGTCTTTTGGCGAGAGGTCTGTCTCATTCCAAGGACCATTTCTTTGGAATAAACTCCCACAGTCCCTCAGATATATTGAACCAGCCAAAAGTTTCCGGCAGTCTGTTTTTGTTGTTGCTGTCAGTGAGAGCTGCCTAGTGTATCCATTATTAGTTGTATGGTACACGTATATCTTTGGTGTGTGTAAGCATTTCTTGTTGGTGTGTTTACTCTGCTAAGTTTATTTTCCTTGTATATCTCGTTGTGTGAGTGTGTATGTTAGGGCATATATATGTACTGTAAGATGCAAGGTATGTGTATGTTAGTATGTCATTTGTACGGCGCCTAGAGCTGTTCTATCGAAAGTATAGGCGCCTTAAAAATATACATTATTATTATTATTATTATTATTATTATTATTATTATTATTATTATTATTCATGCACATGGAAGAAATGAAAAATATAGGTAGGTAAAACAAAGGTGATTGTAATAACGTTTATGCTCGACGGCCGGCCTGGTTAATTTGCATATTCCAAGACAACTCGTCTGAATTACCCAATAATTATATTTCGGGTGGGATGGAGGGGAAGGTGGGGGTGGGGTGGGGGGAGGAGGCTGAACATGTATTTGTCAATAGAAATGAGCTACTAATATCAATATTAAGTTAACAATGCCATGTGCTCACCGATTTGACTTTTTTTCATGATTGCCCGTTCCGTTTGCAGGGGTATTTGAACAGATAGACCCACTCGAGGAGTACGCTATATTTCACTTCATTTAAATAGAAATGTACTTGTGGTGTACTCCCCGAGTGGGTATATCTGGAGAGTACACCCGCAAACGGTACAGGTATACGTTGTTCCATAAATTTGAACCCTACTCTATACAATCACACCGATCGTACAATTCAATGCCTTAAAATATGATCTGTCTGCTCATATATTACAGAGTTTGGAAGTCAGCAATTCTCCACAAGTCAGGGAATGGGAGGCCAACAACAGTTTCAAAGCAGCGGACTACATCAAACGCATAGTCTAAGCAGGTCAGAGAACGTTGTTCAGACCAGAAAGGTGAATGCCGAACATGTAAAATGCAACAGAAAAAGAAAAACGCATAGAAAGGACGAATACAACACAGTTTATTTAATTTTCGGGTTAAAGTCTTTTTTTTCAAAAATAGACAGACATTAATGCAATGCACTACACATCTCTTTGGTACTTCTTTCTAAACACTAATTCGACTACAAGCTAAGGTCGATCTGTGTTCTGTTGCACTGAGCCAGTGATGAATGGATTGAGCCTTACAGTGCCGAGAAAATTTTGAACCGGCCACCCAACTGCAAGAGGTATAGATCCTCATGAGCCCCCGCAGGGGGCTCATGAGGATCTATGCCTCTTGCTTAAATCACTTTGAACCCATGTTCCCGGGACAGGCCGGGGTTTTTGTGTTAACTAACACAGTCTGCGTCAACTGACACTGAACGGGTTATAACAAACTTACGTTGGTCCGCGTTTTCAGATCCCCGATGCTGAGTCAGTCATCTCAGTTTGGCAATCTTCAGCAAAGACAAATGGGTAAAACGATCTATTCGCATACTGACTGACTTTTCAGTGCCTACCATATCAACTTATTCACGGCGCTCTGAATCAATAGCTGCGAAGGTGTCGTGTAGCGTTGCCGTCGGCAAAGCTATACCACACTTCCACAGCTATTGATGCGGGGGTGCCTTTAATGAGTTGACAGTTAAAATGTGTATTTTTATATCTATGTGTCTTTGTCTGCTTGTTTCTTTCCTTCTTCCTCCTTTCCATTCTTTTTTCCATTTAGTAAACTAAGGAGAGTATTTGGGTTTGGTTCACAGATATAACTGGTCTCTATACTGAAGCTGTAAATTGAAGAAAAAAAAAACACTAACGCTCGTCTTTGATTCGGGGCCGTACAGCCAGGAGTCGTAAGGTCCAAAATTACAGACCAGCACTCGCATCTGCTGTTTTTGCAATTAGCCAAGCAGACAGACAATCAGAGGTCTACTAGCTATTTCTAGTGTGCTGGGCTGGGATTTTGGACCTTAAGGCCAGCAGCCATAAGGTCCAACCTCGCAATCCAGCACATAACAACGGAGATAATAATAATAATAATAATAATAAATACATGCACTACTACTGATAATAATAATATTAATAATAACAACAAAACAACACAGCGCACTTGTGTTTTATCATGCAGGAGGTCGAATGATGGTCGGTCCAAACTCAGTCCTCGGTAGAGTAGGGGGTCCTGGAGCCGACCAAAACAGCGCCATACCTGCTCATGGAGGTCAACATTTTGGGCAGGACCTACGAAGCCAGCAACAGCTCAGACAAGAGCACCTGCAACAGCTCAGACAAGGGCAGCTGCAACAGCAGCAACAACTCAGACAAGGGCAACTGCAACAGCAGCAACAGATCAGACACGAGCAACTGCAACAGAAGACGCTGCAAGAACAACTGGAACAGCAAAGGATACAACTTCAACAGCAACAGCGGGAACTGGAGCAACAAAAACAGCAATTGCAACTGCAGCAGCAACAACAACAGCAGCAGCAGCAGCAACAGCGGGAGCTGGAGCAGCAAAAGCAGCAGCTGGAGCAGCAAAAGCAGCAGCAGCAACAGCAACAACAAAAACAACAACAACAATTTCAGCAGCAAACTCCGCAGCAGATTCAGCAACAAACCCCACAACAGCCCCCAAATCAGCAACAAGCGCAACCCGGGCAGCAAGTGCAACAACCCGTCTACATCAGACTGCCTGACGGGCGTTTTGTCCTGCAACAACAGCAACAGGTACACTCTCGACTGCGTGCTGGTCTGGGCCGTATGAGGTCAACAACAACGGCCAGCACACTGTAGGCCCTATAAAACTATAGTCAACCCTTTCACTGCCTCTGCACGCATAATTATTATCTGTAAATTTAGGTCTGAAGAGCAGCAGCCGCCCCCCCCCCCCCCCCCCCCAAAAAAAAAAAAAAAAAAAAAAAAACCAAAAAAAAACTGCATACAAATTGGTGTCAGCAAGAGACATAGATCCTCATGAGCCCCTCGCGACTGCGGGGGCTCGTAAATGATCGATGCTTCTTGCAGTTGAATCGCAATGAAGCGTCAAGTCTAGCTTAACTCATTCATCTCCGACACGCCACGGCAAGACACGAATCGAGCGTGATAGTTCAAGGGTTGTGCCAGAATAGCTTGGCGCCCATAGGTGCCAAGCTATTCTGGCACAACCCTTGAACTGTCACGCTCGATCTCTTTCAAGAAGTTTAATACAGTCTTCAGGGGGCAACTGCAAAATTTGCGGATTTCGGCCCTGGAGCAGAATGTATTAATAGTTTGGCACCATGGAGGCTGACGACTGAAAGCAAACGTTGAATTTGCCTTGACAGAATTCGGAGTTGTCCTTGCGAATGCTGACTGCTTTGAAATAGTCGCTGTAAGATGACCTCAGTAGCAGTTTCGGCATTAAATCATTCGAGAAGTGCCGCCTAAGCGGCGAATCGCTGCGTATCCGGAGGCGGCACGTCTCGAATGAAATAAATACTAATCACTAACTTACTAAGTGATTTCGAATGGCCAACCGGCCAACTTCGGAAAGGAGACAAACAAATATATTTAGATTTAGTTACATAGTTATTGGGGTTTAACACCGAGCAGGCGACTAAGGCCATATCACGGCGGGTAAAATCATATTTAGTGAAAAGAAAATTGTTCAGGATTTCTAACAATGATGAAACGATCTGAGAGTCAAAGACAAAACGATTTCACAATTGTCTGGTTTCTCATTATTGGGTCACGTGCGAAGCAAAAATGGGTCTATGTTTTGGGCCAGTTGTCGTCCGTCCGTCGTCCGTCCGCCGTCGTCCGTAGTAAATTTTAAGTTGAAATTTTATTGGAGACTTTTCAAGCCACAGTCTTCAAACTTGACCCAAGGATACTTTGTACCAAGACCGTTCTAAACATTTGAGTGACCTCTCACAGTGGTCAAGGTCACAAGGAATCAGGAAATAGATCAAAATAGCTATATTTTGACATAATTTATTTTTTTCTCAAATACTATTCACAACTTCAAACCCAAACTTGGTACAAAGATACCTGATGGTAAGACCTTTCTATGCATACTAATTTGGTTAATCCCTCAGAAAGGTCAAAGGTCACAAGAGTTCAGGAAATAGATTTTTAAAAATAGCCATATTTTGACAAAATATTTTTTTCTCAAATACTATTCACAACCTCAAACCCACATTTGGTACAGAGATACCTGATGGTAAGACCTATCTATGCATACTAATGTGGATGACCCCTCGAAAGGTCAAGGGTCACAGTAGGCCGGCAATGTACAATGCCAATTTCTTATACAATTGTAGGTATTATCAACATTTTTGCAAAGTTTTCAATCAAATTTGGGACAAAGGTAGCTGATGATAAGACGTTTCTATGCATACTAATTTAGTCGACTCATCACAAAGGTCAAGGTCACGGGGGATTGAGAAATGTGTGAAAAATGCTTACATTTTGAGAAAACATGCATTTTGCTGGTGCAAAAGCCAGCCCTTTACTTATTGTCACAAAGGTCACACGTATGTAAATCGGACATACACGTGAACCATACTGGCTTTGCTTTTCTTTTTTTTTAAATATAAAAAAGAACTGTCTTAATTTTTAATTAAAAAGCCGAATATTTATCAAACTCTTTGTGCTGATCGTGATTGTATGCCGTCCGAAATCACAGACTATGACCACAGGCGGTCGTCTGCAAGCCCGTAACTCTCCAACATCACGTCTCGAGTGCAAATAGTCTCGGCTATGTACACACTATAGCCGAGACGGTAGGCACACGGGTGTCTTAACCCCTTCTCTGCAACTGTAGGTACACTGTACGTATATTTTTGTTTTTGAAATCTATAGGTTCATTCCTCAGCCAAAAACCAACATCGTTCAAGAAACATGGATAAAATTTGGTCTCAGCAAGGGGTATAGAGCCTCATGAGCCTCTGTGACTGCGGGAGACTCTTGAGGATCTATGCATCTTGCAGTTGGATCTTGTGCACTTTCTTTCTCGGCGGTGAAGGGGTTAATTTAGGAAAGTTACGGGCTTGCACTTGACCAGCTGTGACCAGGACATATTTAGTGTTTATCTCTCATGCACTGGTCAGAGGCAAATAAATATGTCTGTGTGCGAGAGAGAAATGAGAGAGAACAAAACACGGAACTTGACTCCCAAAGTTTCGTCCACGTGGACGTCTTTAGGGCAATAAATGTCTAATTTTCTTGCTGGATCTCTTCTAGCAACAGGACGTGCAGAACCCGCCACCTCAGCCCCCGCCTCCTCAACAGCCACAGCTGCAGCAACAGCTGTTCCAGACCGCGACGTACCTGGACAGCCAGGGCCGCGTGGTCAGCCCGAAAGTGGTGCCCGCGGAGACCAGTCCCCCGACAGGCCCGGCGCCACATACATTCCCAGGCGGCCCCGAGGGACAACTCGACGCCCTGACGCCAACCCAGCAACAAGGGTCTCAGGACGTGTTGAACTCACCGCAAGGTGGCAACGCAGTTAGCTACACTGTTCAGCAACAGCAGCAGCAGCAGCAGCAGCAGGTCGTGACGAGTGTTCAGCAGTCATTCCCTCAGCAGCAAGTCATCAGCGGTGCAGCGCCTGTTCATCGGCCTCAGGTCATTCATCAGAATCAGGTTCAGGTGGTCGGAGGAACGGCGTCAGTGCAAAACCCTCAACAATATACAGCCGTGGGACATGGCCATTTCCCACAGAATTCCCAACAGGTGCCACAAACCATGGCTCCTCAGCCTCATTACCCACAAGCGTCGCCACATCAGACATCATTGATGCAGCAGAATACGCAGCATGTCATTGCCATGCAGCAGCCGGGGATGCCCCCACAACAGATGTCTCCTCATGCTGGCATGCATGGAGCTACTCAACCTGGCCAGCAAATGTCAGTTCAACAGCCTATGCCTGGACAGCAAATGATGCCCGGACAACCAATGCAGCCACAAATGCCAACGCAACCAATGCAGCCAGACATGCCCGCACAACCAATGCAGCCACAAATGAACACTCAGCCAATGCACCCACAAATGCTCGGACAACCAATGCAGCCACAAATGCCCGCACAACCAATGCAGCCACAAATGCCACAAATGCCACAAATGCCCGGACAAACAATGCAAGTCCATCCAGGAATGTCCAGTCAGCAGATGCCCGGTGCTCAGCATGCAATGACGCCCGGAATGCCAGGTCAAGCTCCTGGCATGATGCCAGGAATGGGAATGCCAGAGATGGGAATGCCAGGGATGGTAATTCCAGGGATGGGAATGCCGGGGATGGGAATGCCAGGAATGCCCCACATTCCCGGAATGCAGCACATGGATCCATGTATGTATGACGTCTATCTATCTGTTCTTGTAGCGTTTATTAGTGTCTTATATTGTTGTTTTATTACGAGCCAAAAGGCAAATTTCTGTCGTGCTTTGACTCGAACAGACAATAAAGTTGTATTGTATTGTATTGTATTGTATTGTATTGTATTGTATTGTATTGTATTGTATTGTATTGTATCTATCTATATCCCGTAGTCTTGCCGACCTTGGGGCACCACTGATGACATTGCAACCAGCTCCCTCCATTCCTCTCTGTTCTCTGCCATTCTTAGTGTATCGCACATCTTCAGTCCTAAATTAATAGAAATTGGATTTTATTTCATTGCAACAATTGAAAGACATTGGATATTATTTGATTGAAAATATAGTTACTACATTTAAATACTGAGCTGATGATAGGACATGTCGGAAGTACACTGTGCGTTGTTCAAAGGAGTACACACACACACACACATACACACACACACACACACACGCACACACACACACACACACACACACACACACACACACACACACACACACACACACACACACACACACACGTGCGCGTGCTCGCGCGCTGTAACTCAACATAAATGACACAACAATCACAACAACTGAAAACAAGAAAGGCAAAGCCCTTATGGCTCACGTGTTTGACCAATCCACACGTCTGACAATAAGTAAAGAGATGGTTTCAGCACTAACAAAATCCATGTTTTCTCAAAATTTAATCGGTTTTCACACATCTGTGAAACCCCAGTGACCCTTGACCTTTGCAATGAGTCGACTGAATTAGGATACATAGGAAAGTCTTATCATCAGCTACCTTTGTGCCAAATTTGATTGAAAAGTTTGCAAAAATATTGGTAATAACTACAATTATTGGCATTTTATACACATTTGTCGACCTCTTGACCCTCGACCTTTTCCGAGGGGTCATCCAAATTAGTATGCATAGATAGGTCTTACCATCAGGTATCTCTGTTGCAAGTGTGGGTTTGGAGTTGTGAATAGTAATTGAGAAAAAAAACAAGATTTTGTGTCAAAACATGGCTATTTTTTACCTACTTCCTGAGCACTTGTGAACCTTGACCTTTTCGAGGGGTCATCCAAATTAGTATGCATAGATAGGTCTTACCAACAGGTACCTCTGTAGCAAGTTTGGGTTTGGAGTTGTGAATAGTATTTGAGAAAAAAACGTTTCTTGTCAAAATATCGGAACATCGGAATGTCTATTTTTTTTTTTACCTATTTCCTTGACCTTTCCGAGTTAGTTAGTTAGTTATTTGGGTTTAACGCCGAGCAGGCAACTAAGGCCATCTCACGGCGGGTGACCTTTCCGAGGGGTCATCCAACTTAGTATGCATATATAGGTCTTACCATCAGGTATCTCTGTAGCAAGTTTGGGTTTGAAGTTGCGAATAGTATTTGAGAAAATACATCTTTTGTAAAAAAAAAAAAAATATATATCACTATTTTTTACCTATTTCCTGAGCTCTTGTGACCCCTGACCTTTCGAGGGATCAACCAAATTAGTGTGGGTATAAAGGTCTCCGGGTACTCCGGTTCTTCCACCCCACCCCCCCCCCCACCCCCTCACCCCCCATCCCCCCCCCCCCCCAAACACACTTTGG
Source organism: Semisulcospira habei (assembly GCA_036245525.1). Lineage (NCBI taxonomy): Eukaryota > Metazoa > Mollusca > Gastropoda > Semisulcospiridae > Semisulcospira > Semisulcospira habei. The sequence continues at coordinate 107,136,626 of BTPG01000007.1, read as the reverse complement.
TACCGGTTTCATCAGGCCACTTAACAAATTTCAAATACTAGCGATCAAAAATCTCTGTAACTTCAGTAGCTGAACTGGCCCTTCGTCTGTCTTGTACTGTGTTTGTTAAATGGCGTAAAACCGTGTCAGTTTCGTGAGTGTGCGTGTTGGGTTTCAGTTCGCGGCGCTTGGAGTCGATTCGCCCAAAAATTGAGAAAAAGCGCCTATATAATAACGGTATTATTATTATTATTATTACCATCAGGTATTTTTGTACTGAGTTTGGGTTTGAAGTTGTGAATAGTATTTGAGAAAAAAATAAATTATGTTCAAAAATAGCTATTTTTGATATATTTCCAGATCACCTGTGACCTTGACCTTTGTGAGAGGTCACTGAAATTTGTATGTTTAGAAAGGTCTTGCCACAAAGTATCCTTGGGCCAAGTTTGAAGACTGTAGCTTGAATAGTCTCTGAGAAAATGCCAACGTTAAAGTTTACCACGGACAACGGAGAACGGACGGACGACCACTGGCCCAGAACATACTCACTTTTGCTTTGCACGTGAGCCCCCCAAAAACTCAATTTTTAAAAGATTTTTAAAAATTAAAGCAAGTGTTACTGGAATTAGAAATCGTGTTATGAAATAGAAAAAAAAATATTATGAACTGTATCATCTCGTCAAAAACTGGGTTATCGCACTTGTGTCCACACCCAGCTGGGGTTCAAAATTTGTACTGGCCTCTTTTCGGTGCCCCGTCTTTGAAATCACCTTGGTGGTGGACAAATGACGTTACGCCCTAAACGTTTAAGTTTTTTTTAAATCTTTTGTCTATGAAAGAGTGATGGCTTTGGTCTAACAGGATGGGACTTTATTTATAGGCAAAGGGATATATTACACAACAGCCACTCCTCTGAGTCAATTTTGTTCGTAACTTTTCTTGCAGTTATGAGGAACATGCTCATGCACAGCTATTTGCAAGATATTGACACACCCGATATCCCGGGTAAGATGAGCTGTGTGACAGTAGTAGCAGTAGTAGTAGAAGTAGAAGTAGTAGTAGAAGTAGAAATAGTATTAGAAGTAGTAGTAGTGGTAGTAGTTGTGTTGTTGTTGTTATTATTATTATTATTATTATTATTATTATTATTATTATTATTATTATTATTATTATTATTGTATTAACATTGCTATTGTTACTATAATTATTATTGTATTAACATTGTTATTATTATTATTATTATTATTATTATTATTATTATTATTATTATTATTATTATTATTATTATTATTATTATTAACATCTCATCCAAGGCGTCCCACATCAATAGCTGCAAACGTGTCGTACAGCGATGCCGGCGGCGACGCTACACACTTTCGCAACTGTTGATGCAGGGCGCCTCAAATGAGTTAACTAAACTGTACTCTCATAACGTCCGTCTGATACGTACACACGTGCAATGGACGAATGATTTAAGAGCATGCAAATGATGGTGTGTGCTGGTGTTTATTTATTTATATATATTTTTAACCTTACGGGCCTGAGGTACAAAGACCAAACTCACAGACCAGCACACACATTCTGGTGTACCGATTGAATGAATAGGGTTAACTGTCGAAGAATATAACAGTATCTAAACAATAACGCCTGCCCCATTGAAAACATCACTTTCCTACAAAGAATCGGTACACGGTAGAGACGGGGTTCTCAGATAACTGTAACTCAGGTAATCGTAATTATGAACTCTCCTTCCAGATCCGAGGGCGCCAGCGCCCAGGTATTTATTTTTTTTCTGTTGTCACAGACCCTGGGGAAGTAACTCAAGTCTTGCATTGTTGATGGCTCAGGTGTGCACATTGTTACGGCCATCAAACACATTGGAAGATTGATCGCTTGGGTTCCCGCCCTGAGGTCGTAACCCCTTTGTGCATACAGCCGCCGGTACCTGTAAACAGTACGGGCGGCTGCATGCACAAGGGGATTAAACCCTAATAAACACTTTGAGTTCAGCGCCTTGCACGGACAGAAGAAGCCTAGCATGCGGCGAATAGACCGAGCCGTGTAGTTGACACCGCTATTCGATCATTCGGCGCACGCTGTGCCTATCATCTGAGCCACCCCTTTTGTGAGTTGTTTCCGTGGGTCTGTGCATGGTATGTTGCAACGAGCTTAGTGACAATGTGACAATTGTGACAAAGCTCCTGCCACACTCCAAGGTGTGTCCACTCCCTGTGCCACAATTATCACATTTTGACAAAGCTCGCCACATCATTGGCATATTGTGCAGAGTGCGCTTCAGTTTAACCCCTTTAGCCCCGGGACCCTGCAGCAGGAGATGGATTGATCATGATAATTCAAGGGTAGTGCCAGATGAGCTTGGCGCCTGTAGGCGCCAAGCTCATCTGGCACTATCCTTGAATTATCATGATCAATCCATCTCCTACAACTGGCACATAGTCGTTAGACAACGCCTCCAAACGTTTGGAAATGCGGCCGTGGGGTTAAGAGGGTTAAGTCCTTCTAACCCCCATTGTGCATGCTTCTTTTTTTTTCTTTTTTTGTTATCTCCTAGGGATGGCGCCGGTGGCAGGTAACCCCATGGTACCACAACCAGCTGGAGTTGTACCAGGGAGCATGTATAGGCGCTGAAATGTTCATCATTATTAAACCACCTTGTGCAAGAAGCCAACGATACAGTTTACAGTACCGTTGACTGTGCATGAACAAGGGTGTTTAAACCTTTGGGTGACGGTAGCGGTTTTAGTCGCGATATTCCTGCAGGAATCATCGCGACTAAAACCGCTACCGACATGCAAAGGTTAATTGGTGAAACATTTCTGAAATTTTCGAACAGCAGGAAAAATTAGAAACAAATATTGTACAGGTTTATCAAACTACAGTAAATGCTAGTTTAAACTGAGAATTCGTTTCTTCAAATTAATTCCGATATGGCGCACAGTCAAACCTGCCACAGCGACCACCTTTTGCTCTCTGTAAGATAGTAAAGTATAACCTGTAAAATGCGGCCACCTTAAAAAGACCGATTTCTTTAATACCTTGGGTGGTCGCCTTTTACAGGTTTGGTTGTAATTCATAGCGGATATGTTGTGTGTGTTTGTCTTTCTGTCAGTCCGTACGAACTGTTGATAAATACATGAATAATTACGTCTGATGCAGATCATTGCTAAAATGCGGCATAAAGAAAGAAAAACTTCCGACATCTTACTTATACACACAGACAATGAATTAGTTGAAAAATCCTCTGTTTGAAGTAGTCTCATTAAAATGTTTATCAAACGCAAACACATATATATACATTGTGACACACATGCGCAGGCGCGCGCGCACGCACACGCGCGCGCACACACACACACACGCACGCACGCGCGCGCGCGCACACACACACACACACACACACACACACACACACACACACACAGAGCACTGCCAACATTACCTATATTAATGCGATAATATCCTGAGGTAATACAAAATGTTACTACAACTCATCACTCACATCTTAGTATGAGAAGCCTTTCAGTGAGAGCCATCCAAAGCCTCTACAAAGAATTAATCACAGGGGCGGGTGTGAGAAGGGTTTCCTCGGGTTCGTGAATTGTGTATGAAAGTCCTTTTGTGGAGTCTGGAAAACCTCTCCCTACTCCTCCCTAAAAAAATAAGGATCTGACAGGTCCCCCCCCCTCCCCTCCCTCCAGCATCCGCCTAACTGATCCGCCCTTGAATCATCTCATGAAAGTCGATGTGTGTTGGTTTGTGATTTTGGACCTTACGGCTGTAAGCCGTAAGGTCCACAATCACAGACCAACACACGTACACGTCAACGTTATCCACAGCGGCCCCTGCAGCCCCAGTGGCCCCTTTCCTGCCACCACTCCCAGCGCCGGCCGCACCCGCCGTCGCCGTCGCTCCACAAACCGCAGGGGCAGTCCAGCCAGCGCCAGCCGTAGTGGCTCCGTCACCAGGAGTTGTGGCTCCGGTTCAGGCTGCGGGGCAGACTGCTGGAGCGGTGGTCGACCCTTCTGCCGTAGCAGCGCCAGGACAGCCAGCACCAGGTATGGTCTCACTCCTGACACACTGCTGTGATCTACTACAGCTTATGGTCCCTTTATAGTTCAGGGGCAGTGCCAGAATTCTTGGCTCCTCTAGGCGCCAAAGTATTCTGGCACAACCTTTAAACTGTCGTGTTCCATCGGTCGCCTGTTAATGTACTCAGGACACCTCCCGAATTTGGAGGTTTCGAATAGAGCGCTCGTAAACCGTGCTGTCACTGTACAGTAACTGAGAACGTTAAAGAAAACTAGCAAATAAAACACCACTCCGGCCAACATGCCTTTCATCGTAATAATAACTTTAACTCATTCTACCCCATCACCGAAATCCCCAAATTTTGCCGTTGTCCTCTGAAGACTGCATTGCAGTGCAGGACACAGATCGACCATGATAGTTCAAGGGTGGTGCCAGAATAGCTTGGCGCCCATAGGCGCCAAGCTATTCTGGCATCACCCTTGAACTATCATGGTCGATCAATATCTTGCTGTGGTGTGTCTGGGGTAGAATGAGTTAACGGAAAATAGCGTAATTCAATACAGCGACCGTGGGCAGACTTCTAGGAAATAGCTTATATATGTTTTTTTTTTTTTTTTTTTTTTGCAAGCAAAGAAAAACTTGTGTTGCTTTATTTCTTAAAGCTGCCATTAGCAAATGGCTTGCTTAGCTGACATGCATTCAAATGTGATGACATGTGAACGGAGGTGTAGAAATGCATATTTCCTTTGCTGGTCCTGAAGTTTGCACCTTACGACTTAGAACCATCAGGTCCAGAATTACAGACCAGTAGTACACATATACACCACTGACTCCATCATAGGAATTTTAGCGAGCACATTACGACCAAATGGGATTTCTACCATGGATGACTCTTTTTACCAGAAAAGTTGTACGACCACTTACAAAATCATTTTTTACTGTTTCTTTCAAATGATAGGTGAATGGTGCCTGTGGAATAATCCTTTAAAGTTATGCATTCCGTGGAAAAGAGGTGACTGCTACGGCCTAAAACACAGGTACGGTAGGTAGGCTAACCCAGTAAGCAAAGGTCCTGGGACTCACGACGGCCGCAGCGGGCCCGAAGACGTTTTGCTACTGGTGCTAAGCTGAACACGCGCTACTATGATGATGATAATGATGATGTCCACTTGTAATGCGCATCCACTCCATGCTAGCAGCATGCTCAGGGCGCAACAAAAAAATAAAAATAAAAAAAAAATAAAATAAAATAAATAAATAAATAAACAAAAAATAAATAAACAAAAACAACACACGCAACTTCTGGTGCACAATAGTCCTAGAATTAAAAGTCAAGAAACAGTTGGGTTTTGAGGTGCCTCCTGAAGGTGCCAATGCAGTCAATGTCTCTCAAGGACAGCCTAGGTCCGCAGTGTGAAAATGTTCGGAAACCAAGTCGCTTCTTTGTGTGGCTTTCAACACTTGGGGTGCAGAGTTTGGACCGGACAGCAGAACGGAGCTGCTTCGGAGGGTTATGGCGTGGGACTATTTTCTCGGAAGTACTCTGGTGAGTCTGGGTCATTTATAGACTTGTGGCACAAAGTGAGAATCTTGTGATCAATTCTTTGCTTGACTGGAAGCCAGTGCAACTGCTTAAGGACTGGTGTGATATGCTACCTTCTTTTGGTTCTTGTGACAATTCTGGCGGCCGTGTTCTGAACCAGTTGAAGACGTCTAAGTTGTTGCTCTGGCAGACCCCAAAGACAGCTGTTACAGTAGTCCAGTCTGGATAGGACAAGGGCAACGGCGATAGCATTTGCATCTTTGGCTGTCAGGACAGGTCGTATTTTCCCAAGGGAGTGAAGATGGACGTAGCATCCCCTGACAACGCACTGATATGGTCTTGGAGAAAGGGATGAGAGACTCACCAACACGGATGGCATCAAGAGAGTCCACACCCAGTTTGTTCTTGGGTTCACACAGAATTGCCTCAGTCTTATCATCATTTAACTTCAGCATGTTGGTTGACATCCAGGTCTTGATTTTTTGGCAGCACGACTCGATTTTCTGCACTGTCTGAGAAGCGGAGACACTGTCAGGATGAAATGAGTCATCGAGACCACAGTCATCTGCAAACGACTTTCGCCCTAACCTGCACTTGTCAATCACACATCCTAACTTAGTGGTGATGAGAGAAAACAGAACAGGCCCTAAGACGGACCCTTAAGGGACCCCGCGTACTAGCCGGGTAACATCAGACGCCACACCATTAACACTGACATACTGGAATCTATCCTCAAGGTACGACCGAAACTACTGTAAGACACAGTCCGTGATACCAAACTCAAGCTGATGTTTCTGCAGCAGTATCTGGTGATCTAAGGTATCAAATGCCGCACTGAGATCCAGCAGTACCAGGAGTGAGTGGTCACCACGATCAGCTGCACAGAGAATGTCGTTTAAGACACGCAGCACTGCGGTCTCTGTAGAATGACCTGGTCTGTATGCAGACTGAAATTTATCCAGTAGCTGGTACCTAGACACATGATCATTGATTATTCATTCATAGATTGCTGATTATTCTGTATAATAATTCAATTTCACAATAGTCATATTTAGCCAATGACATTTTGCAGGAACCGGAGCTGCTGCCGCCGCGGCCACAGCGGGAACAGGGGCAGCAACAGGTGTGGTCGGCTAGAGTGTAGATCTCCCGCCTGTTATCGCAGTCGCCTGTCGCTAATGTCGCAGTCTAGGCGCCGCGGGTGTCATGGGCTACTTAGAACACAAGCAGCCGGAATTATCTCATACTATAATAATAATAATAATAATAATAATAATAATAATAATAATAATAATAATAACGTCAAAAATACTGTATAACTTATTATTAGTATTCCCAGTAAAGAAAGTTTTCTCGGGCCCACGACGGCCGAAGTGTCCCCGTGTACGGTTGTGCGCGGTCCCACTGCGGCCGTCGTGGGCCCCAAGACGTTTTGCTACTGTGGATTATTATTATTATTATTTTATTATCATTATTCTCTGCATTTTCCTTCGTGAAGTAAATGATTCCGGCCGCCTTTACTCCTTTCACGCTCTGCTTCCAAACTCACTGGGCATTTACTGATACTGAATTCGGAGTCTCAGGATTGCTTGGTGGTGGGACTTTAACCCCTTGTGCATGCCCAAAGGAGGGGGGGGGGGTAATTGGCAGTGATAGCCAGCCGACGTAGCTGCTGTTAATGCCGTCTGCAGGTTAAACTGCAACCCACACAAAACACTTTCTTCGAAATTGCTTGCTTGCTTGCGTAGTCACAGACTGACTTTATACGAGAGAAATATTGCTGGGCGTTTGTCTAACTTAGCTTTTTTGAGCTTCAGTATCAGATGTGAAGGTTCTTTTTTTTTTCTTTTCTTTTTTACTGTTCTTACAATATTTACAACTTTTCCATGGTCAAACTAGAAAAAAAACTTGTCGCGTTTCATTAGAAACAGACTTTAGCTATAGATTGCTGAAACAATTTTATATTGAAAGAAAAGCGTAGTTGCTTGCTCAAATCGGATGAAGTTGCGACTATTTTGTAAGGTCATTATTGTAAATAATATCAAATGTAATTTTATTTCGTTCTCTGTTCGATGAGGATATTCCTATCTCAATTGTGACATTTACGTAAATCGTAGACATTCGTCAAAGAATATGAGCAGGCATACTCATTTTGTTGTGTTCGTATTGACATGATCGCATACTGTATAATTTGTGAAAAAATAATGACACGAATGAGCACAAAGTTGAACTCAGTTAAGACACAATGGATCTCAAAGAAAAAAATTCAGTTATTCACAAAAGCTTATTTGTGTCCTTTGGCCTTTGGCATGAGTGAGCTTAAATTCAGCGCAAGCCACTGAACAAGATGCTTGGTCGCTTCGCAGTAGTAAGCTCACTCATGCAACCGCGGCCTGGTGTGTGATTTTCAAATATACGGATGTAGACCGTAAGGTTCAAAATCACAGGCCGGCACACACTGTACTGTACAAATGAACTGTATCTTGGGGAGACTGCTTGTTGCAGGTGATTGGGGGACGCAAAACAGCCTGAATCAGCACCTCGCGATGCTACAGATGATTAGCTGAGTTTCCCTCAAAGTTGAAACGCTGTGTGCTGGTATGTGGTTTTGTACCTTGAGGCCTGGGGCTGAAAGGTACAAAACCACATACCAGCACACATTTAAGTAAATCTGTAGTAATTTTAAACAATAACGTTAATGAAAATGTTTTCAGTGGGAATACAGGACCAATCCATGTATGTGTTTCTTACATGTGATCTTGACAATGTTACAGAAAATCATGATTAAAGTGTTTCCACGGATGCAAACACAAGTTATGCTGTGTTTTGATTTCACAATTGTAAAAAGAAAATGTGTGTTTGTCAAAAAGCAGAAAGTATCTGAAAAAAAAACTTATTTCAAAACTGAACTGTACATTAAATCTGTTGACACAGAGTATTTGATTTTGTTCTGAAAGCAGACATATCTTTCACGTGTGGAAGCACTTTAATCGGTTTTTGTAAGCGATTGCTTTCACAGGCATTTTGTAAATCGCGTAACTTAGTCTTATTAGTTACGTATCCCTGTATCAGATATTTTCTGCTTTATTTTTTACTGTCTTTGCGTCGATATTAATTGCAAAAAGTATACGGCACATATTATACAGAGTATGACCAGTAGATCGGCGTATAACGCAAAGTGAAACACAACACGAACACTGAGGAGAACAACTAGTATCCCAAGACGCAAGGACAAACAAATTAAATACTGGGAGGCAACATTTTTGCGAATTTGATTTTTTAGAATCTAAACATATTCTTAAACGACTCGATATTTGATAACACGAACTTAGCAATTTTCACCATGTCTGTATATAGTACGGAAATGTGTTTAATAATCATAATAATCATGTACGTAATAATACTAAATGCTAATAACTCACCAGGTAATCGGATTCATTGTGGAATAAAACGGGCATACTGTCAGACAGCTCCCTGGCAGGTACACCCGAAGCACTCAGGGCTAATATAACTTCATTCTCTGCACTACTCTCTTTGTTCGCCACTAACAGATTATGAATTATGTCCAAGAAAAAGTATTCGCAAAACTAGTGCCTCTCAAAATAGCAAGCCAAAGACCTAACCTGTGCACCGTACGTTTTGCTGCATGTGTGAAACTCATAACGCAAACTCCGTTACGCATCTTTTAACGCACCATCACTATCAAACTGCACCGCTTTCCGGCTACAATCAACCAAGCTAACATAACTAAGCCTAAAATAATAAAGGTAACCGAACCCAAAATGACCAAACACCAGATGAGCGCAGCCGGCCTCCGTCACGAAAGCTAAGAGGTGGAATCAATATGGTCCAAAGAGGTGTCTTTATCATGTCTTCGACATTATCCTTCACTTCTCAAATACCCCATGCCTCTACTTTTCCTTGTTTGTGTTTGAGACGGACTGTGAAATTTTAAAATTTACGGCTCTGCCTAAGGTCTAAAATCACAGACCAGCACTGAAATAAATAGTCTTTGCCGTTGCGCGCCGTTAAACTCAAACAAATAATAAATACCAATTCCTTCCCTTCTCTCCATGCTCGCCTACATTACCTTCATCCTCGTATATATACATTTCCTACAGTTCTACCTTACACCCCTTCTTTTCCCGCAAGCAATAGGCCATCTGTCCGACGTCAGCCGTAGTCGGTCCTGCGCACATCAGTGCGCGGGCCCGACTGCGGCAGACGTGGCCAGATGTTCTTTCGCTTATTAGTGTTTCTTGTTTGGTTTTTCGTCCACTCCTCCTTTACTTCCTACTGTTCACGCTAATGCCCTTCCTTCACAACCTCCAGCCGAAAGCGACGGGTATACAGTAGTACAGGCGGTTTAACCTTCCCCTCTCCCTCTTAACTCATTCTACCCCAACACCGACATCCCCAAATTTTGCCGTTGTCCTCTGAAGACTGCATTGCAGTGCAGGACACAGATCGACCATGATAGTTCAAGGGTGATGCCAGAATAGCTTGGCGCCCATAGGCGCCAAGCTATTCTGGCATAACCCTTGAACTATCATATCGATCCTTATATTGCTGTGGTGTGTCTGGGGTTGAATGAGTTAATTTGTGCCATCACTTACAGTGCAAAGGCAATCAGGGTCACCACGAGCGCAGGCTGTGACTGTACAGGAAAAATCAGCACCCGTGCCACCAGGTCAAACATTATCGGCACCAAAAGCGATGGTCGTGCCACAAGGCCAATCAGGATCAATGCCTCAGGGGAAATCTCTCTCAGTTCTTCCAGGTCAGCAAGTCATACAAGGCCAACCAGTACCTCAAAAGCTTGTGCCAGAAGGGCCGCTCAACACCAAGGGCACATCAGTTGCTACCCTTGGCTCCACTACAACGACAGGTACATAATAAACTGTATAAGAGGTACAAATAGCCATTTGCGCCTTTGCCTCAATCATTTCACCCCCACCACTGAACCTTTACCCCATCCCCCATTTGCATGAGGAGGTAGGTTCAGTAGAAAATCAAACAACAATTGGGGATGGAAGGAGAAGGGGGAGGGGCGTTCTGAAAATAACTAAATAATGTAGTGTTCCGTAACACATATCTTTTACTAGCCAAATATTTCTTCTTTTAAGAACAACTTGTCAATAGAACGTAAATTCAAATAAATTCGGGCCTTACATACCAAACGGAATTTTCCATTTCAATACGAGATAAGGATGACGAATACTGTGCAGCCAAAAATGATTCGAGCAACTCCTTAAGACCATAAGGCTATAATTATATCGTTTCCTAAGCACGCATCTGTTGTGTGCCGGGGACGGGAATAAAAAAAACTGAATTCCCTTGTGCATGCAGTCACCAGTATATCGCTTAATGTACCAGCTATTGCACGCACAACGTGCAAATGTAATCGAATTTACAAGTTGCTACAGAAAATCATTTTCGCCTGCTTATTCGATTTACTGTATGTTGTAGTTTAGCCTTTGAGGAATTTATTATTATTATTATTATTATTACTGCTTCTGCGTTTTGTTTGTAGGTGGCTTTATCATAGAACCTGCTTAATACAAAATTTTATACGACGAACAGAGGTTGGAAATGAATCTCTAAGTATAGTACAGTTGGTTCCAGCTAAAATTGGATTTTAATTCAAACGCTAATACATGTACTCGCGTTGGTAAGTACACGTATGCTATTCTTACTGTCATCTTTGTTAAGACAAGGCCTTCCCAGCGCGCAAAGGTCCTCGGGCCGACGACGGCCGCAGCTGGACCGCGCACGGCTGTGCGCGGTCCAACTGCGGCCGTCGTCGACCCGAAGAACTTTTGCTATTGGGATTGCCGCTAGTCTGCTTGAACCCACTGAGCATTCAGCCACTGATATTGTAACAGTACAGGTGGAAGCATGCACAATGGCTTAATGCAATGGGACCCTAAGAACGACATTCCCAAATTCGGGAGCTGTCCTCTGAAAACTACATCACACTTCAGGAGATAGATCGACAATGATAGTTCAAGGGCGTGTCAGAATAGTCATGCCCTTTAGAGACGCAGAGCCGATTCTGGCACCGTCTTTGAATTCTCATGGTTGATTCATTCTCTCCTGTTGTACTGTGTCGGGGCTGAATGCGTTCATAACAGTGAATCTCTTTTGGTAAAAATATTATCTCTTCATATCATGACCTTAAAACATCTCATCTAACACATACCATATATAATAAAACACATATCAGCCCCAACGCCGACTGAGCCTGTGGAAGTCGAAGAATACGAATACGAGGATGGAACTACCACGACTACACCCACCACCACCATCACAACCTCACCACCATCTACGACCACCACCACGAACAAGAAGCCATCCAATAATGTTGCTGCCAACAATCCTTTCTCATCATTAGGGTCCGGCTCGCCTCCCATGGTCCTATACATCATTCCCAATGCTGCCAACGCCTCGAACCCGCTCATTCTGGTCGGTCCCGCCGGAGCAGATATGGCTACATTACTCAGTAAGTGTTCTATTTACAGGCAGTGACAAGAAAATAAAACTATATAAACTAGTCAACAGATTTCATGCTCGCAGTATGTCGGCTGTACTAGCCTTCATAAGTCCATGTTTGCTATGTGACTGATTCATAAAACATACCTTTTATGAAAAGTAAATTATAGAATGTAACGTGGTTCGGGACCAATATTTAATGAGAGTGCTACTTTGTTGCCTATTGCTGTTGAATATGCAACACCAAAACTGAATACAGTACGTTTTATGGGATACAAATGTCCGTGAACAAACGTGAATGTTCCAGTATTGTTTGCGGGAGCACTCCTCGGATAGACCCACTCGAAGTGTACACCACAAGTACTCTTCTTTTCAAATAAGATGCTATAATCATCTCATTTAAATAGAAGTGTACATGTAGTGTACTCCCTGAGTGGGCCCATATGGGAAGTACACCCGTAAACGGTACTGCACAGGCAAATGGTTACTAAAGCCTTTGTATCTTGTCTCAATGTTCAGCTCACAGAGTTAAATAGGGAGGGCGGAGACACTGGAGGTGTGCCCGTCTCTTTTAACCCTTTGGATGTCCGGCTGTACTGCATTTCGCTGAGGTGATTCCTGCAATAATCACCTCAACAAAAAGCCGTACGGTCAGCCAAATGGTCAAGATAAATTTGGTAAGACAAAATTGATGAGATAAACTTGCCGGTTCATACAAGATCAGATGTATGTGTGCAATGAACTAGATCTGTGTATTAGGCATGAAGCCGTAAGGTCTAAAATCACTGACCAGCACACTGTTGGTTTTCAAATGGTTTTTTTTCAGAAACTGTAGCGAAGCCCTCGTCACCGGGACTAGGAAGTGTGGCTTTGAATCCTATTGCCCCAGCAGGTACGTCAATAACAACTTCAACAACCGTAACGGCCCAGAGGTAGTGTTTGATTAGCTTGGTGCTTGTGGTGGTGCCACCAAGCTAGACAGGCACTACCGCTGAGCCGAAGAGAGATCACTTACGAGTAAAAAATCGGGCAACACGGAGAATTGCGGGTTAACCGCGCGAACACTAAATACAAAGGAATTCATTTTCGACTGAAAAAGAAAGTGTGAAGTGTTAGTTCGGTATTAGGCTTGATATACTGAGGAATAAAAGAAATGCGACATTCCCAAAATGTCGCATTTCTTTTGTTCCTCAGTATATGTTTACTCAAAAGGTGCTTTCCACAAACTCGAGCGACTCACTGACTGACCTTTTACTTAGGTTGTTTTTCCCCCCATTTGTTAGCGTTTATAAAGTTGTGTCAGAAAACCATTGAACAGACATTCACATTTCAAGCACTCTTGTCCTGTGTGCTGGTCTGTGATTTCGGACTTTTCGGTTGCCATCCGTAACTTCAATATCATGGACCATCACACACTTCGAATATCACAGTGTATGCTTTCAGTTTGCTTTGTTTTGTTTTACTGCTGTACTCCGGACAACGCATGCTCCGAACGTTTTTCACTTGTAGACTAGTTCGTGTGTTGTGCCTGTGTTTGTGGCCGACATGTCATTACGCATAAATTTAAAACGTATTAGTAACTTGATTGGAACACTTTTGTCGTACTTTTTTCAGAAACTTTAAATTGCTAAGATTCGACGAGAAGTGTTAGGCGGTCTAATCGTGCACTTACCCCTCATTAGACAGCCCTGAAAATGGCGAGTAATTTACTTGCCATGGCGAGTGATTTTTTATTTTGGCGAGTAAAAAATAAAATGCCAGTCGCCAAATGCGAGTGCGCTCGTGCGTTTTCCAATCCGTACTTTTTCAGTCCTATATCCGAAAGTGCCCGAACGTTCAACCTTCACTTCTCGTAATACTAAGCAAGCAATAGCTACAACAACTTTTTTGGCGAGTGCGTTAAAACATTTTTTTTACATTTGACAATAATATCGATACGTGCGTTTTCCGATCCGTACTTTTTCAGTCCTCAATCCGAAAGTACTCTAACATTGGATCAAACACTTGTGGTACATTATATTGTTGCGTTGGGCTATTTTCAGTAGTAACATTTTCAGTTTGGCTAGTAACATTTTCAGTTTGGCTAATAAAACTTGGAAGTCACTAGCCAAAGGCTGGTGGGCAAAATTTTAGACTTTCAGGGCTGTTAGATGTGTTGCAGGTGATCAAGGTGTCGGACTGCAACCGAGTTCCTCGCTCCTCACGCTTCCGAATACCTAAGGCTACCAAAATAAAAAATGTCTTTTTCTGGCAGCTGAACGCTTCCACCGCTGCGTTCCAAGTCTTTGACCGTAGAAAATAGTCCACATTCATGTTGGCAAAAGTTGCACTCATACGCAAAAATTCCGAGAAAACTCCTCTCACTTCCGTGGCGGCGAGTGTTTGTAAAGGGGAAGGAATCAAGCGGCAGGTGGTCTTGGAGTTGCTTCCCTTCTTTCATATGCTTACTATTCCCCCAGCCACGCGGAAGGTTATATCAGAACGTGATAGTTGAAAGCCGGTTCCACAGGGCGGATCAGTTACCTCGGGGGGGGGGGGGGAGGGGGGGGGGGGGGCGGGCGACTTTTTGTTTATGAAATTCAACCTCAAAAGGCCTCCCCGACGCTAGACCTTGCTTCCTGAGGCCGAAAAATACTGACAAGCGTAGGCCGGCTGGGAGGGTGAGTTTGTGTGTGTGTCGGGGGGCGGGGGGGGGGGGGGTGGAAGGCTCGAACGTCCTAAGAATCTCACCATTTTTACCAAAATATCAAACAACGTGTGTGGGGGGGGGGGGGAGGGGGGGGTTGAAAACTCGGCAAAATATCAAACAGGAGGGAGGGTGGGGGGGTCCAAACACCTCCAAAAGGCACTTTGTTATAGCATTTGAAAGAATTAAGAAATTTGGGTCGGTGGGTGGATGGGTGGGTGGGGGCCCTGGACCCCTCTGCCCCCCCCCCCCCCTCCCCTCAGATCCGTCCCTGTTTCACATAGGCACTTTAGATGGAGACGCCCCAACCCAACCCAACCACCCACCCTCGTCCACGCGTACGGTCCACCGTCCCCCCCCCCTCCCCCCCACACACACACACCCCGCACCCCTTCGCCCCTCGCCCCACAACGACCATTTCACCCCGTTTTTATCACCCCTAAAATTAGATAAATGTTTTTGTGCGTACATGGTCTGATGTCTGTGTGCACCGAACTAGATTTGTATATTATCACACAACGTCCTGAGAATAAACTTAACTCTATTTCTAATATCCTTCAAGGTCTATGTCACAGTCGTATCATATCAGGGCTTTATAGGCATAATACCGTAATGTCCAAAATCACAAACCAGCACACCTATCTGAACACATACCAAGTACTCATCTCTGGACATGCACACGATTAGATCCCCAGCCCCCTCATATCATGCACCCAGTCGACAGCTCAACAGAAAAACAAATACGCAGGTAAATAACAAGACGATCATATACATCCTCTATTTATTGTTGGTTTTCAACTTTATTTCCAGGAACTGTTGCGAAGCCCTCGTCATCAGTACCAGGAAATGTGGTTGTGAAACCTCCAGCCCCAGCCGGTACGTCAATCACGACTGAAAATAACCGTAAAGGGCTCAAAGGTAGTGCCTGAGCAGCTTAGCCTTTGTGGTGGTACCGCCGTGCTAGACAGGCACTATCGTTGAGCCGGTCAACGTCGGTTAAATAAGTCAGAATCACGCAATCTGCCGCAATTTGCACTGCATTGCTCAGCTGACATTTCTAACATCATGCCGAGCAGAAGAAATGCTACATCCATCGAGTCAGCGGAAACACAGTATTATTTTAAGATGTTTGCTGCTCTGTGATTTCTTGATATTATTGCCTAGAGCCGTAAGACTCAAAATCGCAGACCGGTACGCAAGTGTGATGCGTTGTTCCATCACCCACCACACCCACCCCCTTCTCCACAACTCCCCCTCCCCTCTTCGCTCCCCCCGCTTCCTTTATCCCTCTCTACCAACACAAGTAACAACTAGTCCTATCTGTTGTAATTAGGATCTCTTAACTCATTGTCCTCTGAAGACTGCATTGCAGTGCAGGACACAGATCGACCATGATAGTTCAAGGGTGATGCCAGAATAGCTTGGCGCCTATGGCGCCAAGCTATTCTGGCATCACCCTTGAACTATCATGGTCGATAGTTATCTTGCTGTAGTGTGTCTGGGGTAGAATGAGTTAACCCCTACACTGCCAGTGGACGCAGATTGTGTTTTGAAATCTTTGTTAAATGCAGCGTCAAACAGCCCCACACCGTTCAAGTAATGTGGATGCAAGATGACGTCAACAAAGTGATGTCATCAAGAGGCATAGATCATCATGAGCCCCCGCAACTGCAGGGGCTCATGAGAATCAATGTCTCTTGCACTTGGATCACGTTTTCTCGGTAGTGAGGGGGGTTGCTAGTATACGAAGACAGAAAATTACTCTTTAGCCTGCCGCCTGGCATAGTTTATTATAGAAGCTTTTTCTTTTGTATGCCACAATTAAGACTGTACTTTCCACACTAATATCGTGTTGTTTTTATTGTGGGTTTTTTGTTGTTGGTGGTGGTGGGGTTTTTTTTTTGTTGTTGGTTTTTTTGTTTTTGTTTTTGTTTTAGTTTTTTTTTAATATAAATCGTATATTATAGTTTTACAGTTTTATTTTGAATCACGACGGCAACCAAACGGTGGCGGCTGTTAGTGGAGGCCGGGTAAGAAATTGTGTCAGTGGTACCTGTGATAATTCTAATTAGGATGACGACATCGACAATGACGAGGTACACGATGACGATGACACATTTAACGCGGTTTAATAATCACAGGTGGTCCAGCCAGCAACATGTTGGCCCCACTAGCACCAGCACCCACCATCCCTGCTACCCTGCCATCTGTGGCGGCTGCGCCCGTGGCAAGAAAAACAACTGCTGCTCCTTCTCGCTCGATTGTCGACCTTAGCTCAATTCTGTCGGACCTTGGGTCTGCTGGATCTGCACAGACAGCTTCATCCACTACTGTTGTTGGACATATAGCGTCTTCCAATGCTCATGTTGCACAAATGGTGTCTATGCCTGCTGGTGTACAAACGGCGTCTTTGCCTGCTGGTGTTGCAGAAACGGCGTCTTCACATGCTGGTGTTGCACAAACGGCGTCTTCCCATGTTGCACAGAGAGCGCCTTCCAATGTCGACCTTGGCTCAATTGTCTCGGGCCTTGCAACTGCTGGATCTGCACAGACGGCGTCTTCTAATGCTGGTGTTGCACAAACGGCGTCTTCCCATGTTGCACAGCAGGTGTCTTCCAATGTCGACCTTGGCTCAATTGTCTCGGGCCTTGCATCTGCACAGACGGCGTCTTCTCATGCTGGCGTTGCACAAACGGCGTCTTCGCCTGCTGGTGTTCCACAAACGACGTCTTCCCAAACTGGTCTTGCACAGAGAGCGCCTTCCAAAGTTGACCTTGGCTCAATTATCTCGGGCCTTGCATCTGCTGGATCTGCACAGACGGCGTCTTCTATTGCTGGTGTTGCACAAAGAGGTACTACAAAATCACCCAAAGCAGTAAATGGTCACAGTATGGTTGACCCCACTCTAGTCCCCTACGTCCTCGCTAAAATGATCCCAGGTCAATACGGCATAGCAGATTTCCACGCCAATGTGTCCCCGGTTCTTTTTAGCGAAGGTGTCATCCTGGCGTGTTAAGCCGGGACACGCCAAGCACCAGTTGACTGCAAGAGGCAAGGACCCAAATCAGCCCCTGCAGTCGCAGAGATCTCATGTGTCCTCTTGCCGGTCTACATTTTTCATGAACCTTGCGAGGATGAATTATCTGGTAGGCACCAAATGCGCACAAGGTCATCGGGCCGACGTCGGACGCCTTTGGCCCGCGCACGTCGGCCTGATGACCTTGTGCGCACTGGGCAGTTTGTGCTGACTTTAGTTGTGGTCGCTAGCGCACTCCACGTGTTACAGTCAAACTAGGTTTTTTAAAAAAAAAGTCATTTCCGGAACTGCCAAAAAATATTAGGCATTTCCTGAAATGCTTTGCTGTATTTTTTGCGGGAGTTCTTTTTCCAGATAGACCCACCCGAGGAGTACGCCACAGGTACACTTCTATTCAAATGATATGCTCAGCATCTCACATGGATAGAAGTGTACTTGTGGCGTACTCCCGACGTGGGTGTATCTGGGAACTACTCCCGCGAAAAGTGCGAGTTGTTCTCCATTTGGGCTGTAACATGTCCGTTGGTTTGTTTCAGGGTCTGCTGCATCTGGAACACAGCAATACCCGAAAGACTGGCAAAACCATTTCGATTTCTTCTTTGACATGTACTACAAGCTAGGGGGCACAACTGCTAGTCCATCCGGAGCATTGCCCCTTAAAGCACCAGCATCTGGATGAAATCTGGATGAAATAACACTTTTAACCCCCACTCGGGGTTAAGCATATATTTTTAGTACACTTTAGCTTCTTTTTTTGTGGGACTTTTCGGGAGAATGTGAGTTTTTTCGTACAGGTTTCGGGACACTGCTTGACCACAGTAGCTTATTATTGGTGGTCGTGATCAGATGTTTGGTGACTCTCTAGCGACCATCAATGGTAGCTCAGAGATAGTGTTTTATCATTAAAGTCAGAAATATGTCAGACAATGCACGATGTTAACATATTCAATGGGAAAATGAGAATCATCATTATGCGTCTTGCTGAGTAGCAGTCGCCGCATGCACTTCATCAAGAATGACAGTCATTCTGTTTATAATAATTTATGTGCACTGTGATCACTCTCAAGGGGTACTGCCTATTTTGACTCAGCTGATTCTCATTTTCTATTTCATGACATCAAGGCATCGACCACGATCGCTAAAGAGTACTGCTCCACTGCTTGCCTCCTTTTATCCGCGCTACGCAAAAGCGAGGGAGGCAACCAGTGTGGCCGAGTAGTATCTTTTTGGATTGGCATAAGCTTGCAGCACTGCTACTTTAATATGCTATCTATGTTCACGCAATCTCCTGCAGTTGGTGCTGAAAGTGAAAGGAATGTTAGCATATTGTTATCATATTATACGTCGTGGCATTTTCATCTATGTACATGTAGATCCAGTGAGAAAAATCTGTTCGGGACTGCATAATCCTTAGTTTGCCTGTGCATGCTTGAGCGCTGGCCAATTAAAGCCGTTAACGTCGGCCTGGTGTACTCTTACTCACTGGAAACCCATTTTGTGTCTGTTTTCACTTTTCCTGGTCAGAACTTACATTGATGTCGACGGATTTCCACCCGCTGGGATACGTCTTTGAATCCTCTCCAACTTTTCACGTCGATTAACTTTATAAAAAAAAATTCAGCGTTCAAACTCGAGAAACGCAACCCAGCTGCAAGAGACATAAACCCTCATGAGCCCCCGCAGTCGCGGGGGCTCATGAGGATTTATGTCGCTTGTTGGTCCTATATTCTTTAATAATAATAATAATAATAATAATAATAATAATACACTGTTTTTATACAGCGCCCTTCCCACAGACAGCAAGCTCGGAGCGCTTTACAACACTTAGAAATAATTTAAAAAGGAAAAACAAATTAGAACAAAATAAGCACGCACTCACTCTACACCTACTTTTCTCCCATTTACATCTGTGTTCTTGACGCGAATGTCGGTCAGTGCGCCGTCGTTTCACTGTCGCGCGGTTCCTGATAACTGGCAATGAAGGGGTTAAATACAGATTTATTTACTCAGGATCACTTCTCAGGAACAAAGTGTCTCAGTCCATCAAATCAGCTGAATCGCCGATCATTTTCAAGTATACAATTATAAAATATATTTAAAACTTGCAATTATAGTCTTCATCAGTAAAACTACCTTTTTTTAAAAAAAAAATAATAGTGAACCCTTGATTGCTTTGCATGTTACACTTTCTTATATGTATTTAAGTGTTCTATTGAAAGAAATATATTGGCATGTTATCTGGTATTTTCATTTTATTTCATTTAATTGTTATAATCTTTTGTCCATCAGGATTAAATGGAGTGAAAACGTGATCACAATGTGTGGAACCGGTGTGAATTGTTTGTGTTGTGTACCATCGAAATGCAGATATCAGCCGTCGTACGAAGGCAAACTGACGAGCAAAAGAAATGCGAAATTTTTGGAAGGCATTTTAGTGTTTCCGATGGTTCCAAAAATGTCGCATTTCTTTTGCTCGTCAGTATACAATGCATATCTTGCTTTTCACAAAAAATAGACTCGCTGTCCTTGTTTTCATGGGGGAGTCAACTTGCAGATGGTTTGTGTGTGTGTGCGTGTGTGTGTCTTCTAAAACTTGTCACATTTCATGAACATCAATCACAAGTCCATAATAAACCACATGTGATACAACCTTTTTGCATCAGTACTTATCACTATTCCATTGCCCTCAGCCACACTGGGTTTGTGTGAGCGTGAGGACATGCGTGAGTGCGTCTGTGCGTGTTTTTGTGTGTTTGCTTGTTTGGTTGGTTGGTTTGTTTTTTTTAAGGACACCAGGGGCGGATCAGTTTCCTCAAAAGGGGGAGGGGTTCTAACTTTTTGTTTGGGACCTTCAACCTGATACCAAAAGCCCCCCCCCCCCAACCCCCACTCCCGCCCCCACCCCCCACCCGACGGTAGACCAGTCTTCCAGGGGGGGAACTATCGAAAAGCGGGGGGTAGGAGGGGGCAGAGAGAGAAGGCGCTTGCGTGTTCAGACTCTCACCCTTCGCCAAAATATCAAACGACAAGAGTGGGGGGGACCAAAATATTAAACACCCCAAAAAGAGACTTTTTTAAAACAAAATTGGAGTGGAGTGGGGGTTCCGGAACCCATGGAACCCCCCCCCCCCCAGATCTGCCCCTGGACACCGTTGATAGATTTGAGGTTATTTGTTCGTTTATGTGACAGTCGATGTGAATGGTGTAGACAAATGTACTTCTGTCCTTCTGTGTGTCCACTTACGTATCTGTGTGCGTGCGTGCGTGTGTTTGTGTGTGTGTGTGTGTGTGTGTGTGCGCGCGCGCGCGTGCGAATTTTCGAACACTGACGAACACAAATAGTCTCTCTCTCTCTCTCTCTCTCTCTCTCTCTCTCTCTCTCTCTCTCTCTCTCTCTCTCTCTCTCTCTCTCTCTCTCTCTCTCTCTCTCTCTCTCTCTCTCTCTCTCTCTCTCTCTCTCTCTCTCTCTCTCTCTCTCTCTCAGTAACATATGCACACAAAGTGTAAATACAAAGAAAACGCACCTTAGACAATATGATTTCATGTTTATATATTTCAAACTTTGAGACGTGCACGCGGAATGAGTATACAAATAGTCATCCCCGCGTAATGGCAGATTTAGCCCCCTTGAACATGCAGCCAACGGTGGTGTAAACATTACCAGTGTCTGCATGCACGAGGGAGTTGATATAATGAGGCAATAACAGTCCGAATCCTACCCACACAAATATACTTTAACACACGTCTCGAATGAGATAAATTCCTTAGAGATGCTGCTTGAACAATTTAGGTTGTTAAATCATTATTACTGCTAACTATTATAATACTTTCTAAGACACTTTAGCAAGCGTTGTTAAAGTCATTCCTGCAGAATTATAATACCCCCGAAGATATCGTGGATATACCATGGAGGTATCACGTTTGACTGCAGATGTCTTAAGTCATGAGTTGTTCTGAAACAGGAGATGCAAAGTGCGTGGAAGGTTGGGTTGACGACCTGGTTGACAGCTGGCTTGCAAAGTTGTGTTAAACTGTGTGGCACACTGGGTTGACTCCTGGGTTGTCACTAGTAATAGTATGGCGTGTTGATCGGGCGGACATAGGGATAAGGGCGCCAAACTGCAACGTGGTAGGAGAAATATGTTAGAACAGGCACTTGTTGTGCAGAGACGTACATACGTTTCACGAACTAAACTGATCGTACAAATGCTGTGACACAGATGACAGTTTATGCATACTCAAACAAAACCAGATTAACTCCTTCAGTGCTATCGACCAGGAAGGATTCTCTGAAAGCGTCGCAGTAAGGCCATCGGGCCGACATCGGCCGCCCTTATCTCGCGCACGACCGTGCGTGGGTCAACGGCGGCCGACGTCTTTTGCGCACTGGGACTCTCGTGTGAAAGAGGTATACGTGCTCGTAAGCTTGTGAGGATTGACGCCTCTTGCATGACCGTCTGTGTCCGTTGTTTGCTGTCCCGGCACTGAAGTATTATTTTCACCACGCAGCGCATATTTGACCACAGCTTAAGGTCAGTGTTTACAACAACATCATCAACAACAACAACAACAACAGACACACACAAACTGTACAAAAACTCCTCTTTGGAAAAAAAGACACTTGGCAAGTGTGCTTCTTGCATTTGGGTGCCTGTTGCTCCATGTTCCCACAGTAAAGGGATTAGTTGTCTTTTTCACAACACCCCGCACACAACACACTGCAACATTGACCGCAACTTTAGGGTAGTGTCTACACACACAAACACAAATACTTCAGAAAGAATTGTTTAATCTGGCATAAACGCCACATTTTAAAAGACAATCTCTCTTCAGTCTTTGTGTGTGTACTGTGTAGACAATACACTAAACTGTTTTAACCTGACGCAGACTGTGTTGTTGCAATCTTCGATAATTAAACAACAAAAGAAACCCTGGATGTCCTATGAACATGGATTCAAAGTGGCGTCAGCAAAAGGCATACATCCTCATGAACCCACACAACTGCGGGTGCTCACGAGGATCTATAGGTCTTACAGTTGAGTGGCGTTTACATTTTGTCGGCACTGAACTGGTTAACTCATTCTACCCCAACACCGACCGAAATCCCCAAATTTTGCCTTTGTCCTCTGAAGACTGCATTGCAGTGCAGGACACAGATCGACCATGATAGTTCAAGGGTGATGCCAGAATAGCTTGGCGCCCATAGGCGCCAACCTATTCTGGCATCACCCTTGAACTATCATGGTCGATCCATATCTTGTTGTGGTGTGTCTGGGGTAGAATGAGTTAATTAAGACGGAAGATACTCCATGACAGCCCTTTCCCCTCCACCCTCCAACCACCGCCGACAAACTGACAGGGCACCAACCTTAAAGTGTTATGGTCAATCATGGTCAATCGGTCTCAGAATGCAATATGTCAAGACGTAACCCCTTCACTGCAGGGAAAATGCAAAAACCATCCAACTGCCGGAGGTAAAAAAAATCACGAGCCCCCGTTGCGTTGACTTTAGAGACTTTAGTTATTACTTATCATGAGACTGTGTTCGGAGCCGCAGTAAAAGGGTTAACCCATTTAGCCCCGACGCACTACAGCAGGACGTGGATCGACCATGATAATTCAAGGGTAGTGACAGATTAGCTTGGCATCATCAGGCGCCAAGCTTATCGGGCACTACCCTTGAATTATCACGGTCGATATAGGTCGTTTGACATCGGAGCGCACAGCTTTTTTTTCGCAAATATCTCCACAAAGAACCACTTTTTTATATCAATCTTAGAACAAATATCATTCAGTGACAGTTGACCTAATACGATTTACTTTTAAGAAAATCGAACAATGTGTCAGTTTTTGCTGTACAGTCGTAACATTTCGGAATTGTTTCGTGAAATGACTGATTTTACAACCCTATATATAGATTATTAAGCTCAGTATAAGAAAGACCCATTTTCACGTGAATTGGCCAAGTTTTCAAACATGAAACAGCGCAGTCATACATGAAGTCTTCATGCTTGACCTCGATATTGAAATCTGCCAAGACTCGGTAATTGAAACGTCTTGTTCTTGTCTTTTAGCCAAACGTACCATGACAATTCAAGGGTATCGCCAGATTAGCTTGGCGCCTGATGGCGCCAAGCTAATCTGGCGCTACCCTTGAATTGTCATGGTCGATATTGAAATCTGCCAAGACTCTATTTATGGTAATTGAAACGGCTTGTTCTTGTCTTTTCACCAAATATTTACGACTGTAAGCAAAATCGACAATTCATAGGAGTTCAGTAAAATATATTCCGTATTAGGTCAGTTAGCACTAAATGATATTTGTTCTTAAAGTGGCACAGAAAACTGTTTCTTTGCGGAGTTATTTGGGGAAAACGGTGTGCCCTCAGATGTCAAACGACCAATACATCTATTTGGTACATAGTCGTAAGGCGACACGTCCACAATTTGGGAAATGTGACCATGGGGTTGCGTGGTACTGTTCACAGTACCGGTGGCTGCATGCTCCATTGGGATGTCAAGTGGGTTAATGATTGAACTCACTTGGGTTTGGTCTGAAAAACCTGCCGCCGCGCCAGAACCTCCTTCCGTACCCTAGTGGATACTCTAGAGCCGGATCTCCTTGGGTGTCCACAACCCCATCAGTTTGTCCAGAATCTGATAACGGATAAAAAGACATCACTTTTTTTAGTGCGTGTTCGGTAAATGAAAGACTTGCATACCCCCCCCCCCCCCTCTCTCTCTCTCTCTCTCTTTTTGCTTTTTGCATCGGAGGCAGTTACAAATTCTCCATTGCGTTTTTTTCCCGTAGTTTTTCTTCCTCTTCTTCTTCTTCTTCTTATTATTATTATTATTATTATTAGTATTTGCATGCTCTGTTTATTTTCCTGTTATGTTGTTTGTTTACAGGACAGCTTGTAAGACAGGCATTGAGTTGCCTAATAGCTTTATCCTGAATAAATAAAGATTCATCATCATCATCTCTCTCTCTCTCTCTCTCTCTCTCTCTCTCTCTCTCTCTCTCTCTCTCTCTCTCTCTCTCTCTCCGTGTGCATGTGTGTGTGTGTGTGTGTGTGTGTGTGTGTGTGTGTGTGTGTGTGTGTGTGTGTGTGTGTGTCCGTGCGTGCATGCGCGAGGTGTGGTGTGCATGCGAGCGTACATGAGTGCGTGTGTGTGTGTGTGTGTGTGTGTGTGTGAGCGTGCATGTACGTGCGTGCGTATGTGCGTGTGTGAGCGAGTGCATGCATGCGTCAGTGTGTGGTATGTGTATGTTTACATGTCTATGTCATTTATGTAGTCGATGTAGCAAGCAAGTTTGAAAAATGGTCCTGTTACCAATAACTTCTATCGTTGGAAAATAAAGGTTCATTGTTCATTGTTCTCTCTCTCTCTCTCTCTCTCTCTCTCTCTCTCTCTCTCTCTCTCTCTCTCTCTCTCTCTCTCTCTCTCTCTCTCTCTCTCTCTCTCTCTCTCTCTCTCTCTCTCAGTGACAGTCCTCCCAAAGCGCAAAGGCCATAGAACCGACGTCGGCCCGACTATGGCCTTTGCGCACTGTGCTAGTTGTACATGTAACGGCTAACGAATACAGAGAAGAAATACTTTTAAAGGCTAATGAATGAGAAATAAAGACTGTTTCAAGAAAGTGTTTTTCGTGGCACATGAAAAGATTCAGTTTGTTTATTCACCGAGCGAATCTTTTAATGTGCAGAAACACGTTTTCTGATCGTGTAGAAAACGTATTGAGAACATACCGAGAACGTATTTTTTAGGGTCAACACACTAGAAACTCGGATATTTAACTCTTTCATATCAAGGACATAAAAGAAGAAGAAAGAGGTATGTAAATAAATAAAATAAATAATAAATCAGCACATTATATTAGCACTTTATCTCAGCTGAAAATCGTCTCGAAGCGCCGCCGAGAACTGACCCCAACAAGCACGCTCATGTGACTCACACACATTTACACATTTACTCACACACTGTACATAAACTCTGAACATTTACGTGGTGCTAAGGTCAGGCTCAAGCGAGCTACTGAGGTTTTGGGGAATTTAAATCGTTTGTGTTTCAAATTTGTAATTAATATGTATGTAGACAAATAAGAAAATTTCTCAAAATGTCTATATTAAAACACTCATCCGACACTATGACGAATATCAATGTTGTGTCTAACAAACAAGCAAACGTTAAAGACAAAAAAAATAAAGTAAAATAAGATATTAACAATATAGAAGAAAATAATAAAATGAAAGAAGAAAGAAAGATAATAAATAAATTAAAAAAAATAAATAAATAAACAAATGAATAAATAAATACACAAATAATAAATAAATAAATAAATAATCCAAAGTCAACCAAACAAACCAAACCAACCAAACAACCCTCCCACTCACCAGCCAACCAACAAACAAACAAACAAACAACCTAACAACAATAAGTATACAAACACAAAAACCGGTATTACAACAAACAAATGAAGAAACATGAGAACCATTAACAACCCTTAAACGCCCTTTGAGTGTCGGTAGCGGTTTTAGTCCTGTAGGAATCATTGCGACTATAACCGCTACCGACACGCAAAGGGTTGAACAACCCGCTCAGACGCCCATTGGAGAGCTTATGAATGGTGACGACACTCTTAACACATAAGGAAACACAGAAACATGTGAATAATACATACAGCCAACATCCTGGGCTGAAGCCGCGAGGATCATCAAGCCGAGACATACAATCAACAATGTGCTGGCCATCTTGTTTTCCTTTTTGAATAAAAAAAAAAAAAACAAGTTTCATTAACAAATGACATGTACGCGTCGTAAATGTATATGTGTGTAGGCCTGTGATTTTAAACCTTACGGGAAGCAGCCGCAAAGCTAAGAAAAAT
This sequence comes from Semisulcospira habei, assembly GCA_036245525.1. Lineage (NCBI taxonomy): Eukaryota > Metazoa > Mollusca > Gastropoda > Semisulcospiridae > Semisulcospira > Semisulcospira habei. Next base: position 107,109,955 of record BTPG01000007.1, on the reverse strand, counting down.
CAAGGCTCCATCAAGGCTCAGAAAAACCAAACACCAGCACACGTATATTTCATTTGCCATTATCAGTACGCAGTAAAGTCGGTTTTCTGACGGAGATGTTTAGGCCATGTCATGGGAATGGAAGGGGTGGGATCCCAGGATGCAAAAGATCATCGGGCCGATGTCGGCCGCAGTTGTGCGCGGGCCAACCGCGGCCGACGTCGGCCCGATAGCTTTGGGGAAACATCAACATCACCTACAAAATACACAGTAAACTTTACCTATGACAATATCAGCTATAACAACAGTTGTTCAGAGGTCACTGCACTCTTCCTATGTAACTCCTTCGCTTATAAAACAGATTTGGGATATAACAACACGCAAGTATGGATTCATTCCCTTGGCGTCGCGTTATATTCGAAGTTTACAATTGTTTCCAAATCGAAACACCGCCATGAGATGGCCACAGTCGCCTGCTCGGCGTAACTAACTACCTTCAAAACCGAGGTACACCAAGCATTATCCAAAGCATCATTGGAAGCTAGTATGCTGACTGGCAAAGACTGGCACTTTGTCTAAAGTTCATCTTAGCTTTTGCTTACCGTGGTACCTGCTCGCTGCCTGTGAAATCGGTGAATAATGTTGGCCGGAGTTCAGATAGATTTATATACCCTTGGCCGTTTGGTGCCGTAACAGAGCGGTTACGTTATTCTCCATCACTTGCCTATGTTACACGCGCATTACGTTGCCTGTCCGTCATTGTTTCGTGTACACTCTGAATCTAATCCAGTGCAAAGACATAAATCTTTACGATCCACAGGAGCGGATCTGGCGAAGGGCGGAAAGGGGGGAGGGGAAGGTGAGGGGGTGGGAGGGGGGGGGTCGGTTACGCGAATCCCGAGTTAGTCCAAAAGCTAGCTCGGTCTACCGTGCACCCCCCCCCCCACCCTCCCACCACACACCCCCCCTTCCAGTACTCAATAAGATGGGTTTCAAAGTGTACCTTAGTATGTCCTGAGATGTTTAAGCCATGTTCCCCGAAAATCCTTAGGAACACACCAGAAATATTTCCGATGGCGCAAGGGTACCCCCATTCACGCTCTTCGCGGATGCTAACATGAGGATGAGAAACATTTTCCTCTAAATAAATCAGAATTCATTCCAGAAGCCCAAATCAGCCAATATTATGTTAAGGCACACCTTAGGCGTCATATGCAAGAAAAACAGAATGAAACATATTGAATCTATGGCTCACAGTGAAGGTATTTGTGCACCCAGTAAATAGCCGTTTCCGTGAAATCGCAAAAAAAAAAAAAAAAAACCAACACACAAATAATGTGCCAGATGCCTTCAGACACTTTCTATAGCACTTGCAGTCCATTTTCAGGCGTACATCATTAACATTGGATGTCACAATTAATATAAACGTGACTAGGTGATGCTGTGATCAATGTGAGTGCCACAGTGGTTGATTTTGTATCCCTACCCCCAAGTTGTAAAAATACACAAAAATTAATTAGAATAAATTACTAAAGTTATTCCATTTCATTTTGACCTCTCTTTACCTATTAAGTTTCAATAATGTAAGCATAAAGTGCAAGAAAATAAGGAAAGTCGGCATCCTTTACGGTATGTTCGTGGTGAATGATAGCTTTTTCCCATTGAAAATTGCCGAATTGGGAAACGTGCGTTTTTTCCGATGCCCTCAAAAATTCTGTATACAACTGATAGGTCCGTTTTATGTTTTATTGGTTAGGATAGAGTACCACAGTTACTCCCAACCTGAGCGTATGATGCTGTGATGCATTTAGGGACCACAGCGGCTAAATCTACTGCCCTACCCCCATTTTACCAGTACGCAAAGGAACGCGAAATGATCATAACAATTGCTTACGTCATACACCTCTGTTTAAATATTTTTGTTGCCAGTTTTCTTAACAAAGTATGCATATTGAGCATAAAAATGTGTGGTCATTTCATTAATTTCAATGTGACCCATCAATTTAATTGTAATTCTTTTTAGTTAAGGCATGTTTAACAGAGGCTGCCGCTGAAGTTTCTACCGTCTGCACATTCAGCAGTCTTGTCAAACTCGAGGAAGGTGAACCTCAAGGAGATGTTGTGCTTTATGCTGTTCTTGGTCTAGATTAATGACATCAGTACAGCAGTACCAAGGTTTGTCTCGAACACCCTCCATGCGGATGACTTTGCAGCGTGGAGCGCAGCAGAACATAATGAAATAGCATCCTGCAAAATCCATGATGCTGCCAATAGAGTCAGCAGCTGGACTGAAAGATGGCCACTCAAACTGAGCTAGACTATCTCTTTCAATCAGATGGAAGAGGTCACCTTGAAACTGGAGACCTTCCAGTACCAAAGACAGACAGGCCAACTTTATGGGCAACAAATAAATTACTGGATTCACGTGGAGGCCTCACATCGAAGCCATGAAAGCTAGAGCTGCGAAAAAAGTCTCTGATGAAGAAACTGGTGGTGAGCACATTGGCGCAAATCACAGCTTCCTGGCGCAAGCAAACACCAGCTCGGTCAGACCAGTCAACATGAAACAATGCCTGCAAAACCAAAAACGCCAGGCTTGACAAGATGCAGAACATGGGTCATTCTCATGATACAGTGACATTCTTAGAGCCATCTGGAGCACCCCAATTTTGGAAATGGAGGACATTGGAGCCACTGGAACGCAAAAACAGCACACACGATGAAGAGGCTTACTAAACACCGACAGCACTGGAGACTACAGGAGCAGACCAAGAACCGTCAGAAACGCCCAAGTCAAAACCGCCAACTGAAGGTCCGCAAAGGGCTAAAACTGACGTCCTGAAACCAAGCCCAAAGATGTGTGAAGAGCTCCCTTCAGATACCTGGACATCTCGAAAGAGCCTTCTAGACAACATAAACAATGTTCCAGGACTCTTTGCCAACGGTCGCGGCACTGCACAAAGCCATCTCGCTGGAGATTATGCACAAGCGCTACCCTCACAGCAGCTGTGCTCACATCTGCACAGGCGGGTCTGCACAAGACGCCGTGCGGAATAAAGGAAGTGGCGTGTACATCTGTTGTGCAGACGGCATTACTACCTCCATCTCCTTACCAGCTGGCGGCAGCAGCTCCAACTATCGTACAGATCTGCAGGTACTCAATACAGCAGCAGAGCAGTAGCTAGGGAAAGGCAGCAGCTTGATCCACTGATCTCCTCACCAGGAAGCTTCAAGATAGACTGGATGCCCTGTCCACAAAATAGTGCTGCCGTGGATTCCAGTGCATTCTGGAGTAGCTGGGAATGGAGAGGCTGACAGCCTGGCCAAAGCAGGCGCCAGACTACCTCAAGATCACAAGCTCCTGTAAAGAAACCAAGACACTACAGCAACAAAGTGATTGGCAACAGCAGAATGGTGGCTGCAGCCCGTGGGCAGACGACATCAACAATCTGGAGAGCCAGGCCACCATCTTTCATCTACGCACTGATCACTCTGGACTCACCTCGTGAGACTGGGTCATGCGGAAACAGCCCTATGCGAATGTAGCGTAGAAAATCAGTCGCCTTAGCACATTCTCCAGACCTGTCCATACAGAGAAGCGGTCCGCTGGCAGTTCTGACCAGAAGACACGCCCCTGTACACCAAAACACTCAGAACCCGCTGCCGAGCTCTTGACAGCTCACTTATTGGCAGCCAGAACAATAAAGACGACCATCAAGGAATTGAAGTTGCAGAAGAAGAAGTAAAAAAACGGGGGTAGGAACCACGAAACTTTATTAAGCATATTCATACTTACACATTTCAAGACGAAAATAAATGAAAACAAAAGGGGAGACCTTACTAGACCCGCCTTACGCTAGGTAAAATATCACCTATAAGACCAGCCAGTTAAAAATAGTTACAATTACATTGATGGGTCACATTGAAATTAATGAAATGATCACACATTTTTATGCTCAATATGCATACGTTTTAAAGAAAACTGGCAACAAAAAATATTTAAACAGAGGAGTATGACGTAAGCAAATTTTATGATCATTTTGCGTTCCTTTGCGTACTGGTAAAATGGGGGCAGGGCAGCAGATTCAGGTTCTGTGGCCGCTAAATGCATCACAGCATAATAAAATCAGTTTGGGAGTAACAGTGGTACTCTATCCTAACCAATAAAACCTACTAAAAAAAAAAGACCTATCAGTTGTATACAAAATTTCTGAGGGCATCGGAAACAACGTACGTTTCCCAATTCGGCAATTTTCAATGGGGAAAAGCTATCATTCACCACGAATGTACCGTAATGGAAGCCGACTTTCCTTATTTTCTTGCACTTTACGCTTACATTATTGAAACTTAATAGATAAAGAGAGGTCAAAATGAAATGGAATAACTTTAGTAAATTTTTCTAATTAACTTTGTGTATTTTTACAACTTAGTCAGGTTTATAATAATTGTGGCGTCCTGTTTAAATGATGTAAGCTGAAAATGGACTGCCAGTGTTATAGCAAATGTCTGAAGGCCTCTGACACATTATTTTTTGTCTTTTTTTGGGATTTCGCGGAAATGGCCGTTTACTGGGTGCACAAATAATAATAATAATAATAATAATAATAATAATAATAATAATAATAATAATAATAATAATAATAATAAGGAAGATTTATAAGGCGCCAATACATGGTAAGATGCTCTAGGCGCCGAAATGCCTTCACTGTGAGCTAGAGATTCAATATATTTTAATTCTGTTTATTGCAGAGGATGCAGAAGGTGTGCCTTAACATAATATTGGCTGATTTGGGCTTCTGGAATGAATTCTGATTTTTTTTTAGAGGAAAATGTTTCTCAACCTCATTTTAGCATCCGCGATGAATGGGGGTACCCTTGCGCCATCGGCTATATTTCTGGTGTGTTCCTAAGGATTTGCGGGGAACATGGCTTAAACATCTCAGGACATAGTTACTAAGGTACACTTTTAAATCCATTTTATTGAGTACTGCGGGTGCAGGGGGCGGGGGGGGGGGGGGGTGCACGGTAGCCAGGACTGGCTTATGGAGTAAATCCCCTCTTCCACCCGGAAAATACATTAACCCATTAATCTAATTTTTTAATTTGCTTATTGTCTTATGAAGATTACACAACATATTAGGAGACAGATCAACCCTTTTAGTTCAAGGGTGGTGCCAGAAGAGCTTGGCGCCTGAGGCGCAAAGCTGTTCTGGCACCACCCATGAACTATCATAGTCAAATTTAGTTCAAGAAATAGTGTGTCAGAATGAAAAAGGGTTATAAAGCTGTTGGAGTTTGAAACTTCCTACCCCTCCTTTTTTAAATGTATCCTGCAGACTTGATAAGGTGTGTACCAATACTCTACCCCTCACCCCACCCACGCCATTCCAGGACCCTACCTTTTTTCTTTTTTCTTTTTTTATTTTACGGCTGGCGGTGGAAAGGTGCAAAATTTCCTCACTCTTGCTCTATTGCTCGAACCTCTCACAGCTCCCCAGTCCCCGCTTTTCTACTTTTACTTTTTTGGCCAGGGGGGAGGTCAGTGTGGCTTCTGGGCAATAGTAGTCACACTTATCCTATCTCATCCAATCCCTCTACACCTCCTGCGGAAGGGACACACGGATCCTGGCAATGAGGTAGCACGATCTTAAACCTCGGCTTAAACCAGGGTCGTTCCCTGCGATTAAAGAAAAACAAAAGAAGCAACAATCTAAAGTTTTTATTTACTTATTTATGCTACGGGCATTGGAGCGTGAGAAACAAACCTGTCACACTAGCAATACGATGCAATGGTGTCAGACAGTAAGCCCACACAGTTGCGGGGCGCGTGGGAATCTCTTGCCGACATCACTTTCTATCCATGTTTCTTGGATTGATGGGATACTGAATTTATTCTGCTTTCAAAGACATACCTTTACGTCCGTTGGCAGTGGAAGAGTTTTCCCTTTCTTTCCTACAGAAACTGTGACTCTAGCTAGCTAAGTATTCAAGTAATTTCAGAGAAGGATTGTAACACTGAGGATTGTGGAACTTACTGCAGAATACTCCCCTCCCCGCTCCTCCCGTCCCACCCCCCACCCCTCTCCCCCACCCCACCCCCACCCCTACCCCCCACCCCCGCCCTCCGACATGTGGTAGCGAATTGCCCAATCTTAACATAAGAACCAGGAGAGCATGCTGATGAAGATACATGTATCTGTTCTTATGTTAAGAACATGGACAGAAAGTGATGTCAGCAAGAGGCATATATTCCCACGCGCCCCGCAAATGCGTGGGCTTACTGTCTGACAACATTGCATCGTATTGCTAGTGTGACAGGTTTGTTCCTCACGCTCCAATGCCCGTAACATAAAAAGTAAATAAAAACTTTAGATTGTTGCTTCTTTTGTTTTTCTTCAGTCGCAGGGAACGATCGAGGTTTAAGCATTTGATTGTGTCATTGCACGGAGAGACCACGTCACAGAGTAAAATATACGAGCTACTTGTGCCTCAGGATTAAGATCCCAAACAAAAAGCTGGACCCCCCCCCCCCCCCTTCCTCCCGGGAGGTAACTGATCCGACCCTGAGCCGCCACAGTTTCAGCAGGGGGCGCATAAAGATCTGGATGTCTCTTGATGGGACTCACAAAGACCTATATAAATGACGCTAGTATTACGTAACTGTCATTCTTCATGTACAGTCTAACGCCATTCACCTGCAAGAGGCATATATCTTCATGAGCCCCCGCAAGCTGCGGGAGCTCATAAAGGCTCTGTGCCTCTTGCTACATCATTGCCAGGATCCGTGTGTCCCTTCCGTAGGAGGTGTAGCGGGATTGGATGAGATAGGATGAGAGTGACTACTATTGCCCAGAGGCCACACTGACCTCCCCACTAGTAAAAAAAGTCAAAGTCCAAAAGCGGAAAAATGACGGATAGGCAATGTAATGCGCGTGTAACATAGGCAGGTGATGGAGAATAACGTAAGAGCTCAGTTATGGCACCAAACGGCAAGGGGTATATAAATCTATCTGAACTCCAACCAACATTATTCAACGACTTCACAGGCAGCGAGCAGGTACCACGGTAAGCAAAAGCTAAGATGAACTTTAGACAAAGTGCCAGTCTTTGCCAGTCAGCATACGAGCTTCCGATGATGCTTTGAATAATGCTTGGTGTACCTCGGTTTTGAAGGTAGTTAGTTATTTGGGGCTTAAACGCCGAGCTGGCGACTATGGCCATCTCATGGCGATGTTTCGGTTTGGAAACCATTGTAAACTTCGAATAAAACGCGACGCCAAGGGAATGAATCCATACTTGCGTGTTGTTATATCCCAAATCTGTTTTATAAGCGAAGGAGTTAAATAGAAAGAGTGCAGTGACCTCTGAACAACTGTTGTAATATCTGACATTGTCATAGGTAAAGTTTACTGTGTATTTTGTAGGTGATGTTGATGTTTCCCCAAAGCTATCGGGCCGACGTCGGCCGCGGTTGGCCCGCGCTGTGCGCGGGCCAACTGCGGCCGACATCGGCCCGATGATCTTTTGCATACTGAGATCCCACCCCCTCCATTCCCTTGACATGGCCTAAACATCTCCGTCAGAAAACCGACTTTACTGATAGTGACAAATGAAATATTCGTGTGCTGGTGTTTGATTATTCTGAGCCTTGATTTTTCTGAGCATTGATTGAGCCTTGATTCTTCTGAGCCTTGCGGCTGCTTCCCGTAAGGTTTAAAATCACAGGCCTACACACATATACACTTATGACGCGTACATGTCTTTTGTTAATGAAACTTGCTTTTTTATTCAAAAAGGAAAGCAAGATGGCCAGCACATTGTTGATTGTATGTCTCGGCTTGATGATCCTCGCGGCTTCAGCCCAAGATGTTGGCTGTATGTATTATTCACATGTTCCTTTGTTTTCTTATGTGTTAAGAGTGTCGTCACCATGCGTAAGCTCTCCAATGGGCGTCTGAGGGTTGTTCAACCCTTTCCGTGTCGCTAGCGGTTATAGTCGCGATGATTCCTACAGGACTAAAACCGCTACCGACACTCAAAGGGCGTTTGAGGGTTGTTAATGGTTCTCATGTTTCTTCATTTGTTTGTTGTAATACCGGTTTTTGTGTTTGCATACTTATTGTTGTTAGGTTGTTTGTTTGTTTGTTTGTTTGATGGTGTGTTGGTTGGTGGGTGGGAGGGCTGTTTGGTTCTTCTGAATTTTGTTTTGGATTATTTATTTATTTATTTATTATTTGTGTATGTTTGTTTGTTTGTTTTATTTATTTATTATTATTATCGTTCTTTTTTCTTTTATTTTATTATTTTATTCTATATTTTAAATTTCCTATTTTACATTACTTTTCTGTCTTTAATTAAAGTTTGCTTGTTTGTTTGTTAGATACAACATTGATATTCGTCATAGTATAGTGTCGGATGAGTGTTTTAATAAAGAAATTTTGAGTAATTTTCTTATTTGTCTACATGCATATTATTTGTTCGTAGTTTTCATTTGTTTTGATCGTCTGAAGGTAAAACCTATCTCTTTCTGCATAATACGGTTCTCAGGTTTGGTTTTCATTGGCTTTTCTTGCTTTCATTGTTTCATTTTTTTTTTATTTTTTTTTTTTTTGTTTGTTTGTTTTTTTTGTTTTGCGTTTGTGTGTTTTGAGAGATGTCTATCCCTGTTATAACACGCGTTGTGACAATTGTCACATGGCTTTGGTATCAATTTCAGCCCACATAAACAAATTTTAAATACAAACAATTTAAATTCCCCAAAACCTCAGTAGTTCGCTTGAGCGTGACCTTAGCACCACGTGAATGTTCAGAGTTTATGTACGGTGTGTGAGTAAATGCGCGTGAGTCACATGAGCGTGCTTGTTGGGTTCAGTTCGTGGCAGCGCTTCGAGTCGATTTTCAACTGAGATAAAGTGCCAATATAATGTGCTGATTTATTATTTATTTTATTTATTTACATGCCTCTTTCTTCTTCTTTTTATGTCCTTGATATGAAAGAGTTAAATATCCGAGTTTCTAGTGTGTTGACCCTAAAATACGTTCTCAGTGCGTTTTCTACACGATCAGAAAACGTGTTTCTGCACATTAAAAGGTTCGCTTGGTGAATAAACAAAGTGAAACTTTTCATGTGCCAGGAAAAACACTTTCTTGAAACAGTCTTTATTTCTCATTAGCCTTTAAAAGTGTTCTTTTCTGTATTCGTTAGCCGTTACTTGTACAACTAGCACAGTGCGCAAAGGCCATACGGGCCGACGTCGGCCCGAATGCCTTTGCCCATTGGGAGGACACTGAGAGAGAGAGGGAGGGTGGGGGGATGGGGATGTATGCCTTTCATTTATCGAACACGCTCTAAGAACGTGATGCCTCTTTTTCCGTTATCAGATTCTGGACAAGCTGATGGGGTTGTGGACACCCAAGGAGATCCGGCTCTAGAGTATCCACTAGGGTACGGAAGGAGGTTCTGGCGCGGCGGCAGGTTTTTCAGACCATACCCAAGTGAGTTCAATCATTAACCCACTTGACATCCCAATGAGCATGCAGCCACCGGTACTGTGAACAGTACCACGCAAACCCATGGTCACATTTCCAAACTTTTGGACGTGGCGCCTTACGACTATGTACCAAAGAGATGTTTAGGTCGTTTGACATCTGATAGCACACCGTTTTTCAGAAATAGCTCCGCAAAGAAACAGTTTTCTGTGCCACTTAAAGAACAAATATCGTTTATGATGGCGCAATGGTGAATCTGTTTGAATTATCATGGTCGATCCACTTCCTGCTGTAGTGCGTCGGGGCTAAATGGGTTAACCCTTTTACTGCCGCTCGTATTCAGTCTCATGATAAGTAATAACTAAAGTCTCTAAAGTCAACGCAGCTGGACATCGTGGTCACCGTTCTGCCTGTGAAAATACAGATACGAATGAAGCCAGCACAATGCACTGAACACGAAGAGCCCTAACACCACCCCCACCCGCCCCCACTCACCCACCCAGCCCCCCCCCCCACCCCACCGCACCTCGGGAGGCTCATTTTTTTTAACCTTCGGCAGTTGGATGGTATTTGCATTTTCCCGGCAGTGAAGGGGTTAAGTCTTGACATATTGCATTCTGAGACTGATTGACCATGATTGACCATGACACTTTAAGGGTAGTGCCCTATCAGTTTGTCGGCGGTGGTTGGAGGGTGGAGGGGAAAGGGCTGTCATGGAGTATCTTCCGTCTTAACCAGTTCAGTGCCGACAAAATGTAAACACCACTCAACTGCAAAACCTATAGATCCTCGTGAGCCCCCGCAGTTGTGGGGACTAATGAGGATGTATGCCTTTTGCTGACACCACTTTGAATCCATGTTCATGGGACATCTAGGGTTCTTTGTTTTTGAATTAACGAAGATTGCAACAACAACAAAAAAGTCTGCGTCAGGTTAAAACATTTTAGTGTATTGTCTACACAAACAAAGACTGCAGAAAGATTTTTTTTAATGTAGCGTGTATGCCAGATTAAACAATTCTTTCTGCAGTCTTTGTGTTTGTGTGTGTAGACACTGCCCTAAAG
>BTPG01000007.1:107081923-107094423 GCA_036245525.1 Semisulcospira habei | reverse complement strand
CACAACAGAATACGTAACCGAAACTCATAAATATTGATGAAAAAGAACTTTCTAGAATAGACTATAATAGTCTACAAAATTCGGCTGCTAATTTCATTCCCAATTTTGGGAAATCCCGGTGTGTTATGACTTAACACAAGAGTATGCTAGACAGGTCACGACCTTGCCCGAATTCTCCGGAAGTTTCAAGACTCCGCCTAATACATACTGGCTGGTAATTTCACGCGTACAGAAAACAGCGGAGATTATTCGAGCGGTTTCTAGACTCTTCGGGAATCAACTCCGTATATCAAAAGACAATCAATTCCGCTCTCCGAGCAAACGATAGTGAATCTTACTAAAAAGGTATGTGATTCGTAATCATGATAGCTCAAATAAATATCGGATCGTTTCCTACGATTAATGCATGCATGCTCTCACAGCACAACACAACCACAATCGTAACACAGTTCTTATGTTAAGAACATGGATAGAAAGTGATGTCACTGAGCAAGAGACAGATTCCCACGCGCCCCGCAAATGCGTGGGCTTACTGTCTGACAACATTGCATCGTATTGCTACTTTAGACGTGACAGTGACATAAAAGCATAAGCCTACCTACTAGTGTTATACATTGTTGCTGAACTGATGCAAAGCACCAGACGCATAGCACCAGACACGTCATCGTTATACAAGAATTGACAGATAGCTCTCTAGCTCTCTCTCTCTCTCTCTCTCTCTCTCTCTCTCTCTCTCTCTCTCTCTCTCTCTCTCTCTCTCTCTCTCTCTCTCTCTCTCTCTCTCTCTCTCTCTCTCTCTCTCTCTCTCTCTCTCTCTCTCTCTCTCTCTCTCTCTCTCTCTCTTTGACGCTAAAAGCCGATTAATTCCCCAAGGCAGCGGCATCTAGTGTTCATCGATTTTAAAACCGCTGCCAGGCCTATTTTAAGTATTTTTTCTGTTTGTAACTTGTATTTAGTTACATTATTAAATTCAGCTTTTTTTATATTAATTTCTTTCACTTCATTAATCTCGTGAGCAATTTGCTGTTTGATCTGAAACGATATAAACATGATATCAGGACAGAATTTATATACTGGTCACTTAAACATATATCATTTGAGGGCAGACATATCCAGTCCCGTGCTCGTCGGATACATTTATAGAAACCTAGCATCAACATTTCCATGGAATGACGATTTCACAGTTATGATGGATAAGGTCAGAAAGTCCAAATCAGAAATGTTGATTTTGGGAGACTTTAATATCAATTTGTTCCTGAATAACCCTGCCTGGGAATGTGTTCTATGTTTCTATGTTTGGACTGAAGCAGTTAGCTACTGCTGGTACTCGTGTTAGTTCTACTTCCTCCACCCTTATTGACCGCATCTACACAACTAATAAGTCAAGGGTAGTGGGAGTAGAGGTGTCCCAAACAGGGATTAGTGATCATTACCCTGTGTGTTGTGGCTGGGCATTGAAAGCAAATAATACTTTTCGTAAAATCCAGCACACAACTATTAGATATAGATCTTTGAAGCGCTTCAACAAAGACGTATTTCTGCTTGACCTAAGTCAACTATCTTTCCACACAGTTTACAACCAAGGTGACCCTAATGAGGCTCTGTCTGAATGGTACAGATTGTTTCTTGGTGTTCTTGATAAACATGCTCCTTTTGGAGCGAAACGAGTGAAAAATCCCCAGCTTCCCGTGTGGTTGAACAATGAAATCAAGGATGCCATGCAGCTCCAAGATAATCATAAAAGGAACAAAAATTTTGTAGCTTACAAAGAAACCTTATAAAATATTTAGTTAGAAAGGCTCAGAAATCTCACTTTCACCATCTCATGAACGGCAAAAAAAGATATCGTTTCTGTTTGGCGTGCAATAAGCGCCTTTACGAGGTCTAGAAATACCGCACAGTGCACTAAAATATCAGCTGATACGTTTAATCAGCATTTTTTCTCTACCGCCACTACACTACTACAGAATCTTACGTCCCCCGGTCAACCGTCTGACGTTTCAGAAAAGCTAAAAAGGTTTTGTGCTGAAAGATTAACACCTAACACGTCTTGCAACATTCTGCTCTTAACAGTTTCTGAAGTGGGAAAATCCATTTCTTCATTAAAGAGTAAACGTACATCTGGCCATGATGGAATTAGCAGCACTGTTCTTAAAATGGCTCTTCCATACGTCGTCGAGTCGCTAACATATATCTACAACCTTTGCATACAACATGGACAATTTCCGTCTGGTCTGAAAACGGCAAAGGTAATACCGCTACCTAAAACAAAAGATTTAAATGACCCCAACCATTTCAGACCCATTTCTCTGTTGTCAACTCACGTCAAAACCGTTTAAAAGACATATCCATACACATTTACAACATTTCTTAGATAAATACAAACTCGTTCATCCACTACAGTCTGGTTTTCGTAGGATACATTCTTGTCACACAGCTTTGGTTCACCTGCTTGACAGATGTTTAACTACTACGAATAATGGGCAAATGACTGGAGCGGGTATTTTTGGACCTTTCAAAAGCTTTTGATCTTGTCAACCATGATCTTTATTTTAAAAACCTTGCTGCCTGTCAGCTGAGTGATGGCACCCTTGCCTTCATTACATCATATCTAAAGGGGCGCACACAGTACGTCTGTGTGAATGGTATAAACTCACGTATGGGGATGAGAGAGCACGAAGTACCATAAGGATCTGTCATCGGTCCATTATTATTTTCAGTTTTTATAACGATCTTCCCTTACATATATCCAATTCCCGTGTAATCTGTAGTCTCTTCGCTGATGATGGAACTCTTGACGTGCCATCGTCAGATGTATCCGGTATAACCCAGTCCCTACAAAGCGGCCTGAATGATGTTTCCACATGGTGTCAAAACAATTATATGATTCCGAATCCTACTAAGACCAAATGTATGTAAATTACTACTAGACAAAAGCGCCAGCTTAACCCGCCTCCCCTACAGCTCTATTTGAATGGGAAGTCTGTTGAGCAAGTCAAGGAACAGAGTGTGCTTGGAATTATCGTTGATGACAAACTGTGTTGGTAAAGCCATATTACCAAAGTGTGTGAAACAATATATAAAAACTTATTCTTACTGTCAAAATTAAGATATTTTACTAACGATCCAACAAGGAAACTTTTTTACTGTGCCCATATTCAGCCATATTTGGCTATGCCTCCTCCATTTGGGATGGGAACAGTGATGCTAATCTCAAAAGGATGAATTCGCTTCACAGGCGGGCAATCAAATTAATCGTTGACAGACCCATGCAAGTCATTAGTACTGATTACAAGTTCCAGCTGCTGGATATCCTGCCACTTGACAAGCAGTTCATTTATAATAAGTTGATACTCATGCGCAAAATCACCCTCTCAGACTCACCAGCCTATCTCTATAATTTGTTCGCACTTGCCCACAGATCTAGTCGAACATCAGGGAACAATCTGATAGTACCAAGGCCCCGCTTAGATATTTACAAGACGTCCCTCTCCTACTCTGGTGCAAAATTATGGAACACATTTCCTGCAGACATTAAAGCAGCACCTTCTTTACGAACGTCCAAGAGAACCAACTGCATAAATTTATTAAGAACATGTGAAAACATATTGTTCATATTTTTCTTTCACATACCGTCATTGACCGCAGAGAGATTTCCTTATTCATATTTATGTATCATAATACTTTAGACTTGCAGAGGTGTTCCTTGTCACTTCTTTTGTTTTGAAACCACAGCAGAAAAGAAGTCATGCCTTCTTTATGTCTTCTAATATGTTCTAGCATATTTGTAAGTGCAGCATAACATCATATCTTTTTAATATTTAATATTCGATGTTTTTCTTGGTGTCAGTGTGTGTGTGTGTGTGTGTGTGTGTGTGTGTGTGTGTGTGTGTGTGTGTGTGTGTGTGTGTGTGTGTGTGTCTGTGTGTGCGGACTGGTATATATCAGTGTGTGTGTGTGTGTGCGTGCGTGTGTTTGTGTGTGTGTGTGTGTGTGTGTGTGTGTGTGTGTGTGTGTGTGTGTGTGTGTGTGTGTGTGTGTGTGTGTTGTAATGTGAGCATTGATTATTGTTGCCCGTACATTTCACTATTATGTATACTTTTATATATAAAATTGGGGTGGTCAAGGGGTCTCTGCCTGACTCAAAGGGTGGGGGGCCCAGGGAACGAGTTGCGTTGGTGGTGCGGGTAGTGGGGAACTCTTACAGCGCCTTCCCCGGGATCCCCCTAGTCTAGGGCCTCTTGGCCTTTGTGAGGCACCCTCGTGTGTAATCCCTCCGGACTAACATAGCATCCCTCTATCCCAAGACCGCCCTTGCGTGGTCCCTGGCCACATCCTCTCCGAGGTGACCCCCAAAACTGGGCAGCACTAGCCCCCAGGCTAAACACGGCGGATCTAGAGGAGAGAACCTCGAAAATACATCATTGTCCTGCTGCCTTGCAGGCCTGGCCGCTTGGCTGCGGAAAGGCTAAGGGAAGAAAACCCTTACATCAAAGCCCCCGTGTCTCCGGGGAAGGTTTTGGAGCCAGAGACTAGGACAAGGACAGTTTGATATAAAACCTACGACCCGAGGACCTCGATGCCACCGTCCCAGCGTGCTAGGCCATGGCAGACGAACAAAGGGTTTAAAGGGTGGGCCAGTACTGCGCACACTGCACTCCACCAAAAAGCTCCACCGCGCAGGTTTTAGGAAACGTCCACGGACCATGACACCGACCATTCCAAGTCCTGTAGCGCTGGATGTCACGACTAGGGAGAGACAGACGAGATTGAAAGATAGAAGTAGAACCCCCAAATGTCCCGACTAAAGAGGGATAGACGAGAATGAAGGTTAGGAGTAGAAGAGCGGAAGAAGACAGATAAAGAACACTAGTGTCTTGCCTCAAGACAGGTTACAGCTCAGCACAAGCAACACAACACATTTACTTTACACGTACACTTAATCTTTATTATACTAACTATCCCTCTTCCTTCGCTACCCAACCTCCCCACAGGCCCTTACCCTCCCCACCCCCACCCCCCACCCCCACCCCCACCCCCCACCCCCTTCTGAATAAACAAAAGGAAAAAAAAAGAAAAAAAAGAAAGAGTTAATACTACTTTCACAGCATCAGCATTGCATCAAGTGGTGGAAACAAGCACTCCCCCACGCTACGCAGCAATGTTGCTTCACAACGCACAATAAAAGTCGGTTTCAGGCCTCGGTGCTGACGGCTAAAACAACGTCATTTACAACATAACTGTTCATACACAGGAATCAAGGAACTACACCAAGGCAGAGTGAGTAATGGATAGGTGAATAGGAATGGGACCACCGTGGTGAGTCGACGAACGCCGGTGGATCCCTCCCGTCCGGCTTACTTTAACGGTCGTTCAGTTTCGCGGGTCTTCTCCCTCCCTCCCTCCCTCCCTCCCTCCCTCCCTCCCCCTTCTCTCTCTCTCTCTCTCTCTCTCTCTCTCTCTCTCTCTCTCTCTCTCTCTCTCTCTCTCTCTCTCTCTCTCTCTCTCTCTCGCTCTCTCTCTCTCATATAAATGCTGTTTATAAGACTATTGCTGAAAACACTTTCTTATTGTCCCAGCTTAGACATGTAACGGATACAAATACCCGTAAATTGTTTTTTCATGCTCATATAAAGTCCCACGTTGATTATGTCTCCACAGTGTGGGACGGCTGCAGTGATGTCCACATGAAGAGGTTAAACTCCATATACAAAGAGCTGTAAAAATGATAGATAGACGCCCAATCCCTACCACAGACAAATTTAGACATTTAAACATTCTCGGTCTGCGTCAGCAACTTACTTTAAACAAATGCGTCTTTATGCATAAGATACTAAATAATATGACACCCCAGTATCTAATCACTAAATTTATATCTCACCAAGAACGTGAACGGACCTCAAGAAACAATACCTTACCACTGCCAAGAATCGACCTTTTTAAAACTAGTATGTCATTCTCTGGTCCGTTTGCTTGGAATTCAATCCCTGCACATTTGAAAACTATTACCTCACCAGGAAGTTTTAAAACAAAACTTTCTGATTACCTGATGAGTCAAACTTAGTACTTCTCAGGTACTGTAATATTTCCTTACCTCATGTATTTCATAAGATGGTGTGTGTGTGTGTGTGTGTGTGTGTGTGTGTGTGTGTGTGTGTGTGTGTGTGTGTGTGTGTGTGCTCGTGTTTGTTTGTGTGTGTGGGTGTATGTGTGAGCGGCGCGCGCGCGTGCGTGCGTGTGTGCATGTGTGTGTGATGAGCGTTATTATTTTTTCTGTATATAATGATGCTATTGGGTTTTGTATGTAAATATATTTTTATAGTTTCCCCTTTTTTATGCTGTAGATGTTAGCAACGGCAAGTTTGTAAAATGACGATTTGTTTTCTATGAAAACTTTTTACCGTTGAAAAATAAAGTTTCATCATCATCTCTCTCTCTCTCTCTCAGTTTGATTTAGGAAGACTGCTCTTATCAGTCAATAGTCATTCTTTTTTCTTTTTGTTTCTGGATTAAACAAACAATATATATATATATATATATATATATATATATATATATATATATATATATATATATATATATATATATATATATATATATATATATATATATATATGAGCCTGTGACAAAAGGTCGTGTTGTGAAAGTGGTTTAATAAATTGTTTTTGATTACATAATAATTTGCATTTTTTTGTAATGTTTATGTATAGGCTACAAGGAAATGTGCAAGAAAAGATAACTCAGTGAACGATTTTTCATAAAAAGCCATGTATGTGAGAAAAACTGACAATGTGACGGTTGTTACCCTGACATCCTCAATCGGCCATAATTTAAAAGATAGAAGAAATGTGTAAATTAAAACTATTAAAAATAATAAAGCCTCCACAATTGAAAGAAAAAATAATAAAAAAGGCAAAGTGAATGAAATATCCAAAAGCAGAATTTGAACATGATCATGTCGGGTGTAACAACCGTCACGCAAATCTGGTTTATTTTTTTATGGGTGTGTTATGATTTGCTTTGATGGTTTAAGATATGTTTGTTTCTAAAACATTTGGATTACATTTCATAATGAAACACATTTAAACATTGTTATGTAATACAAAATGTTGATATTGAAAAACATCGTGATGGTTGTGACACGAGACACTTGTCAACAGTGTTGACATACATAATGAAGCAATGTGCACATTTAAGACAGAAAGACAAATTATTCTTGTTATCAGCATATTTATTAATTATTATCTACTCAAGAAAAACAGTAAAAAAGTATCAAATTCAACACTGGGGAAAAATGATAGTTAAGTTGATACTTTATGCATGTGACGGTTGTACCACTTTTGAGCATGACATTACCACTTATGTGACGGTCGTACTATTGAAAGATCTTTGACATTTTACGAAAAGTTACCTCGGTTTTCCGCCGTCATGCTTTTTTCTGAAGTAGGCACCATTAGTCTTTTCTGTTAAGGTCACGTGATCCATAAAATGTCGGAACGGGTTTAAAAACGTAAAGTAATAAATAGAAAAACGATTGTGAACGGTTGTCACTTTTTGACATTTTTTTTTTTTAAGTGAGATATTCTGCCATTTTTTCCTATCAGAATTTCGTTTTATCCTTTGAACAAAATATATTTGTATTTGCCATAAATGTTTTTGCTTCGGTAATCCCAAAATTGGGATTAGAACTTCACTAAAGCATTGGGGTTTTTTTTCGTCTGCAAAGAGTAGTACGATTTTGACATTTGATGTAACGACCGTCCGTGAAAACAAAATAGGTTATAATGCAATAATTTCAAAAAAGGTTAAGGATAAATTGTTAAGCTTTTTAAAGTGCTTTAACATTGATAAGTCAAACTCCTAAATTTTATCCAGCTGTTATTTAATTTAAATGAGAAAATAGAAACTGATGTGAGCAACTAGAACTAACAGCTTTCAGGAAAGCAAAAAAATCCCATTTTTTCTCACTTTTTAATTTTTTTCTATATTAATTCTACAATTAAAAGCATCAGTTTATTTTATGTATCTCTCTCACATACATCCATTCAATATCACAAATTACAATGAACAAATAATTTCAAATACAAATTTATTTTCATTTTTAAAATGCATACTATTGCTAAACGACCTTTTGTCACAGGCTCATATATATATAGTTAGTTAGTTATTTGGGTTTAACGCCGAGCAGGCGACTAAGGCCATCTCACGGCGGTCATATATATATATATATATATATATATATATATATATATATATATATATATATATATATATATATATATATATATATATAATATATATATATATATATATATATATATATATATATATATATATATATATATATATATATATATATATATATATATATATATATATATCCGGCGCTGGATTTTTCTCCTCTGGTAAGTGTCACCGTCTGGGCAGTGGGCAGATGTTCACATCTGCACGGGACATAGACGACCCCGGCCCCCACGAGTCCCCTGCTGCCTTGCAGGCCTGGCCGCTTGGCTGCGGAAAGGCTAAGGGAGGAAAACCCTGACATCAAAGCCCCCGTGTCTCCGGGGAAGGCTTTTGAGCCAGAGACTAAGACAAGGACAGTCTGATATAAAACCTACGACCCGAGGACCTCGATGCCACCGTCCCAGCTCGCTAGGCCATGGCAAACGAACCAAGGGTTTAAAGGGTGGGGCCAGTACTGCGCACACTGCACTCCACCAAAAAGCTCCACCGCGCAGGCTTTAGGAAACGCCCACGGACTATGACACTGAACTTTCCAAGTCCTGTAGCGATGGGCAAGGGGCAAAACGGCAGGTGAAAGATGTCACTGGAAGCCGCAGTCTCAAACCTGCATGCAGGCGGTTCAGGATATTGGTCGCCTGATGTTGACCTGGGGATGACAACGTCACTCGGCACACCCTGAACGACCAATCAGCCTTCTCTAGGGACAGCACTACTTGCTCCACACGGAGAGGGGCCTAGAAAAGGTGGCCTAACCAAAGCTCATCCCCTCGTAACCCCAGTTGGCTAGCCGCGGTCAACGGGCATCTTCTCATGCGATCAGAAAACAAGAAAAAACAATGGATCCACTCTCATGACGACCACGACCGGACTCAACGTAGCATGCTGGAACATCCGAACCATGCTCGACACAGCAGACAGCGGACGCCCTGAACGTCGCTCCGCCCTCATTGCCCATGAATTGCGGAGGTTAAACATCGACATCGCCGCGCTCAGCGAAGTACGCCTCCCGGAGGAAGGCAGCCTCCAAGAACTTGGCGCTGGCTACACCCTCTACTGGTCAGGCAGGCCTGCATCAGAAAGACGGCTCTCAGGCGTGGGCTTCATGGTGAAGACCCCCATTGCGACTAAGTTGGAAAACCTACCAACAGGTCACTCCGACCGCATCATGTCCATGCGCCTCCCACTGAGACACCAGCAATACGTCACCCTTCTCAGTGTGTACTCCCCAACCCTCCTGGCAGAGCCTGCAGAACAAGACAAGTTCTACTCTGACCTGCGCAGCCTCCTGCAGAGCACCCCTGCAGACGACAAAGTCATCATCCTTGGCGACTTCAACGCCAGAGTGGGTCAGGACTCTGAAGCCTGGAAAGGAGTCCTCGGCAAGCATGGCGTTGGGAACTGCAATGACAATGGTCGCCTATTGTTGGACCTCTGTGCAGAGCAGCAACTTGTCATCACCAACACTACTTTCCAGCAAAAGGACAGTCGAAAGACCACCTGGATGCATCCTCGCTCCAAGCACTGGCACCTTATCGACTATGTCCTAGTGCATCAGAGGGAACGCAGTGACGTCCTCCTCACCAGAGTGATGCCCAGCGCAGAGTGCCACACTGACCACCGCCTTGTTCGCTGCAAACTCAGGTTCCGCCTCAAGCTGAAACCCAAGAAAGGCCCCCCCCCCCCCCCCCCCAAGAAAAAGCTTGATGTTGCCAGCCTTCAGCGTGACGACAAGAAAGCTGCCCTTCAGGCCGATTTACAGCGCATGCTCAAAGACACAGTTGATCCAGCAGACTCCTCCCCTGAAACACTCTGGGAACAACTGAAAACTGCTATTGTAAAATCGTCTGTGGAAGTCTTGGGCTTTGCTAGAAAAAGGAACAAAGACTGGTTTGACGAAAACGACGTAGAGATCCAGGAACTTCTAGCAAAAAAAGGAGCCGCCCACCTAGCCCAGCCTTCCTGCCCTGTGAAGAAGTCTGCCTTCCGCCTCATCTGCAGCAGTCTCCAGCTCAAGCTTAAAGAGTTCCAGAACGAGTGGTGGTCCAGACTCGCACAGAAGACCCAGCTCTGCGCTGACAACGGTGACTACAGGGGCTTCTACGAAGCACTGAAAGCAGTGTATGGCCCTAGGCACCTGGTACAAAGTCCCCTGCGAAGCGCTGATGGACAGGCACTCCTCACAGATAATACCTCCATCTTGAACCGCTGGTCGGAATACTTTCAGGACCTCTTCGGCGCTGAGCGCACTGTTCAAGAAACAGTCATCATCCAAATCCCACAACTTCCACTAAAGGTTGAATTGGACGAACCGCCCACCGCCGAAGAGACCCTCACAGCCATCCACCAGCTCAAGAGTGGCAAAGCAGCAGGCATTGACGGAATCCCGCCAGAGATCTGGAAACATGGAGGCCCAGCACTGCACAACAAGCTCCACGACCTCTTTCTCTGCTGCTGGGAAAAAGGTACACTACCAAAGGATCTCCGTGATGCAGTCATCATCACCCTGTACAAGAACAAAGGAGAGAAGTCTGCCTGCTCTAATTATCGTGGAATTACCCTGCTGTCCATTGCAGGGAAAATTCTCGCAAGGTTGCTCCTGAATCGGCTGGTACCTGCCATCGCTGAAGACCACCTCCCAGAGGGCCAGTGTGGCTTCAGAGCCAACAGGAGTACCACCGACATGGTCTTTGTGCTGAGACAGCTTCAGGAGAAGTGCCGCGAGCAGAACAAAGGGCTGTACGTAACGTTTGTCGACCTAACAAAAGCGTTTGACACTGTGAGCAGGCAAGGTATGTGGCAGATTCTGGAGCGACTAGGCATGTCCCCCAAAGTTCCTCAACATGATCGTCCAGCTCCACGAGGACCAGCAAGGCCAGGTCAGACTAAACAGTGACCTCTCAGAGCCATTCCCCATTCGCAACGGCGTGAAGCAAGGCTGCGTGCTGGCACCGACCCTCTTCACCATCTTCTTCAGCATGATGTTGAAGCAGGCCACAGTGGACCTCGACGATGACGACGCAGTGTACATCAGGTATCGTCTCGATGGCAGCCTGTTCAACCTCAGACGACTGCAGGCCCACACGAAAACCCTAGACCAACTGATTCGTGAGCTGCTCTTTGCTGATGACGCTGCCCTCGTTGCACACACAGAGAGAGCCTTGCAGCGCATTACGTCCTGCTTCGCAGATGCCGCCCAGCTCTTTGGACTTGAGGTCAGTCTGAAAAAGACAGAGGTCCTTCATCAGCCGGCACCCAAGGAAGAGCTTCGCCCTCCCCACATCACCATCGGCGAGTCCGAACTGAAGTCTGTACACCAGTTTACCTACCTTGGCTGCATCATCACGTCAGACGCCAAGCTGGACAAGGAGCTGGACAACAGGCTGGCAAAAGCGAACAGTGCTTTCGGGCGACTATTCAAGCGGGTGTGGCACAATCAACAGCTGAAAAAAGGCACCAAGATCAGCGTGTACAGAGCTGTCGTCCTCACCACCCTGCTGTACGGTTCCGAGTCCTGGGCCCTCTACCGCAGCCAACTACGACTCCTCGAACGCTTCCACCAGCGCTGCCTGCGTACCATCCTCAGCATTCACTGGAGTGACTATGTCACCAACGTCGAGGTCCTTGAACAGGCGGAAACTGTGAGCATCGAGGCTTTGCTGCTGCGGACACAGCTTCGCTGGTCGGGGCACGTCTCCAGGATGGAGGATCATCGCCTACCCAAGATCACTCTGTTCGGCGAGCTTGCCACTGGACACCGAGACAGAGGGGCACCAAAGAAGAGATACAAAGACGGTCTCAAGAAGTCACTTAGTGCCTGCCAAATCGACCACCGCCAGTGGTCTTCGCTTGCTGCGGACCGTGACACCTGGCGCTCCACCATTCACAAGGCAGCCGTCTCCTTTGAGGACTCTCGCAGAGCTAACCTTAAGGACAAGCGGCTCAGAAGAAAAAACAGAGTTGTCGTAACTCAGAATCCTGACCAGACCTTCCCCTGCAGCCACTGCGGTCGAACCTGCCTGTCCCAGATTGGCCTCCGCAGCCACGAAAATGCCTGCAGACGACGTGGGCAAGCCCTATAGAATCTTCGTTCGCGAAGTCAAGCCAAGATATATATATATATATATATATATATATATATATATATATATATATATATATATATATATATATATATATATATATATATATATATATATATATATATATATATATATATATATATATATATATATATATATAAAATAAACATACATTAA
>BTPG01000007.1:107044423-107076923 GCA_036245525.1 Semisulcospira habei | reverse complement strand
CAATGAATGGACTAACCTGGGTATGGGCGATGTAGCCCATCCCTGATGAATCTACCGACTCTTCTGACAATCCGCCTCGTAGTGCGGCGGATAATCCTTTCCAGCGGCCCACCATACCGGCGTCCCAAAAGTGGATAGTCCAAGTCCAATGGCACACTGTCAGCCACCATTACTCCTGGGTCAGCCACCACTACTCCTGGATCAGCCACCAATTCACTTGGGTCAACCACCACCACGTCTTGGTCAGTCAGCACCATTCCTGGGTCTTGGACAGCCCCTGTTCCGGTAACTGATACCAGATAAAGAAGCATTTTTTTTGTTGTATTGTCTGTTTGCTGCCAGCCCCGCACTCCCCAGATAGACCCATTCGCGGAGTATGCCGCAAGTACACTCCTATTCAAATGAGATGCTAAGCTGTTACGTTTGTGGTTGTGTTATTCTTTGAGAACATGTGTGTGTGTTAATCATATGAAAGAACCGATATTTATTTGAGTTATTTTGGATAAGAATTATGTACCTTTTTAGTAGGATTCATATTTTTAGCACGGAGAATTGCGATCGATTTTTGTTGTGAAGCGTAATTTCGCTACGATTAGACTGGAAGATTCGAGCAGGGTCGCGATCTTTCTAGTGACCTCATATATGACGTAAAAGTTGTCGGCAACATTTCGTAACATTGTATCAAAGGCGCTTAGCTAGTAGTGGAAATTTGTAGTGACTTCATGAATATTAATAAGTTTTGTTTACGTTTTCTTTTCTGATTGGTTGTGTTGGGAGAATTTGCTGGATTATTCTTGAAATTTGTAATAGTATAAAAGACCGTGTTAGGCAGTATGTGTGCACATTGTATGAGAGACGCAGTTTGTCAAAGTGTTGATGCATTGTAGAGGAGACAGTGTTGGTGCATTTGTAGATGCATTGTGTGGAGATCGCATCGCTGCAATAAAATATTGTTGGAACTGGTACTTCTGAGTGGTCTACAACCTTGTGCCACGTGTGACGAGTTGCAGCTGAGTGAAGTTTCTTTACAAGAATCCTACGTGCGTGCTTCTGGTGTGATTGTATCATACTACGACTACGACTACCACGTAACATAAGCATCTCATTTGAATATGAGTGCACTAGTGGTGTGCTCCTTGTTAAGCATCTCATTAGCCCTACACTGCACTGTACGCACATTTTTGTTTCTGAAATCGTTGTTCCTTCAACGACCAAAAACCACAACGGCCCAAGAAACAGGGATACAAATTGATGTCCGCAAGAGGCATAGATCCTCATGAGCTCCCGTAGTCGCGGGGTACATGAAGATCTATATCTCTTGCAGTTAGATCGCGTTCACTTTTGTCTCGGCAGTGAAGGGGTTAAATAGGAGTGGCGCACTTCACGAAGTGGGTCTATCTGGGGTAGACGGTAACGTACCGTAAACGTCTACCCCGTAAACGGTGCGGGGATTGTCAGACAGCCCGTGGACGCCCACATTGTCACAATGCTAGTTGTAAAAGAGATACACCTCTATCAAAACGCACGAACTAAAGTCAAAGCATGACAGCCGATGAAAGCCAGTAAATGTTATAACAGAACCTTTAAAGGCCACTTTTACATAGCAAAACACCGCACAAATATGTTCTAGTTTTACCGCGCGGTGCTTTCTGGACCTATAATCGCATAGTACACTGATCTAGGTGGCTGGCAAGCTTGAGAGTGCATACAACCACGGCTTAATCTACACTAGAATCAGTGACATCGCACGCCTCACGAAAGTGATAAAAACATCTGAAAGTGAAACAGAGAAACGTTTACGATTCATCGTCCGAATTGTAGATCGTTTAAACTGATTGCTCTACAAAGCAGCGAAACTCATATCGACAGTATCAGCGGTGAGCAGCGCAGACGACAGACAGGCTAAAGTTAAACTGTCGTCCGCTTTGTTTGATTTTTGGTGACTGGATTCATGTTGTTCTATAAAACATAGAAGTGGAGTTCATATACTATCATTTCTAGACAGACCTCGCGACTCCCATTCTCAAACTGTTTGATTCATACTCACTTCGAGCTTCGATCTCGGCTTGGACCAACCTCTCGGTGACTATGATTCAAACAGTTTGAGAATGGGAGTTGATCGGTCTGTCTAGAAATTATAGTATACGAACACTCCACTTCTATGTTATATTATAAATCTTCAGCTTCAGACCCTTTTCGTGTGGAGAGATTTACACAGAGTAATAATTTGTAACGATGGTGACAACTGAAAAGTACAAGCATTTAAATGTCGATGGGGAATAAATAAATAAATTAGTCAATAAAGTCAATATTGACACCCACTCATCCTCATGCAGAGGAACAATTTTATTTCTTACTCTTTGATTCTAATAGATGAACAAATGCACAGACAAAAATAAATAAATAAATAAATAAATAAATAAATAAATAAAAACAAGGAAAGAAAGGGGATAAAAGAAAATAGAGAAAGAACGAAACAAACAGAAAAAAATGACTGAATGAATGAATGAATGAATGATAATGAATGAATGAATGAATGAATGAATGAATGAATGAATGAATGAATGAATGAAAATGAATAGAACAAAGACGCAATGAAACAAACACAAGAATAATACATACCGACATAGGTGTTATCAGCGATTGCCGCAGCGACCATCAAACCGAGACAGACAATCAGCATTGTACTCGCCATCTTGTAATCCTTGTGAAGAAAAAGTAGTTTCATTCAGAAATTGCATGTGCATGCCATACGAGTGCATGTGTCATGCCATGCGGTCTAAATGTTACGAAATCCAGACCAAAGAGGTTACTTCCAAGCGTCCAAGCGTGTAAAATGCAGATAAGAACCCAACGAACAAAGGAACACGATTAGATTTTCTTAACCCATTTATCCCTGACGCCCAACAGCAGAGGATGACTTGACCATGATAATTCAAGGGTAGTGCCAGATAGATTGGGGCCTTCAGGTGCCAAGCTAAACTGGCACTACCCTTGAATTATCATGGTCAACTCATCTCCTGCAACTGGCACGTAGTCGGTGGATAACCACTCCAAAATTTGGGAAATTCGGCTGTTGGGTTAAATGGGTTATTACAAAACGGTTGCAACAAAGTTTATTAATATTTTGGGTTAAAATTTTCTTTTTTCAAAACAGGCATACAAACAAGTAAAAAGTCTGCAACTTCTCTTTTCGTGGTCGGAAGATGCAATCCAACTGCATCTTCTCATCATGAAAAGATAGGTTGCAAACTGTACTTTTTATGTCTATTTTGGAAAAAAAAATGGTTTTAACCCGACATAATACTAAACTGTGTTGTAAAGGTCTTTTCAAAAAATGGTTCTTTCTTCGTTGGGTTCATCTCTCATTTTGATCTGACGGCCTGCAGTCGTCTGAAAGTCCCAAAATTAAAGACAAGCATTATGTGCATTATCACACATTGCTTGCCATTACCAGCTTGAGAAAAAGGGCCAGTCGGTTTACTGTGAGAGGTACTTTGGCCATAGACAAAGGCGTTGAGTGATAGAGCAAAATCAATGTCACGTATACTGACGAGCAAAAGAAATGCGACATTTTGGGAATCATCGGAAACACTAAAGTGTTTCCGATGGTTCCCAAAATGTCGCATTTCTGTTGCTCGTCAGTATACAAAACACATTCGAAACTGTCGATTTAAAACAAAGATACACCAAGCATTAGTTGCAAGCTGCATGCTTACTGGCAAACATGCTGACTGACATTTCGTCTAATTTTAATTTTATGTTAATCTAATATTAATTTAGCTTTTGCTTACCTTGGTACCTGCCCGTTGTCTAGAAGATCGGTGACTGAAGGTGGCTTTCTTGAGTCCAGGCGATGGCCTTATATAGTACTGGCCGTTTGGTGCCAAAATAGAGCTCGTACATTCTTCCCCCTCCTCTATCTGCGTAACACATCAGTGACGGTGTCCGTCTGTCATTTGTTATTTGTTTGTGTGCTGTCCAACACCATTTACCTGCGCGTATCTTTTTTACCCCTGCAAACTTAGGGGGCTTATGATGATCTGTCTCTTGCTGTAGGGAAAATGAAGATCTATGCCTCATTGACACGATCGGGTGCCTCTTTCGCGAGAGGCGAAGCGGGGATGGGATGGGATGGTTCTGAGTCCTGTTGTGCATGAAGAACGATGAACGATTTATTGCTGAGGTGGACAGATAATGAGGAAACATTTGATTGTGCAACGAAAAGTCTGGGGAAACCGCAGGAAGTTTGATAACCCTCAGCTGTACAGTCGGACTGTTTGTGCAACTGTCAGTAGGTTATGAAAGGTATGGACCCAATGCGCACAAGATCATCGGGCCTACGTCGGCCGTAGGCCCGATGTCCTTAGTGCGCATTGGGGAAGGATTGTCCGAAGAATTATTTGGCAGCCTGGATTAGATCAAACGAAATGTTCAGCTTGATACTGTCTGCTTTGGTCAGGTCCAGACTGTTACTGTACAGGGTCTCAAGAAGAAACGTATATTTTCAGCACATTGGTTGTTTATTCTAGTTTCAGTGATTCGACGTGCATCAGTATCACATAATTCGTAATTTTTGACAAAACTAACATCAGGCATTATTCTTACGTCAAAATGCAATTTTATTGTCAGATATAGATCATTTCCGTGTATTTTACAGTACGGTGTACGCACAAGTGTTGCGTCATAAACAGGCCGGCATATCCTCTCCCCACAGAAGTGATGAAGTAATGAACTGTTGCTTTCTCCAGAGCCTCAGCAGCTTTATTAAGTATTCCACGTGCGTTAAGTCCATTGCAAATGCGCATGTCAATCTCATCCTATAATTGGCCATAATTCCATGGGTTTAAATTTGGCAACACGGACCCACATGGCAAAATCTGGTCATTGTGGGTAAATATTGTCTTGTAAGCTGCGTGCAGTATTTCTTTGTCCAGATAATGTCCATAAGCTAGTCTAGACAAGAAGAGAGTAGAGCAAAACGTCTTCGGGGCCACGACGGCCCAGTGGGCCCGAGGACCTTTTCTTACTGGGATAGAAGAAGTTGCTTTTTGTGTTCTGAAAATGGCGTTTTATAACGTCCACTTATGACGCTGGATTTGTCGCTATTGCGAATGACGCGTAGTCTGGACCTGGTTTTAGAGAGGTTCCGGATTCTGAACTCTTATTTTTCGATTTTTGTTTTTCGATTTTTGTTTTTCGATTTTTTTGTTGTTGACAGTTTGAGTTATCGGCTTTTAGATGCGCTGTAATCCGGGACCGAATGCCTGGAGAGCTGAGGAGGCAAGCATTGCCCAAAGTCTGCGAAGTCGCAATTAACCCATTTAACCCCACGGCGCCATTTCCAAACTTTTGGAAGTGTTGCCTAACGACTATGTACCATTTGCAGGAGATAGTTCTACCATGATAATTTCAGGGTAGTGTCAGATGAGCTTGGCGCCTGAAGGTGCCAAGCTCATCTGGCACTACCCTTGAATTATCATGGTCGATCCGTCTCCTGATGTTGGGCTTTGGGGCTAGATGGCTTAATTGAGATGATTCTGGGTAGAGCTATACTTATCACTCTTTTGAGTTTCCAAGAATTACAGTCTGTCCTCATAGGACGTTGTATCGTGAAACTGGACCACATACTTTCTGTGCATGCTTACAGACTCGCGTGTGCTTTTCGTGAACTGCTCTTGTGGTTAACTCATTGTGCCCGAGGTACGAAATGCCCACATTTTGGAGTTATCCTCTCAGGACTGCATTACAATTCAGGAGACAGATCGACCATGATAGTTCAAGGGTGGTGGCAGAATAGCTTGGCGCCTATAGGCGCCAAGCTATCCTGCCACCACCCTTGAACTATCATGATCGAGCCATATCTTGCTGTAGTGTCGCGGGCAGAATGCGTTAAACTGCTTCTAACTGGCCGATGGCAATATAATAACCCTCTTTTGTGGAATACGATGTAGCATGCTGCATTTTGTGTTTTGTTGTTTTTGTTCGTGTTGTTGTAGTTTGAAAGATAAAAAAGCGATCGGGTCAAACTTTTCACCAAAATGTTGGAACACTGACAGTTATGAATGACCAGGGGCGGATCAGTTACCTCGAGAGGGTGGGGATGATGGTAGGGGTGGGGTTCCAACTTTTTGTTTGGGACCTTCAACCTGACACAAAAGGCCTCCCAGACGCTAGACCTTCTTCCTGCAGCCAATAAATCAAACAACGGGTAGGGGTTGGGATGGGGGGGGGGAGGTAGAGGAAGAAGGGCGTGTGTGTGTGGGGGGGGGGGGCGGGGTGTTAGCGTGTGTGTTTGTGGAAACTCACCAAAAAATCAAATAAGGAGAGGGGATCTAAACACCCCAAAAATGGACTTTGTTATAGCATTTTAAACAATTTCTGGTCGGATGGGTGAGGGGGGGGGGGGCGGAACCCCTAGGACACCCCCCTTCCCCCCCCCCACCACACACACACACACACACACACACACACACACACACACACACATACACACACACACACACACCAGATCCGTCCTTAATGACATGGACATCAGTGCAGCTCAGGTTGGTCCAGAACACACAAGCAGATTCAGTCAGTCATAAAGATTCCGTGGCAAAAGCGGCCCGAGTGACTGGATTTGTTAATGTAGGTAATAGTGACCAGTTTGGAACCTTCAAAAGTGAAGTATAAAGTTTATTTGTTTTTGAGAGACACATACAAAATGTGCGGGTTTTTTTGGGGAGATGTCAGTAGAGGCAGTTTCATAAGTATCCCATAACTCATTTAGTCTACTGAAACCACACATCAACTGTCATGGTCGGTCGTTTGTACTGTCAAGTAATGTTTAGAGGACTTCTCATATATCAGTCAGGTTATATTGACCTCAGGGCTCAGCTCACCAGAAGCGTTCAATATTTGTCGACTCTTTGTCAGCAGGTGGTCACGTTCTCCTCTGTCTTGTAGCAACCTCCAAACGTCTGCTTTGCCCTTTTCCTGTCGACCAGTATGGACTGGTGTCAACAGGAGATGAAGTCTATAAAACCGTCGTCACGCACTTGTTGATAACCCCTTCCGCGTGAGATATAAACGATCCCAACTGCAAGGGAGGGGGGAGAGGGGGGTCATGAGGATCTCTCTGTCTTGTATAAAAGTGAAGATAATGCCTCTAAGTAAAGCCATCACAGAATGACTGCATATAACCATGTCTTTCTGAGGCGCAAGCACATGAATAGTGGCTCATGAGGGTCTATACCTCTTGCATTTGGGTGTTGTTCTTATGTTGTTACGCTTGCTGTTGCGAAAGGGTTAACTAAAATTATTGAACATCATCGGCTGGGATCGGTATCGCCTAGCCCATCTAGCCCCAACGCCCAACAGCAGGAGATAAATTGGCCATGATAATTCAAGGGGAAACGCCACGCTCATCTGGCACTACCCTTGATTTATCATGGTCAAGCCATCTCCTACAGCTGGTAAAACGACTCTAGGTAATACCTCCAAATATTGGAAAATACGGCCGTAGGGTTAAATGTAACAGCTAAATTATACGAAGCTTTCTGTTCGCACTACCTGTCGCCGAAGACTAACACGACAATCACTCAGTAAATCCCTTTTCTCTGCAAGAAGCACAGAGCCGCCAGAGGAGTAGGCCCCATTTACAGGCACGGAAGATTTACTAAAACGTCTGCTCCTCGGCAGACGTAACCTTGGTTTCCGGCCATCCATCAGGTGTCCATCACAGGATGCGACTCCTCCATTCAGTTGTCCATTCAGGTCTTAAATCCATCGTTGTGTTGACACCCAGCAAAAGACATCACTGACGCTCGCGCATTGTGACGGCATGAGTGATTAGTCCTGCCCTGACCTGAGCTTGACAAGATCGATTGGGGGTCAAAGGGTGAGATTCATGGGACATAAGTCCGTCCACCTTTCTGGATTTTTCTCCCCTTACGTTTGACGTATGGCAGGCTGTCGTATGCGCCTGTCATTTAGGACTAACCCAAAGGTGCCCATCATATTGATGTAGTACTACACTACGGAGTCTTCAAACCCCTATCATTGCATTACATCAGTGTCACGGGCTCTTTTAGGCTCGATATAAGTCGCAAAGGTTGACAGATTTGGCAGTTAACTCATTCCAGGCGTGCCGCCTCCTGATACGCAGCATAAACCGCGTAACCGGAGGCCACACGTCTCAAATGAGTTAACGCAGGGACCCGAAAATTTATCATAGCACTTTCGAATCAGGGAGATAGATATATCATGAGATGAATAGTTCAATGGTAGTGACGTAAGTGTACACACCCCCACAAACATAATAATTTATTGTACACTGTTTGTGTGTGTATGTGTGTGTGTGTGTGTGTGTGTGCGTGCGTGCGTGTGTGTGTGTGTGTGTGTGTGTGTGTGTGTGTGTGTGTATGCGTGTGTGTGTGTGTGTGTGTTTGTATGTGTAACCTGCTTTTAAAGTTTGGTAACATATTTTTACGTTTTATTGTTTCTTTAATACTTCTGACCGGCATACAACAATTTCTTTTTCTCAAAAGCCGTCTTGCAGAATTCACCCTGTGAAAATTTGTGATGCCCTAATTCTAATCATATTCAGATGTAAACGTACTCGCTCGTAAACAACAAAGTATAACTTCAACTAAACATGAATCAGCACAGGCCTGAATCCACCCAATTAAAAAGTCTTTAATTGGTGGAAATACCACAGCACAAATTTGCACTCGATACATTCACACCTGAGTAGATAAACGCTGTATAGATTTTTGCAGGGTAGATTCATGATGGGTAGATTTATGCCTAAATTTAGAGAAATTGATCCCTTCAGCGTTAGTCTGCTTGTATGCAAAAAAAAAATCATTGCTCATATATTTTTGTATATTTCCTGTAGAAATCTTAAATGGACGTGTAATAAATAGCTCAGCTGGTATTATTGAGTTCTTTATCAAAATAAAACATAAGTGGATTCAATTTTTTGTCGTCAAATAACTGTCACATTATTGATTCTATGTTGAGTGTGATGACTGTTTCCAGTGTTTCTGCTTCAATTGTTTATTGTTGACAGCTGGGTGCCAGTCTGTAGGCCTACTTCTTACTGTGTTTGTGCATTACTTTAGAAAATATCCGTTGATGGTAAGTCAGTTGTCCCGTCCTTGAGCCCGTAATTTTTGTTATATTCACCTTAAATTTTGTACTTAGCTAGCTTGAAGAAAGACATTGTACCTCTACACCAATTAATTGCAGAAAAGAAAAGTCAACAGTATGAATCCCCGACATGTGGTGAAGAATTAGACAGTGACGGTGCACTAGAACGTCAGTATGAATTAACACAATGCTCTCTCTCTCTCTCTCTCTCTCTCTCTCTCTCTCTCTCTCTCTCTCTCTCTCTCTCTCTCTCTCTCTCTCTCTCTCTCTCTCTCTCTCTCTCTTACACATCGACGCGCTTTCAGAAGAGCATGCAGGTGTACTTATCATGTAGCTAGATAAAGTCAACCTGACTTCACACAAATGGCAAGACTGAAAATGTACCGTGAAATTCTACTTTTGTCACCATTTTCGCAAGTCTTGAAGCGAAAGCAAAACTCATATCACGTTAAATATAAAATTACGTAAAAACAAAAAATACGTCATGACAAACGACGTTTGACAAACCAATGACACATAATTATGTGCCCATCTCCAAGAGGCAAAGATCCTTAAGTGCCCGGAGGGCGCATGAACATCTATGCCTCTTGAGGATGTTTGCAGCGCGCGCATGCAAACACGCACACGCATACACACACATCCACGCGCTTTCAGAAGAGCATGCAGGTGTACTTAGTACAACATGTAGTTAGGTAAAGCCAACCTGATTTCACACAAATTATAGCAAGACTGAAAATGTACCATGAAATTCTAGTTTTGTCACCATTTTCCCAAGTCTTGAAGCGAAAGCGAATCTCATATCACGTTAAATATAAAATTACGTAAAAACAAAAAAAAAATACGTCATGACAAATGACGTTTGACAAACCAATGACGCATGTGCACTGCGCGCGCCCCTTCTAGAATTCAATATGACGTATTGGCACATCTGCGAGGCCTTTTCAGAAGGACATCTTTCAACATCAGAATCAAATCAAAGACAAAAGGTAGAGACACTTGACAGCGAAGACAGCTCTCATATAGAAGGGACTTTGTGGGTTATGGTTCATCCCATCTTGTTATTATTGTCTACCGTATTTAAAAAATACGGTAGACTTTGAAATGGGGCTGGTCGGAGCGCATTCCGGAGCATGCGCATGACGTTTTTGGCGTGTGGGGCAGAAATTCTAGCACAGAAGTAACAAGATAAAAATGACGTCACGTCTAGCTACGCAAACCTTGCTAGAGAACGTCTTTTTGGCGACAAAGCTCCGTGTGTGTGTGTGTGTGTGTGTGTGTGTGTGTGTGTGTGTGTGTGTGTGTGTGTGTGTGTGTGTGTGTGTGTGTGTGTGTGTGTGTGTGTGTGACAGCGACTAGAGCCCGCGTTTGAGGACGGACAAGTTTGAAATTTTAGGAAATTGTCCATACAAGAAATATCTCCGGGCCTTTTTTTTTTTTTTTTCGAATTTTGGAATTAAGAGAAAATGGCCGTTTCACAAATAAAATAATAAATAATAATAATTACGGTATTTATAATGCGCGTATCTTATAATAATTGTAACTATAAGCGTGCACTCACAACTCACGCACGCATGTGCACGCTTTTAACAATGACTCACATACCACAAATACATTACGACAGTCAGCTGGGGGTGGGGTGTGTGGTGGCGTTAGAGTGCTAGAACTGTTGAAAGAGGTGAGTTTTGAGGGCGGACTGGAAGGAGTAGGGAGAGGGTTTCTGACGAAGAGAGAGTGGGAAAGTGCTCCATGTGGATTGTGATGAAGCTCTATGCTAGTGCATAGTGCTCACACAGTAGGATTAGTACGGTACGGTTTCTGTTAACGGTTTGTGTGTGCCGATAGTCCGTGTGGCACTAGACGCACGGGAAATCTGTAAGACATGGTTAGCACGGGATTTTTAGTGAGTTCTGTTTAGTGAGTTCTAGGCGGAAGCTGTGTCTGTCAGAGGTCTAGATCGGTAGTGCGGGCTGTCTTGTCGTATGGAACGGTTGTGTTTGAGTTACCTAGCCCGCATTCCAAGACTCTGAAGCCTAGATTTCAGGTATGTTTCTATAAACGTAGTATTGATAGTTGTTTAGTTAAAGACAGTATGCGTGGTAAGATTAATGTGGTTGTATAGCGGTGTTCCGGTTTGGTTTAGTTATAGTATGTTTAGAATTCGGTGAAGTAACCGGTGTTTTGTATACAGTTGTTTACCGAGTTAGATGACTAAAGGAATATGAAGTGTGTATGTCTAAGCCGCTATGAAGATAGTACGTGGTTGGGTAAGCATAGTCTTTTCCAGGGTATAGAGTAAGGTATAGCAAGAGTGTCAGTTAGGCTATAGTCTGTTTCAAGATAGTGACAGAGATATGGGGGTGTACGGAAGTAGACAGTTTATGAAGCACGTGTGTGTGTGTGAATGAACGTGTGAGTTATTTGTATCAGCCAGGTTACGTGACGTTTCTCATTGATCCAATATGTTGTGTGTTTAGCAAGTGTTACGTTGGGACTTTTGTTGTCTATTCAGAGTTCTTGTAAAGAGTGGAAAAGACGGACGCCGAGACGTCGAGTCACAGGTGGGACCTACGTGAGGTCATCCCTCCAGCTCTTCTGAGAGTGAGTCTGACTGGGACCAAGACACCCAAGTCAAAACGAGAACTGAGTACCGTACGAGAACGATGACGTCCGTGCCAAAGAGACAGGACGGCAACAAGCGTACGACGAAGGACTTTCACGCCTAGACGTGAGAAGGACCACCGTAACCAGGCAGCAACATCAAACAGGTTGGAGGCAATGTGAGACTAAGACCTAGAGTGGCAAAGATATTGTGATACGTGTGTGTGTGATAATAGAACAGTGTACATAGTTGATAATCATTTAAGTCGTTCTTTTTCATTTATAGTGTATAAAGGTTACTTTAGAAAAGGGAGCCCGTGTGTTGTGTTTTACCGCATGAATGCGCCCGTCTGAGTCAGTGGCGGTGTATGCGTCTGTTGCGTGAGAGTCTGTGCGTACGACTGTGGGCAAGTCTGCGTGCGTTACAGTGGTGACCCTGACGTGATTCGAACACGCAACCTTTCTGATGTTCAGAAAGCCTTAAAGGAGAAAGAGTTCGAGGTTCAGAGGGTGAGGGACGAGAAAGAATTAGAAATTCGTAGACTTAGAGAGGAGAAAGAGTTGGAAATGCAGATACAGAGGGAGGAGAAAGAGCTAGAAATTCAGAGAGAGAGAGAGAAGAGAAAGACAGAATACTTAAGACAGAGGAAATGGAGCTAAAGGAGAAAGAATTAGAAGTTCAGAGAGAGCGAGAAGAGAAAGAAAGAGCTCTTAAGAAAGAAGAATTAGCGTTTCAGAGAGAGAAAGACGAGAAGTCTCTAGCGTTTCAGAGAGAGAAAGACGAGAGGGAACATGCTTTAAGAGGAAAGGAACTAGAGTACCAGAGAGAGAAAGAGGAAAAGGATAGGGAGGAAAAGGCGAGAGATAGGGAGGTACAAATACAGTTAGCTCGAGATGCGGGATCTAGACCAGATAGTGATTCAGTAGGCCGAGGCATACGCAATTTTCCTAAACTGCCGATGTTTAAAGAGTCCGTGGACTCTATTGACGCTTTTTTGTGCCGTTTTGAGTCTCATGCGCAGGCGTTGAGTTGGCCTCCTGCCAACTGGCCCGTTTTGCTTTCATCTGTGCTTGAGGGACAGGCCTTGAGTCTTTACCATAGTTTGACCGTTTCGGGGAACATAGAGTACGAGACTTTGAAGGAGTGTCTCTTGCAGAAGTTCCAGTGTAATGCGGAAGGTTTTAGGGAACGCTTGAGAGCTTGTCGGCTAGAGACAGGGGAATCGTTTATGTCGTTTGGCAAACGGTTGTCCCATTTGCTCGTACGTTGGGTCGAACTGTCAAAGATCGACCACACGTACGACGCATTGTTCGATCTCATGTTGGCTGAACAGTTCTTTGGTAGCGTTTCCAAGGATCTAGCGGTATTCTTGAGAGAGCGTAACCTCAAGACTACGGACGAGTTAGTACAGAATGCGGAGGCTTTTCGGATGGCGCATCCTACGAAAAACCTCGCGCGTAGGACCGAGACACCGCCAGTCGGGTTGGTCGCTGCTAACACGTCTGAGGGTTACCGGGGCGTCAATACTTTATGTGGAGCCCAGCTGGTTAACGGTAGAGGTACTTTGCGTTTTCGACGCGGTGATCGAGGTAACTGCAATGGCGGTAGCGATCCGTACGCACGTGGAGGGACTTCTTTGCGTGGGTATGGTCGTGGTCGTGTTGCGAGTTCGGACACGCAGTGTTTTTCTTGTCGTGGGTACGGGCACTTCAGTCGGAGCTGTCCGTACTACAGTGCAGGCGCGCAGTTTGCTAGTTATCAGGAGCACGGCCATCTGGCTCATCAAGGTCCTAATAATCCTGGTATGGTGGATGGGGCGGTGCGGCAGCCCACTCACGTAGCCAGTTTTGCGGTCCCAGTCGGGGTGGAACCACAGCTGGGCGCAGTGTGTTCAGCTGAGGGAGGTGGTTCCCTACCGCTGGTAGACGGGGTTGTAAATGGATGTCTTGTTTCTGTTCTCCGTGACTCCGGTACAACGACCGCGGGGGTCAGACGTAGCCTTGTTAGACAAGATCAGTACACAGGGGAGACACAGAAAGTAGTTTTGTTTGGAGGCAAGATAGAAGTTTTTCAGTTAGCTAAGATAGAAGTTGACACGGAGTTTTTCACAGGTGATCTGGTTTCGTGTGTCATCGACGAGCAAGTAGTTGATTTAGTTCTGGGTAACATGAAGGGTGTGCAGCCAGTCATCGCTAAAGTTGGAGCGATTAAGCGAACTCATGTTCCTAGCGGTGCAGTCGCGACGAGAGCTCAGAGCAAGCGTGCTCGTGGGCAGAGGGAACGTGTTATTTCCGTCCAGACACAGGGAATCGGTCAGCGGGTGTGGCCCTATAGTCGGGTTGGCTGGAGACGGCATACTTCTGTTGCGGACAGAAATGAGGCTCAGCACCCAATAATCAGTATGTAGATAGATCGGAGATTGGAGTCTCGCGTTTGTGTGTTTGTGCGTGGGCAGTCGTTGGTTCTTTTTCATTTCTGGAGGTTTTCGCGTTTGTTCTGTTTTGCTGTCGCTGTGCGATCTTAAGGTGTGCGTTAAGGCGTAAGGCTGTAATTTGTTTTCTTGTATTCTAGGTAGTAAAAGTTAGTCCTTTCCTGTTTTCGGATAATATTACGTCGAGTAGTCTTAAAAAGAAACTCGGTCGTTTCTTTTTTTCCCGAGGAAGGGGGAATTGTGATGAAGCTCTATGCTAGTGCATAGTGCTCACACAATAGGATTAGTACAGTACGGTTTCTGTTAACGGTTTGTGTGTGCCGATAGTCCGTGTGGCACTAGACGCACGGGAAATCTGTAAGACATGGTTAGCACGGGATTTTTAGTGAGTTCTGTTTAGTGAGTTCTAGGCGGAAGCTGTGTCTGTCAGAGGTCTAGATCGGTAGTGCGGGCTGTCTTGTCGTATGGAACGGTTGTGTTTGAGTTACCTAGCCCGCATTCCAAGACTCTGAAGCCTAGATTTCAGGTATGTTTCTATAAACGTAGTATTGATAGTTGTTTAGTTAAAGACAGTATGCGTGGTAAGATTAATGTGGTTGTATAGCGGTGTTCCGGTTTGGTTTAGTTATAGTATGTTTAGAATTCGGTGAAGTAACCGGTGTTTTGTATACAGTTGTTTACCGAGTTAGATGACTAAAGGAATATGAAGTGTGTATGTCTAAGCCGCTATGAAGATAGTACGTGGCTGGGTAAGCATAGTCTTTTCCAGGGTATAGAGTAAGGTATAGCAAGAGTGTCAGTTAGGCTATAGTCTGTTTCAAGATAGTGACAGAGATATGGGGGTGTACGGAAGTAGACAGTTTATGAAGCACGTGTGTGTGTGTGAATGAACGTGTGAGTTATTTGTATCAGCCAGGTTACGTGACGTTTCTCATTGATCCAATATGTTGTGTGTTTAGCAAGTGTTACGTTGGGACTTTTGTTGTCTATTCAGAGTTCTTGTAAAGAGTGGAAAAGACGGACGCCGAGACGTCGAGTCACAGGTGGGACCTACGTGAGGTCATCCCTCCAGCTCTTTTGAGAGTGAGTCTGACTGGGACCAAGACACCCAAGTCAAAACGAGAACTGAGTACCGTACGAGAACGAGGACGTCCGTGCCAAAGAGACAGGACGGCAACAAGCGTACGACGAAGGACTTTCACGCCTAGACGTGAGAAGGACCACCGTAACCAGGCAGCAACATCAAACAGGTTGGAGGCAATGTGAGACTAAGACCTAGCCTGGCAAAGATATTGTGATACGTGTGTGTGTGATAATAGAACAGTGTACATAGTTGATAATCATTTAAGTCGTTCTTTTTCATTTATAGTGTATAAAGGTTACTTTAGAAAGGGAGCCCGTGTGTTGTGTTTTACCGCATGAATGCGCCCGTCTGAGTCAGTGGCGGTGTATGCGTCTGTTGCGTGAGAGTCTGTGCGTACGACTGTGGGCAAGTCTGCGTGCGTTACATGGATGGACCACAGACAGAGAAGGAGAGGGGGCTGAAAGTATTTTTACTAGATATTTTCGTATAGCTAGATAAAAGTAAGATATTGAATGAGTTCGTTAACCAGCATTGTAGGCCTACCTCTAAAACGTTTTGAGTGATAACTGAATAAATCTTTTAAAATATATTTTAACGATTTTGGGATAAAATTCACGATTTATATGGGTTAATCTTAATCAATTGAATCTTTTTTTTTACGAAAAAAACCCACAATCTTCTCAATAACTGCATGATTTTTCGTATACGGTATTTACATAAGCCTCCAGTTTTTCTCAGCTGACGGGTACGATTAGGTCAATTGTGACCTGTATCAGTGTATGCCCTATGTGTGAAAATCACACAATGTTCTGCACCACTTTTAAGGAGTCATTTGTAAAACAGTTCAAATAACTTTAATTTTGTTTTTTTACGAAAAAAAGAACTATTTTCTCATTCATACCCGCATGATTTTTCAGCCTGCCGTTTGTCACCGGTCCCGGGGTAGGATTAGGTCAAATTGTGACCTGTATGCCCTAGGCGTGAAAATCAGCAAGAAAATTGCAAAGTTGCTTCCGATACGTCAAATGTTAGTACTGCGATGAGTGACGTATAACATCGAGTCGTCAATATAAACACGGCTTCGTGAGACTAATGATGCGATGACATGAAGCTTGAAGTGACGTCATTTTGTGTTTTGTTGTTTTTGTTCGTGTTGTTGTGGTTTGAAAGATAAAAAATCGATCGGGCCAAACTTTTTGCCAAAATGTTGGAACACTGACAGTTATGAATGACCAGATCAGTTACCTCGAGGGGGTGGGGATGATGGTAGGGGTGGGGTTTCAACTTTTTGTTTGGGACCTTCAACCTGACACAAAAGGCCTTCTAGACGCTAGACCTTCTTCCAGTAGCCAATAAATCAAACAACGGGTAGGGGTGGGGGGGGGAGGTAGAGGAAGAAGGGCGTGTGTGTGTGAATGTGGGGGGGGTGGATGGGGGGGGGGAGCGCGCGCGCGCGCGCGCGTATGTGTGTGTGTGTGTGTGTGTGTGTGTGTGTGTGTGTGTGTGTGTGTGTGTGTGTGTGTGTGTGTGTCTGTGTGCGTGTGTGAAAACTCGCCAAAAAATCAAATAAGGAGGGGGATTTAAACACCCAAAAAGGAACTTTGTTAAAGCATTTCAAACAATTTCTGGTCGGATGGGGGAGGGGGGGCGGAACCCCTAGGACCCTTCCCCCTTTCCCCCCTCCCCACCCACACGCACACACACACGCACACACACACACACACACACGCACACACACACACACACACACACACACACACACATACACACAGACGTACACACACACATGGAGATGAGAAGCCTCAGAGTGGGTTACCTACCATTTTATGTGAAAATGGGTTTCCATATTTCTATTTATTCTAGGGCTCTGAAATTGATGCGAATGTTTATAACTCACCTTATAACTAAGCTCTATAACTTAAAATAAAAAAGACATTTTCTAGAAACAGAGCCACTAGATGGGAAAAAAATGGGTTTCTACCAATAAAATGGATGCCTCTCACACAAAAACTGGCATTACAGTGCAAATTCACAACATTAGGCGTCTGTAATAAGGTCAAGTTCATGGAATACTTCTTTTTCACATTAATTTTTTATTTGTTTTTTCAACTTAATGTGTATGTATGCTTGAACATTTTTAACATTGTATGGTGCAAAAAATTCAATAAACACTGGCCTGTAACCTTTCGATTATAATTTTTACAGAGGAAATCTTTTAAACATTTCTGCGTTTTGTCCTTCTGAAGCAAAACAGTTTATCATGACATTTATGTGAGAATCAACATAATGTATTCTGGAAATTAAAGGACTTTTTTATGTACTCTTGGAGTTTCAGACAAACAGCAACAGAGCATTTTGAATATTAACCCTTATCATTCGGAATACACCAGTGTGTGCAACAAGTGTGACTGAAATAGTCCAAGGGTAGTGCCAGAATAGCTTGGCGCCTCTAGGCGCCAAGCTATTGTGGCACCACCCTTAAGCTAAAGCCATTGGTCTATGTCCTCATCTGTCAGTACTGTAATGTAGCTTGCATATAATTATGGCAGTGAACAAATTTGAAGTTTTTAGCCTCAGTATGATGCGGGTCAAAAAGTGTGGAAAAATATGAAAGATAGAAAAGACCCAGACGAAGAAACTAACACTTGACTTATTCTACCCCAAACACACCACAGCAAAATAAAGATCCACCATGATAGTTCAAGGGTGATGCCAGAATAGCTTGGTGCCTTGAACTATCATGGTGGATCTGTGTCCTGCACTGCAAAGCAGTCTTCAGAAGACGACTTCAACATTTGGGGATTCCGGTCTTGGGGTAGAATGAGTTAAAATGACAGAACAGAACACTGACATTAATTAATTAACTGACAACATAAGAAATCACTTGAAACTTCAGCCTTTATTAATCACATCAAAGGTGCATGCATTTAAAAACACAGTAATTGTTTGTAAACACTTGAAATTAAACAATGAAGAGCAGTCAAACCTTTTTCTGGCAACTTTGTGATGAGGAAAACTAGTTCTTGCCTTCGGCACGTAAAGGGTTTCCGCGACTTATGTGCCTCTATTGATAAAATGAAGAGAGAAATATAATACCGACTTCTAGCAAGTGCGACAATAAAGTTTAGCCAAGTTGGTATACCTCGTCCAGTGGCCTAGGTTAAACGCACCAGCGGTGCCAATGTTGCTATTTTGGCACCAGACCAGTCGCTCGGACCGGTCTGGTGCACCCGATCGGTTTAGAGCGTGTGCTTTCTGCACCTGTAATGGGCAACCTCGGAGAAAGAATCACGTGACCGTCGTTTGATTGCTGCAAAGTAACATGAATAAAGAATAAACCCTTTCCCATATATGCAATCCGGCAATAATGCATCCATCCTTATGCTAGCACCACAAAACATTATGCGATTTGGCAGATTTGAAAAATATCTTTTTTTTAATCCTCAATGGAGGTGATTTTGCGACATCTGCGTCGTTTGCGGCAGAAAGCACCGTCATAGTTGAA
The DNA here is from genome assembly GCA_036245525.1 of Semisulcospira habei. NCBI lineage: Eukaryota > Metazoa > Mollusca > Gastropoda > Semisulcospiridae > Semisulcospira > Semisulcospira habei. The sequence continues at coordinate 107,058,169 of BTPG01000007.1, read as the reverse complement.
GTTCGAGAAATGAGCGCACTGCATGTACAATGGACTTGATTCGGTGCCGTGTGGGGCATGACACAAGCCTCCGTCATCTCAACACAAAACTGGCGTGTTAGGGGAGGTAAAAGGCGCGGCTAAAAGTTAAAACCGCAAACGAACCTTTTTTTTCGACTGCCATCACAATCTTCCGCGTGAACGTACGAGACCACACTACAAGTGCAGACGCCAACCTGCTCGCACAGTTCTGGGTCACATGACCGGTCCGAGCGACCGGTCTGGTGCGAAAACAGCAACAATGGCGCCGCTGGTGCGTTTAACCTAGGTAGAGGGCGAGGTATACCAACTCAGCTAAGGTTTACACTTCCTGTGACTTTTGAAACAATGCACAGCAGGCAAAGTGTACTATATAGTAACAAAAAAGTTAGAGACATTTCCAAAATGATCCAGGCGTACATCAGATAAAAGCAAGCTATACACACTGAAAAAATAACACTCTTGTAATAAATCTTTAGGTTGACAATGGTTTTCTTATCTTATTATTGTCTTTCGTCCCGATTGGTTGTACATTGCTGAACGTCTCGACTTTTTCAGGACGTGCCAGCACTGCTTGTGAAAAAAAACAAAAAAACAAAAACAAAAAGAAAACCAGAATAGTGAATGTATGTCGCCAGCCGGTCTAATACGCTAAATAAACCTAAGACCATTTAGCAACACACATCCAAAATCAAGTGAGATACAAAAAAAATTATTCAGACCAAAAGGTGATTGCCAATCGTGTAAAAATGCAAAGAAGTACCCAACGGAGAAATAAACACGCTTAGAAAAGAAGCGGCACATTCCTTCTGCAAATGAAGATAAGTAGCGACTGATCTCTCTGTTTGTTTGTCGGCTTTGACAAAGCGGATTTACCCGAAATATTAAGAAATTGTGCTGTAACCGTCTTTTCTAAGCATGTTTATTTCTCCGTTGGGCACTTCTTTTCAAGAGATACAGGCAGCGCAGACAGTGGGGAGAGCTTAAAAAAGAAAAATACAAGTTAATGGACCAAGGGTAGACAGAAACACATGCCCCAGAATTGAGAGGAAAACCCACCCTGTGGGGCTGACCAGGGTGACCCTAGGAACTAAAAAGTAGTTAACCCCACCCAAGTCCCCCAGGGCAGACCTGGGTGGGGGCCACTGTTTAGTTGCAAAGTAAGGTTAATGTTACACAGTATGCAAAATGAACCAGGTGTACATCAGATAAAAACAGAGCTATACACACTGAAAACAACCGAATAATAACGCTCTTGTAATAAATCTTTATGTTGACAATGGTTTTCTTACCCCTTATTATTGTCTTTCGTCCCCAACGATTCTTCCGTTTGCAGAGTTTAAATGTTATGCAGTATACAAAATGATCCAGGCGTCCATCAGATAAAAAAAGCAGACTATACATGCTGAAACCACCCCAATAACAACACTCTTGTAATAAATCTGTATGAAAACGAAAATGCCGCGAGTGGCGGGGAATCTCAATTCATTTCTTTTGTAACTTTGTAACTTTTTCAGTCTGTTGCGGATGTAATCCTTAATGTTTGTCCAGCGCCTATGTCTAAGTGCGGGCTCTTCTGCGATTGCTTGATGTATCTCGGCCTTTCCAGGAAGTTTGTTCATGACGAGGTGTGTCTTAAAACGAGTTTGAACAGCTTTCTCTTCAGCTTTCCCCCATGGTTTCCTTGTAAATCTAGCTTTCTTTCGAACAGGAGCTGACGTAGTACTGTCATCATCAAAACTATCTAGATTGTCATCAGGCTCTGGACGTCTTTTCTCTGTCATGCTCATTGATTCCTGTGTTGTTGACTTGCTACTTGCTTCATTCACAGGTGCTGTTTCCCCCGAGACCTCTCTGCGAGTTTCTGATGTGTCTTCATTGTCAAAGTCAATCTCTTCATCATCGCCCAGCTCAGCTCTAATGCAACTCTCAAAATCTGTCATCCCATTGTTAACTGACAGAAGAATCTTTGCTACTTTTGCCTTTTGAAGGACGTCTTGAGGTTGGCGGTAGATATGGCGATGTATCTGGATATCATGACCAAGGAAGTCTGCCAGCTGATCCTGATCTAACTCCGAGATGGCCATTGACTGAGCCAAAGTTGCAACCTGCTTCCGTAACTGAGTAAATGTGAACATGGCATGACACATGACACCCGTGCTTCTAGGGCATGGGCCTTGAGAACATCATGGCCTCTGTAAGGCCTCTGACCAGAAGGTGTGGCAAAGATGTACTGGGAACCAGCGAGAGCTGGCACTGATTGCCTCATTTGAAGGATTCTGTCCACAGTTGTCATCATCTTCTTCGTCAGCAAAACGGGAACACTCATATTAAACTTGCCTCTGATTTCCACTCGCTGAAAATGATTCACCATTTTCTTCTCAACCTCTGTGAGACCTTTCAAGATATTTTGATTGGTGATCGATCCAATCTTAGCATTCTGGAAGTCTGACACCTTTATTCTCTGAACTTCTCCCCCTCGTTTTCGGTTGAAAAGTGATACAGCACAAAGAGTTGCTTTAACCACTGTCGGATAATCTTCCGAAACCATCTTTGTCTCAAGAAGCTGTTGGACCTTCCTCACATCTTCACATGATGGGATCAGCTTGGGTTTGTTCATGGTCATTTTCCCGACCGACTGGGCTGCTATAGCGGACACACAATCATACCAGTCCCCGTTGAAGACAGAGTCAAACCGCTGCGCCTCAGAGAGCTACTGTCGCCACCTGTCGTCTGAACCCTGCCCAAGCTGTTTGGATGCCTGTGGCTGTTTGATCTGTGAACATTTTTTCAAAGCATGGCCTATGCGCATTGCGAGATTGCCTTTTTTGAACTGATGTGTGTCCTCGTCAAAATCTGCTAGCTCTTTTACAGCCAGTACAACATGATCAAAGCTAGCTGAATTGATCACAGCATTTAAACTTGCGATTTTCATTTCTGACCTCACTCTGATAATCTTTAATACTCTCCCTAACTCACGCATCCTGGAGCTGATTTGTCCAGCCGTGTGTTCTTCAATGTCCCTGCGGTCAAATAATCTCTTTCCATACTCAAGAAGCAAGGGGTCAGTTCTGATGAGACAGCTTATCTCATCATCTCTCTGCCTGGCTACTACCTTATGATAGAAGGAAAATTCAATGTCTAAGGGTATTGGAAGCATTAGCCGACCAAGGCGTGCCGCCTCACCTCTCTTAGCGATCTGAAACCCTCCTGGTTTCTGACAGCAACATTTTGAGTGTACAGAGATCAGCTTTTTTTTGATAGAGCCCTTTGCAATGGCTACAGGCGAGAAGGTCGTCTATCTTACTAGTTTTGGTGCGATACTTAGGAATCAAACATCCCGATTTGTTTTCAAGAACAGCAACGTTATGCATGTAATCACCCTCATCTTGTAGTCTGATCCATGCTCGACATCTCTGCTTGGTCCCTTTTTTCATCGACAAAATTTTAGCAACGTCTGCCTCATCTGCATGGACATCTTGTAAGTGCGTGCTCATTTTCAAGACAAGCTTGCCACACAATTTGCATGCATGTTTCTTGTCCCATTTGTATTATCCTTTCCCTCTCTGCGACACGTGCACACCTGTTTCTTCTGCAAGTGCTCTTTCCCCAACCCCAACATCATGTTCCTTCTGCCTATCCACATTCTCATTGCCACCCCCTAATTCACCCCCTAACGCACACTGCACCTTGGTGGTACTGGCTTCACTGACACCTGCCCGCCCTGAACATGCCACTTTGATGAAATCTAACATAGTCAATACAATACTGTGTCAGAAATCCCAGCGATTGATGCCGACACACCGTCTGAATCTGGTGAGCTCGAGCCAGGAACAAACTCCTCGTCATCACTGTCCTTGTATTGCGATGCGCTTGCACTCTCAGTCTCAGGTCCATCCCAGGCTCCATTTGCCAACTGGAGTAAGAAAGAAAGAAACAAACAAACAAAAGCTGCATTAAGACAGAAACAGCCCAATTTTGGTTTAAGGGGCCTTGCACAAGAATAAAAAGAGTAACCCCGTGTATGACCGATTTACATGTGTGACCTCGGTGACGAGGGCTGGCTTCTGCAGCAGCAAAATCCACGTTTTCTGAAAATGTAAGCAGTTTTCACACATCTGTCAACCCCGCGTGACCCTTTGAGAGAGGTCACTCAAATTGGTATGTTTAAAAAGGTCTTGCCACAAAGTATCCTTGGACCAAGCTTGAAGAATGTGGCTTGAATAGTCTCCGAGAAAATGCCACCGTTAACTCATTCTACCCCAGACACACCACAGCAGGATAAGGATCCACCATGATAGTTCAAAGGTGATGCCAGAATAGCTTGGCGCCTACGGGCGCCAAGCTATTCTGGCATCATCCTTGAACTATCATGGTCGATCAGTGTCCTGCACTGCAATGCAGTCTTGAGAGGATAGGGGCAAAATTTAAGGATTTTGGTGTTGGGGTAGAATGAGTTAAAGTTTGCCATGGACGACGGACGGACGACCAGTGGCCCAGAACATAAACTCACTTTTGCTTCGCATGCGAGCCAATAAAATGAAGATGATCATAGAATCACTTACCAGTTTGTAATTGCGGGCATTCCGCTGCCGTGTATGCACCCTCCTACCAGACGCACCCTCTGTGGCAGAGGCTGGGGGGCTATGATGCTGCAGCTGACTAATTTTGCCATGGGCCTTGGTCATGTGCCAGGAAGGGGCGTGCTTGTCCACTTCCATAGATCCCGATGGGTTTGGACATCCTGCTGCCATCCGGCGCTGGGTGTGTGCAGAAAGTGCTGAGTGTGACCAAAACGGTGTTGCTGCAAACATGTCAAATACAACCATGTAAACCATTGACATTTTGAATCAGATATATACATAATTACTGCAGTACCCCCAGCCCCCTACGAACAATAACTGGTAATACAGTAGAAAGCGACACTTCAGTTGCACAATCGGAAAAACCTGTTCGTGGAAGTCTGTTCTTCGAATCGCAAGGCAGTTTTGCGTACGAGGATTGAAATCTGGCGCCATTTTTTTTTTAAAGTCATAGTGCATGCATGTGTCAAGTTACTTTTCGATCACAATCACACATGTCAGAAAAAAGCAACAAAATCGCGTGACAGATTGATCTTGTAATGGTGTTATTGAAGAATTCCTTTCATTGAAGAAGAAAGCTTTTGTTAAAATCGTGGGGTTCTATTATCATTTACTACAAGACTTAGCCAGACACCGACCGTCGACCCGAGGCCGAAGCAGACGCCTCAGTTTTCTGGGCCTAACGGGTCAGTATTGGCTGACTGTGCAATTGTATCGGATTGGGAGCATCTCTTAGTTAAATAACTGCACTGAACAAGTACATTTGGGCGTGCTCTTAACTAAGAAATATTGCATAAAGCTGGTACCTCTGCAAACGGAAAGAATGGCCGGCGGGGACGAAAGGAAAAGGGAAACAACTCAGTTCATCAGTGTCACTTCGCAGCTGACCAGTCGGCGATCATCAAGTTGATCTCTCAAAACACTCGCTTCCGTGTGAACACACAGGCCCAGTGCGTCTCAGAAACACAACATGAAGTAAATCTCCGAAAATGGGGACATCCTATTTTGATACTTTTTTCTGACTTTTGAATGAAAGATAATGCAGAAACAACCCTCAGAAAAAATGGGTGCCTGACTTGGTCACCCAGAATTTTATACACGCCCATTCTCCATAAGGATGGTAAAGAAAGTCACCCATTTCAGGGTTTTCACACACACACACACACACACACACACACACACACACACACACACACACACACACACACACACACACACACACACACACCAGATCCGTCCCTAAAGACATGGACATCAGTGCAGCTCAAGTTGGTCCAGAACACACAAGTAGATTCAGTCAATCATAAAGATTACGTGGGAAAAGCGGCCCTAGTGACTGAATTTGTTAATGTTAATAGTGACCAGTTTGCAACCTTCAAAAGTGAAGTATAAAGTTTATTTGTTTTTGAGAGACACATGAAAAATGTGCGGTTTTGGGGAAGATGTCAGTAGAGGCAGTTTCATAAGTATCCCATAAATCATTTAGTCCACTGAAACCACACATTGTGTATACCCGTCTTTTCTAAGCGTGTTTCTTTCTCCGTTGGGTACTTCTTCACACATCAACTGTCATGGTCGGTCTTCTGTACTGTTAAATAATGTTTAGAGGACTTCACATAAATCAATCAGGTTAGATTGACCTCAGGGCTCAGCTCACCAAGTTAGCAAAGGACACTCAGGTCGACGTCGGCCGCAGTGGGCCCGTGCTCAATAGTGCGCCGGCCCATTGCGGCCGTCAACGGCCCGAGTGTCCTTTTCTTACCGGGCAACCGTTCAATATTTGTCGACACTTTGTCAGCAGGTGGTCACGTTCTCCTCTGTCTTGTAGCAACCTCCAAACGTCTCCTTTGCCCTTTTCCTGTCGACCAGTATGGACTAGTGTCAACAGGAGATGAAGTCTATGAAACCGTCGTCACGCACTTGTTGATAACCCCTTCCGCGTGAGATATAAACGATCCCAACTGCAAGGGAGGGGGGAGAGGGGGGGGGGGGTCATGAGGATCTCTCTGTCTTGTATAAAAGTGAAGATAATGCCTCTAAGTAAAGCCATCACAGAATGACTGCATATAACCATGTCTTTCTGAGGCGCAAGCACATGAATAGTGGCTCATGAGGGTCTATACCTCTTGCATTTGGGTGTTGTTATTTATGTTGTTACGCTTGCTGTTGCGAAAGGGTTAACTAAAATTATTGCCCATCATCGGCTGGGATCGGTATCGCCTAGCCCATCTAGCCCCAACGCCCAACCGCAGGAGATAAATTGGCCATGCTAATTCAAGGGAAGACGCCAAGCTCATCTGGCACTACCCTTCATTTATCATGGTCAAGCCATCTCCTACAGCTGGTAAAACGACTCTAGGTAATACCTCCAAATATTGGAAAATGCGGCCGTAGGGTTAAATGTAACAGCTAAATTATACGAAGCTTTCTGTTCGCACTACCTGTCGCCGAAGACTAACACGACAATCACTCAGTAAATCCCTTTTCTCTGCAAGAAGCACAGAGCCGCCAGAGGAGTAGGCCCCATTTACAGGCACGGAAGATTTACTAAAACGTCTGCTCCTCGGCAGACGTAACCTTGGTTTCCGGCCATCCATCAGGTGTCCATCACAGGATGCGACTCCTCCATTCAGTTGTCCATTCAGGTCTTAAATCCATCGTTGTGTTGACACCCAGCAAAAGACATCACTGACGCTCGCGCATTGTGACGGCATGAGTGATTAGTCCTGCCCTGACCTGAGCTTGACAAGATCGATTGGGGGTCAAAGGGTGAGATTCATGGGACATAAGTCCGTCCACCTTTCTGGATTTTTCTCCCCTTACGTTTGACGTATGGCAGGCTGTCGTCAGCGCCTGTCATTTAGGGCTAACCCAAAGGCGCCCATGATATTGATGTAGTACTACACTACGGAGTCTTCAAACCACTAGTATTGCATTACATCAGTGTCACGGGCTCTTTTAGGCTGGATATAAGTCGCAAAGGTTGACAGATTTGGCAGTTAACTCATTCGAAGCATGCCGCCTCCTGATACGCAGCATAAGCCGCGTAAAAGGAGGCGACACGTCTCAAATGAGTGTGTGTGTGTGTGTGTGTGTGTGTGTGTGTGTGTGTGTGTGTGTGTGTGTGTGTGTGTGTGTGTGTGTGTGTGTGTGTGTGTGTGTGTGTGTGTGACAGCGACTAGAGCCCGCGTTTGAGGACGGACAAGTTTGAAATTTTAGAATATTGTCCCTAAAAGAATTATCTCCGGTCCTTTTTTTTTCGATTTTTTGGATTAAGAGAAAATGGCCGTTTCACAACTAAATAATAAATTATAATAATTACGGTATTTATAATACGCGTATCTTATAATAATTATAACTCTAAGCGCGCACTCACAACTCACGCACGCATGTGCACGCTTTTAACAATGCCACAAATACATTACGACAGTCAGTTGGGGGTGGGGTGAACTGTTGAAAGAGGTGAGTTTTGAGGGCGGACTGGAAGGAGGAGGGAGAGGATTTGTGACGAAGAGAGAGTGGGAAAGTGTTCCAGGTGGATGGACCGCAGACAGAGAAAGAGAGGGGGCCTAAAGTGCTGAGTTTGGTGCGGGGGATGTGGAGGCGGGAGGCGGAGAGGAGAGAGGGGGAAGGAGTGTAGGGGTGAAGTAAGTTGGAGAGATAGATAGACCGGTTGATCCACACTGGAGTCCGTACTTTTTCTTATTTTTACTAGATATTTTGCGTATAGCTAGATAAAAGGGAGATATTGAATGAGTTCGTTAACCAGCATTGTACCTCTAAAACGTTTTTAGTGATAACTGAATATAAACAAATTAATATATTTTAACGTTTTGCGGATAAATTTCACGAATTATATGTGTTAATCTTAAACAATTGAATCTTTTTTATGAAAAAAACAATCTTCTCATTAATAATTGCGTGATTGTTTTGTAAACGGTATTTACATAAACCTACAGTTTGTCTCAGCTGTCGGGCACGATTAGGTCAATTGTGACCTGTATCAGTGTATGCCCTAGGTGTGAAAATCAGACAATGTTCTGCACCACTTTTTAGGAGTCATTTGTAAAACAGCTCACATAACTTTAATTTTTTTACGAAAAGAACTATTTTCTCATTAATACCCGCATGATTTTTTAGCCTGCCGTTTGTCACCGGCCCTGGGGTAGGATTAGGTCAAACTGTGACCTGTAAGCCCTAGGCGTGAAAATCAGCAAGAAAATTGCGAAGTTGCTTCCGATACGTCAAATGTTAGTACTGCGATGAGTGACGTATAACATCGAGTCGTCACTATAAACACGGCGTCGTGGGACTAATGATGCGATGACATGAAGCTTGACGTGACGTCATTTCGCTGCTCGTGCTATTATTCTTCTTGAGAATAGCTATGCTACGCCAGACCACGGAGCTTACGAATGGCGGGAATCGCCGTGTGTACGTTTTTATTTCTGTGTGCCAATGTGTGTGGTTCCGAGGGTGGGTTAGAGTAGAAGGAGATGGGTTCCTATCGCTACACGAGGTGACAGAGCGTACTGAAGGAGGGAAGCGCCGTGTGTCCGTCTTTATTTGTGTGCGCTGACGTGTGTGTTGATCAGAGGTTGGCTTAGAGAGGAGGGAAATGAATCAGCATAATAAGCCTAAAAATATGAACAACTCTGAATGTTCTTAAAAGATATACGGTAGACTTTGAGATGAAATCCTCATCTTGTTAATTTACCCGAGACATGTTTTATACATATATGTTACAAATAAAGTTACATCAACATAACATCGTCATGGTCGACTGAAAACAGTTCCTGCCATTTCACTTTCTTACCAATATCCAATACATACCAAATTTTACAGAAGTATTTGTCCTCACACAATTGAAAAGTTTATTTATATATATATATATATATATATATATATATATATATATATATATATATATATATATATATATATATATATATATATATATAATATATATATATATATATATATATATATATATATATATATATATATATATATATATATATATATATATATATATGCAAATACAAAACCAGGGGTGACCGTTGTTTTGCGCACGTTCGACCTGTTGTCTGGAACTCCTTAACCATAGACATTAGACATTCTCCCTCATTCACTGCCTTTAAATCTACACTTAAGAAATAAATAATAATAATAATTACGGTATTTATAATGCGCTTATCTTATAATAATTATAACTCTAAGCGCGCACTCACAACTCGCGCACGCATGCGCACGCTTTAGACAACGACTCCCGTACCACAAATAGTGAAATACATTACGACAGTCTGCTTAGGGTGGGGAGTGTGGTGGTATAGTGCTAGAACTGTTGAAAGAGGTGAGTTTTGAGGGCGGACTTGAAGGAGGAGAGAGAGTGTTTCTGACGGAGAGAGAGTGAGAGAGTGTTCCAGGTGGAAGGAGCGGGGGCCGAAAGTGCTGAGTTTGGTGTGGGGGATGTGGAGGCGGAGAGGGTCGGAGGTGGAGCGGAGGGAGCGGGGAGGAGTGTAGGGGTGAAGTAAGTTTGAGAGATAGGCGGGAGCGCAGTTGTTCAGGGATTTGTAGCAGAGAGACAGAATCTTGTATTGGATGCGTTGGGGGATGGGAAGCCAGTGAAGGAGTTTGAGCAGGGAAGTGATGTGGTCGGATTTTTTTCTTTTTGAGGACTAGGCGGGCAGCATTGTTCTGGACACGTTGGAGAGTGAAAGTGGTGGAGTGAGGGAGGCCGGAAAGGAGAGAGTTGCAGTAGTCGATGCGAGATAGGATGAGAGAGACACCAAGTTTGGTGGCGTCTTCGGTAGTGAGGTATTTTCTGATCTGACTGATGCGGCGGAGGTGGAAGTAGCATGCCTGGGCCGTGGCGGAGACGAAGCTGGTCATGGAGAGAGAGGAATCGAGGATAACGCCTAGATTTTTGGCCGAGTTAGAGACGGAGATGAGGGTGCTGTCGAGTTGAAGGTGGAGGGAGGGAGGAAGCTGGGAAAGTTTCTGGCGAGTGCCTACCAGCATGGCTTCCGTTTTGTCGTCATTCAGTTTAAGCTTGTTTGCTGTCATCCAGTTTTTCACGTCTTCGTAGCAGTCAGCCGTGCGAGTCAGTAGTGACTGAGTGTTGTCGAGTTTGTCTTTGTCTAGTAGTTGTGAGTCGTCAGCGTAGAGGTGGTGGTGTATGTGGTGAGACTGGATGATGTTGGACAGGGGAGAGGTGTAGAGTGTGAAAAGGACCGGGCCCAAGACGGACCCTGTGGAACTCCGCAGGAGAGCGTGACTGGGTTGGAGGAGACGCCGTCGATGGTGACGGACTGCTGTCTGTCGGAGAGGTAGAAGAGAAACCAGGAGTGAGCAGAGTCAGTGATGCCAAAGGAGTGGTGAAGGCGGTGGAGGATGATTGAGTGGTCTATAGTGTCGAAGGCGGCAGAGAGGTCGAGTAGCGTAAGAAGGGAGATGTTGCCCGAGTCGGTGGAGAGAAGCAGGTCGTTTAAGATATGTAGAAGGGCTGTTTCAGTGCTGTGATGTTTGCGATAGGCAGACTGGAAGGGACTGAAGAGGTTGTTGTCGGCGAGGTGGAGATTGAGCTGGTTGAGAACAACCTTCTCAAGAAGCTTGAACAGGAAAGAGAGATTGGAGACTGGGCGATAGTTTTTGAGTTCGTTTTGGGTCGAGGTTGCGTTTTTTGAGGAGAGGACGGACGATGGCGGACTTGAAGATATCAGGGACGGAGCCGTTCTCTAGAGATGTGTTGGTGATGTCGGTAATGAATGGCAGAAGTTTCGGAAGGCCGTCCCGGTAGAGAGAAGCTGGGAGAGGGTCTAGTTCGCAGGTTTTAAGAGGCATGGACTTTATGGTCTTGAGGACTTCTTCCTGAGAGACGGGCCGGAAGGACGAGAGGGGGGGGGGTGCCGGGAAAAGGGGTGTGGGGAGGGCAAGGCGGAGAAGGCAGAGAGTCGAGTTAAGACCCACATGTTCGATTAGGTACCCCAATGTAGCTCATTTCTTCGTGATTATGTACCTCTGTGTTTGTCTGTGTGTGCGCGTGTGTATTGCAGAATCCTTTGTTTCTCTGGCTTTATGATCCCCTCCACTCCCACTCTTTATTTGTAAAGCGCTTAGAGCTTATTTTAGGATAAGCGCTATATATAAAAAGTTATTGGTCGCAGATGTTTAGTACACAAACCCTTGTAGGCCTGAGGGAGGTCAAAGGAACCATTGTAGCCAGAAGGCCTGAGGGGTACAATGGTTCCTTTGATCTCCCTCAGGGAAATTACATATTTGTTTTCATTCTTCCATTATTTTCGTAAAAGAAATCAAGATGAAATCTTCCGACCTGGATCATGCCAGACACGACTGATATCTAAGGAATATACATTTATACATAAAACTTATGACGTAATTTAAAATCTTGCATGACGTTGCCGTCTCAAGTACTGTGCCTGTTGTTTCGAACAACACTAAGTAACTTTTTACTTTGTAGAACGTTTTGGTGATCTTTCAGAACAAAACTGGCATCCAGGACGCGTCAGAAAGAGGGCTACAAAAAGTCCGCCAATAGTAGCTACAAGGGTTTTTGTAGCTCGGTCTTGTGGTACAGTTTGCACTAAAGAGATTGGTCGTGTGAGTAGAGATGAAAACGAATAAATATATACCCACTCCATAAAGCTTGTCCTTCTTTGACACATATATTGATATACTGTATAACAAGCAAATTAATATTCATGAACTTGCTTGATATACTTTCCTTCCCAAAATCCCTTGCGCGCCAAGAAGACTCGATCTTGATGATACTTGCATTTTTCAAAACAGAAACGCGAAATATTTTCATACTGCAACTTTAACAAGCTCATTGTGTGTAGTAGTAATGAAATACTTCTTAGTGTGTACGGACGCTCGAAATTTATATCCCATACACACACACGAAACGGAGAACAGACGCCAGTCGCAGCACTGACTAGTGAAATTCAACTGACGAGAAAACCTCAACCTCGGGGGAAAAAAACTAAATAAACAAACCTGCTGGAATTTTCCGCAATTATGCGTGATCTATTTACAAGCAGAATTTCCTCAGTAATACGCACTGTTATACAAAGCACCCATGTTTTCATGGTCAGACGAAATCTACGCGCTGAGTCGACAGCGATAATAAGTCTGCCATTCCTGTTTTTTGTCTGAATACCGCAATCAGCCGTAAAATTAATGACGCGAGGCACAGGTTTGTTTTGGACTGGGTACATACATTATACTGAGCAACATTTTGCTTGATACAGTGCCGATAACCGACAGATGTGATTACTTGACCCGAATCAAAATGACTTCGTCTTACGATTCGGACATTTGATTCGGGTCTCGTAATCACATCTCAGTGCCTGTTATCGGCACTGTATCAAGCAAAATGTTGCTCAGTATAATATGATATATGTGAAACATACACCTACTGGTGACAGAGAATTTCAGACATTGTTGACAGTGTGGGACAAAAAAAAGTTTCCAGCTTATGTCCTACGGATGAATGCCTCTTGTATCCGTATACAGCTCATCCCAAGCATAGACAATTGTTCTTCTCATTCGTCTAGTCAGTACCACTGCAGGTTTTACAATGGATCGTTGTTGATCATATACTCATCAATTACACCCCTTTCATTTATTTTATTCGTCAGTTTGCAGACATATATTCAAAGACTGACCTGTGGGAATATAGACCTGTGGTAACACCGACATGCCCCTGAAAGTTAGAAGTGTATGGCTAGAGCTGGCAGACAACATCAACCTTGTACGTGTTTTCGATATCAAAGAGCAAATATTCTTATGAAGGTTTCCACTTCTGAAGGTGTCCACGTTAGTGGATACAGACTATGTAACACGAACGCAACAGCCGGCAGCAAGCGACCCACACTTTACAGCTTGAGAGATGAAAGAAAAATGCGAGAGGAAATGGGAGGCGAAGTTTTCGGACGTGCTAACCTCGTTAAACCACAGAAGTTATCTACAACACCCCACCCCACCCCACCCCACCCCACCCCCCTCCCATCCCCATCGCTATCCCTTCCGCTTTTTAGGTTTTTGGCGGCCACTGGCAACCAATTTTGGCCCGCAGGGCGCCTTTTGTGTGCGGCTGAGGGCCCCAGACAAAAATTGTGTTCCC
>BTPG01000007.1:107001923-107041923 GCA_036245525.1 Semisulcospira habei | reverse complement strand
ATTAAAAGCCCCAAAACACCCCAAGCCACCCACTCCTTCACTCTGTCGTTCGGACTTTAATAAGCCAGTGGAAAGTTACTGTGTTTGGGTCCAGCCCCCACCCATCCCCACCACATCGTGGGCTAAATACCTTCCTACGCCATTGACTTTTCTTTTTTATACTTTTATCTTGTTACATTTTACTTTTGGGATGGCTGTATCTTACTTTGAACGGTGCATCAAGGGTGCGTATTAAATGCAAAGAAATTCCCAACAAAAAAAAACCCCGAAGAAACGCGCTTAGAAAACACAATTACAATACAATTTATGAAATGTTCGTGTTTTAACCCTTTGCGTGTCAGCAGCGGTTTTTGTCGACGATGATTCCTACAGGAATCGTCGCGACAAAACCTGCTACCGACACGCGAAGGATTAAGAAAGATACGTTAAGCATTTCTATGCTTCCGTCACATATTTTTTCAGTACAGTTTTTCAACATTAATTATTTGTTTATTATTCAAGAACTTTCTTTTCTTTTCAGTACAAATGTCCCCTTTGCAAAAAGAATTTGAGTCTGTTGTTTGTGTAGCTTTGTTCTGGTTTGCCTTTTGGTCGAGTGGTTGATGAAATTGTTTATTTTTGGCACAACATATAAATCAACAAATCAGTAAATCACCCCCATAGTGACCGCCAGCTACATCTCCGCCCATCATTGTGTTCCATGACCCAAAGGCGGAAGAAAGTGATTTATAATAATAATAATAATAATAATAATAATAATAATAATAATAATAATAATAATAATAATAATAATAATAAGAAGAAGAAGAAGAAGAAGAATGGAGATTTGTTAATCTCTTATTCTAAAAGTAGCTCTAAGCGCTGATACAAAAAAGAAAACTAACAGCTAGCACACACACACACACACACACACACACACACACACACACACACACACACACACACACACATGTGATAGTGGTGATGAATTGTACACGGCTGGGGAAGTGGACAAGTGAAAGGGAGTGTTGTAGAGGTGGGTTTTGAGACGTGATTAGAAGGACAGGAGCGTTTGACAGTTACGGACAGGGGCCGGGAGGCTGTTTCGAGTAGGCGCGGCCAAGATGGGAGAAGGCACGACTGCCATGTGTTTTACATTTGACATTGGGAAGGCGAAATTTACGTGTGTCAGAGGGAGAGCGGAGGGTGCGAGATGGCGCATACAGATAGAGCAAGACAGAGATAAAGGCAGTAGAAGTTAGGTTGGTAGAGTTAAAGCACACGCAGGACAGTTTGTACAGAATGCGTTCTTGTACGGGCAGCCAGTGGATTTTGTTGTACGAACAGCCAGTGATTCAGTGAAGGGTGATGAGATTTATTGCAATTTACTTGTATTACGACAAAAAAAATCAGCATTTATTACGCACGCACGCTTCTTTTCTGCGGCAAGAACCGGTGCTCTTCTTGCAGTGCTATAGCTCTGTTATTATTGCAGGTTTGTGAATGTGTATGTGTGTGTGAGGGAGGGGGGTGCGTGCGTGCGTGCGCGCGCGCGCTCGCATGCACGCACGCACACATACAGACACACACACACTAACTGCAATAATAACAGAGCTATAACACTGCAAGAAGAGTATCGGTTATTACCGCAGAAAAGAAGCACAGTAAGTTTGCAAGAGTGATACGAGGTATAATCAGAAAGTAGTGATAGTTGTGCCCTAAAATCAGAACCGTTGACCCAGCGCAAGTGATATTTTCACATTTTCTTATAGTACTAGCCTCCACTGTTTCAGCTACTTCAGGCGGGGATTCAAATGCACTGTGGTATTCTGAAGAAGGTCAGGGTCGGATTTGTGAATTTACGGCATTTGCTAGGTTCTGGATGCGGAAAATCTCCGTCCTGCCTGCCTCTTGTTTTGGCGCCTATATCTTTTTATTATTATCGAACGTATAAGCGCCTTAAATATATATATATATATATATATATATATATATATATATATATATATATATATATATATATATATATATATATATATATATATATATATATATATATATATATATATTATATATATATATATATATATATATATATATATATATATATATATATATATTATTATTATTATTATTATTATTATTGTTGTTGTTGTTGCTGTTATTATTATTATTTAGGGAAGAACCAAGGTCGCAGCAAGGACTGTATGATGGTTGATGAAAGAACACGGCGGTGGCTCATGAGGTTCTATGCCTATACCTCTACCTCTTGTCACTGTTTCTACCTCTTATAAGCTCTCTGAGGTATTGGCCAATCCGCGAGGCTTTTTCAATAGGAATTATTTTTACATTAGAATCAGGTCAAAGACAACAGGTAGAGACCCTTGACAGCGAGGGAAGCTCTCAAATAGAAGTGATTTTGTGGGTAATGGTTCATTTCCGTGAAGAAAGGAACACTGTTCCCAGTAGCAAAACGTCTTCGGGGCCTCGACGGCCTGTGCGCGGGCCCACTGCGGTCGTCGTGCCCCCCCCCCCCCCCCTCCCGATAACCTTAGCTTCCCGGGGTGCTACTTTAATAAGAACAGAGCATCAAGAGCCCCAGCGATTGCAGGTGCTAATGAGGTTCTCTGCCTCTTGTAGTCTCCATTGTCTATCCGCGTTCATTAATAGCGTGATGAATTAATTAATGAATTAATGAACTAATGAATTAATGATTTTTTTTAAATAATGCTATAGATTAACTTCATACTGACCGCCAACCACATCTCCGCCCATTCCTCCAGCCTGGCCGCCAACCACATCTCCACCCATTCCTCCAGCCTGGCCGCCAACCATATCTCCGCCCATTCCTCCAGCCTGGCCGCCAACCATATCTCCGCCCATTCCTCCAGCCTGGCCGCCAGCCACATCTCCGCCCATTCCTCCAACCTGCGTATCTCCGCCCATTCCTCCAACCTGGCCGCCAAGCACATCTCCGCCCATTCCTCCAACCTGGTCTCCGCCCATTCCTCCAGCCTGGCCTCCAACCTGGTCTCCGCCCATTCCTCCAGCCTGGCCGCCAAGCATATCTCCGCCCATTCCTCCAATCTGGCCGCCAGACATGTCTCCGCCCATTCCTCCAACCTGGCCGCCAAGACTGTCTCCGCCCATTCCTCCAACCTGGCCGCCAAGACTGTCTCCGCCCGTTCCTCCAACCTGGCCAGCAGGCACATCTCCGCCCATTCCACCAACCTGGCCGACAAGCGTGTCTCCGCCCATTCCTCCAACCTGGCCGCCAAGCATGTCTCCGCCCGTTCCTCCAACCTGGTCGACAAGCGTGTCTCCGCCCATTCCTCCAACCTGTCCGCCAAGCATATCTCCGCCCATTCCTCCAACCTGGCCACCACCCATATCCGTGCCCATTCCTCCAACCAGGACACCAACCACACCTCCGCCCATTTCATCTCCGACCATCATGTTGTCATACGATCCTATGTAGGCAGAGAACGATTCAGTGAAAATTGATGACATTTATTACATTACCATTACAGAATTTTTGTTTAATGAATGAATGAATGAATGAATGAATGAATGAATGAATGAATGAATGAATGAATGAATGAATACAATAATATTAGATACATACATACACACACACACACACACACACACACACATACACACATACATGCATACATACATTTATACATACATACATACAAACATACATACATACATACATACAACAGGCCTTTATTCTTGTAATAGATGCACAAAGATGTGCTACAGAGAATTTCACAATGTAGTCACCAACTTACGCTCACAGAAAATCACCTCCGTCGCTCTAATACAATCACACAAACGATTATCAGTATTGTCGAAGAACTGGTAGCGTTGAGACAGCTATACTAATGAAACACACACACACACACACACACACACACACACACACACACACACACACATACACACACACACACATGCATACATACATACGTTTGCTCGCACGCACGCACGTACGCACGCACGCGCACGCACGCACACACACACAGAGAGAGCAGTAATCCACTCATACATTCATAAACACACGCGCACAAAGACACACGCCACAACAATCAGATTGTGCGCTTTGCGCGCACGCGACAACAGGACATTGCGTGAACAGCCGTGCTACCCTGTCGCATGCACATCACTCACTCTCTTGATGTTAGACTGGTCAGCCTATGGAAATGTCTTTGCATCTCTGTTTCCAGATGATCTTTGATTCGATCATGTCGCTTATGGAACAGTATTTGGCTATGGCTTTAGCTCTACTGACATGAACAGCAGCGATCTTCAGCCCACTGACAAACTTTCTGTGCACACTGCCAAGTGACCCAACAACAAGTACTATGATTGTACACTGATAGCTCATATCGCTGATTTTTTGGCACAGGGGAAAGTGTTTGTCAAATTTATACTGATAACAGTCATTTATGAAAGTGCCATAGGGAACAGCAAGTTCTACCAATAAACAAATCCTCTCTTTATGATCGATAACACACAGTTCAGACCTAGTGTTACAGATGTCAACAAAAGACTGATCGGCACTGTGCTGGTCAAAATGTGTCGGTTTTAATATTCCATCTTTCAGACTGACAGCTTCAGGCTGCGTGTCAGTTACCACATTTGCCACAATGTCGACAAACCGGTCATGTCTTTTCTGAATCGAGTTTTGTTTTTTCTTCATCCATTCAGAATGTGACTTATCGTATCAGAATGGAACCCACATCGTGTGCAAGATTTTGCGTACGCCGCTGGGTAGTAGGTGTGTTAACTGCAACCTGGCTTCGGTTACCGAGGCCAGGTTGCAGTTAGCAGAATGCCATAGTCGGCTACATACATACATACATACATGCATACATGCATACATACATACATACATACATACAATACATTTATTCATTCATTCATTCAATCATTCAGGGGTGACTGCACGTCTGGACCCGCAAAACATCAATAAATATTTTTAAAATGATCTATAAAAATGCGACAGTGGCCTTTAAGTAGGAGCTTCCGTTTGTATTAACCCGATTGTACAGATATAAGCTACTACATGCACAAATGGTTACATTGACGAACAACTCACACACTTCAAAAATAAAACAATTAATGTAACATACATGACATAAAAGAGACATAAATTATTAATTAATTAATTAATTAATTAATTCAATTCAAGCTGAGCGCCAACTACACCTCTGCCCGTCCGAGATGCCCCCCCCCCCTCCCCTCTTCCCTCGGGCTGACGTTGACCGCCGTTGGCCCGCGCACAGCCATGATCCACTGCGCCATGACCAAAATCGGAAAACAATAATTCAGTGAAAATTTGTGTCATTGTTTGCGTTATGATTTATTACCATCGATTTAAAGAAACTTTTTTTTGCAAACACCTGTCGCAGCATGCGTAATGGGGTTACCTTGTTCAAGGTACTTTATCAGCCCTGTGGATCTCGGTAGCGATTTTGGTCGAGGTGACTCCTGCAGGAATCACCTCGACTAAAAATCGCTGCCAACAGGAATCACTTCGACTCAAATCGCTGCCGACAGGAATCACTTCCACCAAAATCGCTGCCGACAGGAATCACCTTGACCAAATTCGCATCACCTCGACAAAAAAAAATGCTACCTAAAGGGATCATCTCGCCCACAATCGCTACCGACACCCAAAGGGTTAATGAACTGACCTGGGAAGGGCTTGACGAAAGCTGCATTGCTGAAACGTCTTCTGAACACCTTTCTCTGATAGCGTTGCACGTTCCTCCTTACAGGAAGGCCTCGGACGAATATACGAGAGTCATCGTCCACTTTCACAAATCGTGGACGGGCGACAAACTTTAGGCCATCATCCGATGGAAAGCCCACTCTCACAAGTCTTGGACGGGCGACAAACTTTCGGTCATCATCCGATGAAAAGCCCACTCCCACAAGTCTTGGACGAGCCACAACCTTTTGGTGAGTTCTGCCACCAAGGACTAACGGATAAAGAAGTAGAATTTATTAGTGTGCATTTGAAATATGTAAGACCTACCCCTATCTCCCTGCCCCCTCCCCCCCCCCCCCCCCGGTACCCCTTTCAGTGACAGTCCTAGCTGTACAAGCATGGGATAACGAATGCACAGATACGATATTGTGTGGTGGTAAGAAAGCAAGACCGGTCCCACCCAGGTATGCATCCTGTCACTCTGGTCCCGACGCCTGTTTATTCTCCGAGTTGTTGGTGGTCGCTGCTGTCGCATGCGTTGTGTTATGTGAAGCACTCGGGAGGCGTTTCGATCGGTATTCGTAGTCTGTGACTACAGGCTCCGATATGCTCGTCAGGGAACCGGCCTATTGTTGTAGAGGGCTGTCGTTTAAGTGGGTGGGTGCGTTGTTGATGTCGTAGAGGGTTGTCGTTTAAGTTGGTGGGTGCGTTGTTAGTGTCGTGATGTTGGAGTTAACCTACGTGTTTCTCCTTATCCGTTCGTGGGATTCCGTCTCTTGAAGTCTGGTGGGGTGTGTAGAAGAGGAATCGCGGATTGGGCAGTGTAGTGGGCTGTGCTTAAGGGTTACGTAGTTTTCCTGGTCCGATGAGTTTAGGGTGACGGGCAGTTGTTGGTTGTGAAATGTGGCCGTTTTTTTCTTTGACGCGGTGGTAGATCCTTGTTAATCCTGCTTGATCGTCCCGTTGGAGTATGGTCGTGGGTTAAACCGCTTTCTTTTCCTCCGTCTCGTTGTCTTTAGGGCTGACGCGGGGAGAGGAGATAAGCTTTATCGTTGCTCCGGGCTGTCTGTGGGGAATTAGGCGTAATGTTGCTTGCTTTCTTCGTGGCAGCGGGTCTGATTCTCGTTGGGTCCATGGGGCAAACTGGATTACGTGGAGTACTGTATGCTTCTTACATCCTTTTCTTACCCTAGTTGGGGTGGGTGGCTGAGAGTCCCCTACGGGGTTTGAGCTTCATGCTGTGTGTGTGGTTGGTTTCCCTGTCGTTGAGCTGAGAGCGAGAGTGTGAAGGGGGATTAAACGTGATGAGCTTTGTCTTTGGATGGTGGATGGGGTGCTCTGTTTCGGGTCGATGGTTTCTAATCCTTGCTTGGAGGGCCGTTGTTGCCGTGGTGGTTAGTTGTAGTTTGCGGCGTCGTCTTCTAGTGTTTTGTTTATGTCCGTGGCTGACACGGCTGTGTCTCTCTTTGTGTTGAGTTTCGCTGATATAATCAAGTCCTTTATATTTTTATGTCGCTTATAGGCGATCAGCGGTGGATTGGGGAAGAGTGTTTTACACTCTGGGTCTCTCGTCATGTGGTGCCAGTGTGTTTGAATTTTCCTTTGTAGGTGCTTGATACTGGGGTAGTATGGGGTGACCATGACCAGAGGTGTTTTTCCTGCTTTCTTCGGTCTTTCCGCTAGGAGTTGTTTTCTGTCTTTCGCGAGTACTGTGTCCGTTTCTTGCGTGAGTTCCGTCTGTTTGTATCCCCGGTCCGTCATTTCGTCGTGGAACAGATGGATCTGTTCGTGTAGGTCTGTTCTGTTGCTGTTAGTCCTCATATATCTTGTTGTTTCCCCCCGAATCAGAGCTTTGAAGACGTGTTGAGGGTGAGCTGAATCCCTTTGTAGGTATTGATAAGTTTCTGTCGGTTTTCTGTATGTTTTGATGTATTCCTTCACGCTCAAAGCGCTCTCCCTTGTAAACTTGAGTGTCCAGGAAGGTAGCTGTATGGTCTTCGATTGTGTATGTGAATTTCAGGAGTGGGTGATAGGAGTTGGCGAGGTTAAAAAACCTGTTGATGGTGTCATTGTCCGCATTCCACATTTGGAAGCCGTCATCTCTGTATCTTCCGTTCCAAATGATTTTCTCTCTCTCCTCAAAAAGGTTGATGATATTGTTCAGTATTATGCCCATATTGATGTCGCAGGCTTCCGGTGAAACTTTAGAGCCCATCGGGGCGCCGATAATTTGTCGGTAGAGCTGTCCATTGAAGGTGAAGACGTTGTTCGTGAGGATAATCTCCAGGAATCTGAGGAGGTGGTGTTTTTCAATCGGTGGCATAGGTGGTGTTTCAACTATGTCCGGGACTGTTTGGTTCACTGCCTCCAGCAATTCGTGGAATTCCATGTTACTGTACATCGATGTGACGTCATAGCATACTAGCTTAGTTTCTCGGGGGATCCTTGTTTGTTCAATTTTATTAATGAACGCCGGTGTGTCTTTGATGTATGTAGGTTGTTTTTGTACGAACGGTAGTAGGTGGAGATCCACAAATTTCGCTATAGCTATAGTCGGGCTTGCTGACTGTGCCACGATTGGGCGACCCGCTATAATTCTCCCTTGCATTCCATTTTTCTCCATGTCATCCAACACCTCTGTTGGGTGTTTGTGGATTTTGGGAAGTAGGTAGAAGGAGGCTGTGTTTTTGTAGGTTTCCGTATGTCGTAGGAACTTGTAGGTTTGTTTGTCTATCTTCTTAGTTCTGTATAGTGTCTCAGATGTGTTGAGGATTTCGGCTATGATGGCCTCTGTGTTTGCCGCATCTGTTTTCTCGTAGTGTATTCCGTCCTCCAGTTGTCTCAAACCCTCCCTGATGTAATCGTCTCTGTTGAGGAGTACGATTGTGCTGTTTTTGTCGGCTTTTTTTAAAACGATGTCCGTATTATTTTTGAGTGCCTTGAGTGCTTCACGTTCCTCTCTCGTGAAATTGCTTCGTGTGCTTGACATGCTGACGTGCGTTAATTCTTCCTTTGTGTTGCTGATGTATTGTTCAATTGGACCGTTTGCCCTTTGTGGGGTGTACCCTGAGCTAAACTGTAGTGGGTGTGGAATCCGCTCAGATTTGTCCTGATTCTGAAAATGGTATTTGCAGCGTATTTTACGGGTGAGTTCGTCAAATGCTGATATGATTTCGTTCTTGGCTCGTTTGTTGTTTGGGACTGGAATAAATTTCAGTCCTTTTCCCAGCGCTCGAATTTCCGGGTCCGTGAGTTTGTGTTTGGAGAAGTTCCGAATAAATTTTCTTGCTTCCTTTGTCTTCTCCTTGAGAGTTGCTGTGTTGGTGTGACCACCGTTTTGTCTGTATTTGTGTCGTTGCGCCTTCGCTTTCTTGTGCCTCCTGTTAAAATGCCTCGCCATGAGTGCTCAATCCAATGGTCCTTAGCCGGGTAGTGAAAGTTGGTTAGCTTTTAAACCCTTTACTCGCCCAAGCTGAAAAATGTGTTTGGGGACAAGTTTCTCAATTCGGTGTGGTGAGAGATGGGGGTTCCGACTGCCCTTAAATGCGTGTGGGGAGTGGGTCTCAACCACCCTATTATAGGTGTGGGAGTCGGTCTCAACCACCCTATTATAGGTGTGGGAGTGGGTCTCAACCACCCTATTATAGGTGTGGGAGGGCGGGTCTCAACCACCCTATTATAGGTGTGGGAGAATAGTCGAAGAGTTCCTTCTTGCTTGTGGTTTTCCTGTTGATTTGGAGTCTTGGGCCTTGCTTGCTTGGTTGTTTCTTGTTTCATCCACCCTTTATCAGGTGTGGGTCTCAACCACCCTATTATAGGTGTGGGAGGGTGAGTCTCAACCACCCTATTATAGGTGTGGGAGAAAAGTCGACGAGTTCCTTCTTGTTTGTGGTCTTCCGTTGATTTGAAGTCCTGGGCTTCGGTTGCTCGGTTGTTTCTTGTCGAGTGGGGCTGGCAGCTGTAGTCGTGCAAACGAACATTTTTAAGGCTACTGGAAAAAAGGAATATTGTTTTCAAAGTTAACGAATAAAAAAGCTTCAAAATATTTTCCACTGACGAATATAATGAAGCAAACCTGTCAAATGCAGGAAATAGTTTTCAGTGTCTTTTAAGAAAGCTGAGTGAGAAATTTTTTTTACGGCTAACACACTAGAAACATTCTGATAACACGCGAATACCTAATTCTTTCAGATCAAGTAAATGACGATAAGAATGAGATGTTTTAATGTGACAATATAAGTTATTTTAGCAGCGCTTTACTACACAGACCTTTGTAGGCCTGAGGGAGGTCAAAGGAACAATTCTACTCCGAAGGCCGACGGCCTGAGAGGTACAGTGGTTCCTTTGACCTCCCGAAGGCCTACAAGGGTCCGTACAGCAAACCCCTGCTACCAATAATGTATTTGTTTTCATTCCTCCACTATTTTTGTAAAAGAAATCAAGAAGAAATCTTCCGACCTGGATCACGCCAGACATAAATGACGTCAAAGGCATGTACAGGTATACATAACAGACTTATGAAGTAATTTAAATTTGTCGAACAACACTATTAGTCGCGACAGGGTTTTTGTAGCAAGGTCACACGGTACGGTTTGCACTAAAGAGATTGATCGTGCGACTTAGGAATGAAAACATTAGACGTTGTTCGGTAATCTGAAGTAGGTAAAAACTGGACGAGTTTCGACGAAAACAGTGGATTAAAAGCCAGGACAAACGATATCGCATGTTTATCCTGGCTTTTAATCCACTGTTTTCGTCGAAACTCGAGCAGTTTACCTAATTCTGAAATCGTCTATTGCCACATAGCTCGTTTTAAGGGATACACAAACTAAAGTCATTCCATTCCATTCCATTTATAAAGCGCAGCATCATCCGTAGATACTATGCTCGTGGCGCTTTTAAAAGCAGAGTTTAAAAGAAAGGAGAGATACGTCAAAGCAAAAGAAAGCTAATGAAAGCCAAAAAATGTTATATGAGAAAACTGCAGCTTGAGAATCGTTTAATGTGGAATGAAACAGATCATACTGTCTAACGACAAGGGGGCAAATACTGAAAAATATAAACGTTTAAAATGACAATAGGAAATACATAATTAGTTAGCAATGTCGGTATTAAGACACCCCCAAGACGAAGATCAATATTGTTCGTTTCTCTTTGTGTCTATCTACACAAATATACAAACAATACAGAATAAAGAAATGAAGAAGTTATTAACAAATAAAAACAAACAAATCAACAACAAAAAAACGAACGAACGAACGCAAAAATATAAGTGAATAAAACGTACCGATGATACGATCATCAGCTGCAACCACAGCGACCAACAAACCGAGGCAGACAAACAGCAATGTACCTGCCATTTTGTTTTCTATTTGAATAAAAATGAAGTTTCGTTAACAAGTAACACATACATGTCGCAGATGTGCATGATTATAGCCTGTGACTTTGGACCTTTTGGCCTATCATAGTGAGGTCCAAAATCAAAGACGAGCACACGAATGCTTTTTCATATTTGCCGTACGCCAGACAAATGTTCATGCATAATGACGTAATATGTCAATACATGACGCCACGGTGTCAGTTGCGACACACCCTGTAGTGAAAATGAACAATAAGATATTTGTGAGTGTGATACGCCTGAACAAGTTAGAAAACGTATGAACATACTAAATGTAATTCGCCTGACAAGTACATAACACACTTTACTCTTAATGACGTCGTGTATATTATGTCCGTAATGACCCCAATTTGTAGGATTTACGTCACGTGTTAATGTTGCTGAAGGAGTCATCTTCGCTACAGTTTTAACTCTTTCAGTGCCGGAGAAAATATGAACACCACACAGCTGCAAGAGGTATTGATCCTTATGAGCCCCCTCAGTTTTGGGGGCTCATGAGGATCTATGCCTCTTGCTGACATGACTTTGAATCCATGTTCCTGGGACGTCTACAGTTTTTGCCCTTGAGTTAACGAAGATTCAGTACAGAAGCACGACCTGCGTCAGATGGCAGTGAACGGGTTAATCCACCTGGCGGAAATCTACCCAGCGAGAATCCACTGTCCCATGCGTGACTCAGCCCAGTGCAAATCTGCGATGCTGCGATTCCACTCATATTCAGACATACACCTTCTCGGTGTGCATCACTACAGCATAACTTTAATAATAATAATAATAATAATAATAATAATAATAATAATAATAATAATAATATAATAATAATAATAATAATAATAATAATATACTGAAGAGCAAAAGAAAAGCGACATTTCTGGAATCATCGGAAACACCAAAAATGTAGCATTTCTTTTGCTCGTCAGTATACATAGTTCTTATAAAGCGCTGTTCTGGACAATGCGCGAAAACTGAAGCATGCGCAGTGCACAAGAGCTCACTCATACACACAAGCATACGCTACTTTCAAACACCCCCACTCCTTCCCAACACTTTGCACACTATCATCTGTTGTTTTTTTTTTTTAACAGAATCTTAATAATAATAATAATAATAATAATAATAATAATAATAATAATAATAATAATAATAATAATAATAATACATTTATTTAAAAAAACACTTCCACCAAGCACAAATGCCACGCGGGCTTGAATCAATCTGGGTGGAACTATCTCGGCACAAATCTACACCGGACAGATTCACGCTTGAGTGGATTCAAGCTAGGTAGATGTTAGCCAGGTAGATTCACGTTAGATATAATTATGCGTAACCCGTTCAGTGCCGAGAACATTCCCAACTGCAAGAGGTATAGATCCTCATGAGTCCCCGCAGTTGCGGGGGCTCATGAGGATCTATGCCTCTTGCTGACATCCATTGTTCCTAGGACAGCTAGGGCGTGTTAATGTTGAACTGACGAAATCTGCAGAAACACAGCTTCCGTCATCGGGCACTGAGCGTGTTAAATGTATTTAACACATTCAGCGTTAGGGTTACTGTCAGCAATATTGTCCCTTCTTATCAAATTCATAATATTTTCCGCGGAAATATGAAAGGGTCGTGTAATAAATAGCTCAGCTGAAATTATATTGTTAATCGACAGAAAATAAAATTTTGCGGCAAAAATTAAATCCACTCGTTTGACTGTCTGTAAAAAAAAACAAAAACAACGTGATCATATCTATTAGCTCTAAAACGATCGATTCAAAACTGAGATGCACTAAGCTGCATGCTGAAAGCTGAAATGCTGAAAACTGCATGCTGACTGGCAAGCCTGATATTTTTTTGTCTGTGGTTCATTAACTTACCTCCAGGCGTCTTTTCTGCTTGGTGTCCGTGAGGTCGGCAGATGAAGATGGACGGCGTAAAAGGCGAGATGGCTTTATATACAGCTAGCTGTTTCCTGGCACGTGTGTTTTTTTTCCATAAACTGTATGCTTAACGCATGCAGTAAATAATATTGTCTGTCTGTCAATGGTTCGTACACAGTTCAACGTTCTTCAGCTTCAACAGGCTTAGACATTCATGAGCCGCAACTTGTTTAGCGGGGGTGCATAGAGATCTGGATCTGGACGCCTCTTATTCTGACTCACAAAGACCTCTATACTAGCACACATGATTGTCAGTCTTCGTAGTCCAACGGCATTCACGTCCAAGAGGCATTTATCTACATGAGCCCCCCGCAAGCTATAGGGGCTAATGAAGATCTGACTATGGCTGTGGGGCTAATGAGGATCTTTACCTTTTGCTGCCTTGGTTACGCCATACACCTCCACACGGACATAACCCCTTTCCTGCTGCTGAACGCAGACTGTATTTCTAAAGGTATATTGTATGCCAATGAACCCAATCCGTTCAAGAATCTTGGATACAAAGAGGCGTAGATCCTCATGAGCCCACGTACATGCGGGGGCTCATTAGTATCTATGTCTCTTGCAGTTGGTAGGTTTCACCTTTTCTGCGCAGTGAAGTCGTTAACCCCTTCCCTGACACCGTGTGTACACTTTACGTTCATTTTCGTTCCTGAAACCGGGGTTCATTCAACGACCAAAAGCCAACACCGTCCAAGAAAACATGGATATTGGTCTTAGCAAGAGGCATAGATCCTCATGGGCCCCCGCAGACGATGTCGCTAAAATCATCGCGACATCCCAGTGCGCAAAAAGCCGTCGGGCCGACGATTGTGCGCGGGCCAACGAATGCCGACGTCGGCCCAATGGCCTTTTGCGCACTGGGATGACTGCTGATAACTGCTGATAATCCTGTCTTCCTGAGGCACGCGGTGGTTCATGAGGATCTATTCCTCTTGCATTGGGTGTTGATGTTTCGGTCAGTGTTGCTGCGCTCGATGTCTCGAAAGGGTCAACTAAGTTATAGCCGTCCGTCATTGGCTGTGACAGGTGTCGCATAAAGTATTTCATTTCCGCTATAATTAACTAACATATCTGCTCCTGAACAGACCTTGCCAATCCGCAAAAGGCCATCGGGCCGCCGTTGGCCCGCGCGGCACGGCCATGCGCGGGCCAACGGCGACCGACGTCGGCCCGATGGCCTTTGCGCACTGGGTTGCCATCAGCAGGCATTCATCAAAGGATGCAACTCTCCCATTGAGTTGTCTATCCAAGTCCATCGCTGTGCTGGCAGCCAGCAAAATATATCACACGGCGTTCGTGCTTTGTGACGGCAGGCGTGACTAGTCCCGCACTGACCTGAGCTTGACGTGGTCGACTGGAGGTTAAACAGTTATGCAAGATTCACGGACATAACTACGTCCCCCAGTCTGCATTTAGCTCCCCTTTCATTTCAGAGTATGTAACAGGCTGTCTTCAGTTCTTCGTATAACTCAGGACTGACCGCAATGGCGTCCTTCTTCTTGGTGTAATGGAATACTAGGGTTTCTTCATTACAGTAATATCAGCAGTGCATCACATCAACGTGGCGGGCGCCTTTGAGATGACCATGCAACCGATGACCGATTGACTGCACTCCTATGTTTTGGCATTCATTACCGTGATCTCAGTATGTCAGAGCTCTTTCCTGGCACTGCCACTCGTGAAGATAGACAATGAAATGAATAGTTCAATAGTAGCGCCGGAAGCTAAGCTTGGCGCAAGTGTGTGCATACACACGCATAAACTCTATAACATACACAATGCTCTTGAAATTATACAAAATGCTCTTGAAATTTGGTTACGTATTTTTCTTTTTAGTTTTCTGTTTAATACTACTGACCAGCATACAATAATTTTCCTATTTTTAATCGCCGTCTTGCACAGTAGGCGATTTCCGAAAATCAGAAGAAGGTCAAAAGTCCACGTGTTTCGACGAAAACGGTGGATTAAAAGCCCGGACAAACACGCGTTATTACGCGTGTTTGTCCGCGCTTTTAATCCACCGTTTTTGTTGAAACACGTGCAATTTTGACCTACTTCTGATTTCCGAACAACGTCTATTACCCGGGTGTAATTTGACTTGAACCATAGTTGGTCTGTTTACTCACTCCCCCCCCCCTACCGCCCCCTCCCCCCCCCCCCACCCGGGTCTGCCCTGGGGGACTTGGGTGCGGTTAACTACTTTTTAGTTCCCAGGGTCACCCTGGTCAGCCCCACAGGGTGGGTTTTCCCCTCTATTCTGGGGCATGTGTTTCTAACTAGCCTTGGTCCATTCACCTGTATTCTCCTTTTTTAAACTCTCCCTACTGTCTGCGCTTTCTGTAGCTCTTGATATTGGATGTGTGTTGCTAAATGGTCTTAGGTTTATTTAGCGTATTAGACTAGCTGGCGACATGCATTCAACATGCTGTATAGCTATTTTTCTTACAAGCAGTGCAACCACGTCCTGCGAAAGTCTTGTTGCTGTCGGGACGTTAAGCAACGTACAACCAAACAACCAACCTCACTCACCATGTATGAGCCCTCCAGAACCCTCAGGTCCAATTCCAAAAAGCTGCTGTCTGTCTCCCGTATGAAAATTTCTTTTGGGTAAAAGGGCCTTTATATATCAGATACCCCATGTCTAGAATGCTCTTCCTTCCCATAGAGGTCGGGCTCCATCTCTGTCAGCCTTTGAAGAGCAGCTTAAAGCGATTCTCCCCAGGTTTAATCATCTCAACACAGTCGGAAAACTGTCTGCAACAGATACTGCTGACAGTATTATGTATGGGTCCTTTGTGTACTAACTTAGAGCTTTATGATGTAAATACAATGCCAAATGTCGAAATTCATCGTTTGATGGGTGTGTTGTTTTTGTAGCCGAGAGTGCAAATTATCGTCTGCATCGGCCTCGTTTTGAATTTGTGCATATTAACTAGCCTACGTCACAAAGCAGAACCCGATCAATCGATACTGCAGACGACGGAGGCGGTCATCGTTGTCGAGTGGGTACACACGCGTCAGTGTAGACATGTACTGATGTTCTCCGGCATCCCTTTGACATAATTTTCCACGAGAATGTAAAATAAATTTTCCACTTATTCGCTATGCTGTCAAAATCAATGCGGGTTCCGCTTGTCCTGCTACCCTGAGTAACGGGCAATCGTGCTGTGGGCGTGGCTTCAAGTTCTTCGACTCGGGTCTCCGCGCCAAGCCGGCGACTGAGCCAGCATCACGAAACAGAACAGTGGTATTTCACCCACTTATACCAATTTCTGCATTGCAGTTTCACATCACACACATCGAAGTCTACGTAACTGAAAGCATCTCTGGAAACTACAAATGCACCATCGCAGCAGAAACACTACCTCTGTGAATCGAGTGAATGAGAGCCCGCACAGACAAAAACGTGTCACGACCATCGATGTCGGCAGCCGGTGCCGCAATTTTGACACACAGGCCGTAGTTGTCTGATCCTTGCAGCATAAAATCTGATGAACTAGCTCGTAACTTCATGATAAAACAGGTTTAAAATCTTGCAAAATAAGTAAGAGATAAATTCTACTGAAGATCATGAATTCTCAGTCTCTAGCGCTCGTGAAACTATAGGAAGATCGACAAAGATCGTAACCGGATTATTTACTGTTTCACATAGCAAGAAAGCGACAACTTCCGGATGGGCGGTCAAGCCAAGCTCTATATTCTCTTGTCCGATGTCAATTCTACTTAGGGGTATCTTGTCTCTCTTTCTCTTTCTTCTCTTCAATTACGAGTCTGTCATTGTCGCCGGCCGGCGCGAGTCGACTGATACTTTCTTCTTTTCTTCGCTGGTTCATCCGACATCTTGTCTCTGATTGGTTATAATTATGCAGATGACCTAAGGTCGTATAGAATAGTTATGACGTCAGCTACCTGATCGTCTATCGGAAGAAATCTTTTCACCGGCTCCAGCCGCACGATTCCGGTGGCCTCTTTCGCTTTGAACGGACAAAAGAAAGCATTTGGTGGGACAATAGACTCACTGTCTAAGTGGGTATGTATACTGAAGCCCAGTAAAAGCTTTTTGCGAACTGAAGCATTAAAAAAAGGTCGGTCGTGCCCCTTTAAGACATATTTTCTCTGGAACTTTCTTTTAAATCCAGAGCAGTTCAGAATGTGTGTGTGTGTGTGTGTGTGTGTGTGTATGTGTGTATGTGTGTGTGTGTGTGTGTGTGTGTGCGTGCGTGCGTGCGTGCGTGCGTGCGTGTGTGTGTGTGTGTGTGTGTGTGTGTGTGTGTGTGTGTGTGTGTGTGTGTGTGTGTGTGTGTGTGTTCTTAGAAAGGGGAGCTGGGTGGCTCGGTGGTAGAGTGTTTGACTCTCGTCCGAAAGGTCCCGGTGTTAGAATCCAACTAGGGAAAAAAAATTGTTCAAACCCTATTTCGGTGCCCCGTCTTTGAAATCGCTTTCGTGGTGGACAAAAGACGTTAAGCCTCTAAACGTTTAACGTGTTTTGTTTTTAGAAATTTCATGGTGTGTATGTAACAGCGCTTTGAGTCTGACTGTAGGGATAATGCGCTTTACAAGTATGATCTATTATTATTATTATGCTGTTTGTCTGTTTTCCAACCCACCGGCCCTAATTGGTGTTATCTTTTCGAACAATAGAGAAGGGGATTTTGCGCCTGCGAACTTGATGATTAACTCATTCGCGGCCAGCCGCATCCGGATGCGCGGCTTATGCCGCACATCCGGATGCGGCTTGTCGCGAATGAGTTAAATGCGTGCTGTGGACACGAAAGGATTCAAGTTCAAATTTCCTCTGTTTTAAGGTTGAACCGGGTGTGAGCCAATCCGCATTCCCAGTTTGTGTTTGCCCTAAAGGGATGGAGGGGGGGGGGGAGGTGCAGAAAATGGCGCGACATCGCCACGAAGGTCCGCCCCCGTAGGTGTAAACGCAACAACCCCAGTATAACACGGTTGAGCTTAACTCGCGTTCAGCTCATGTTGCAGAGTGTCAACGGCCTACCATACTATTTTTATTTTAGAAAAAAATGGACACCACATTACTGCAAGAGGTATAGATCCTCATGAGCCCCCTCAATTGCGGGGGCTCATGAGGATATATGCCTCTTGCTGAAACCACTTTGTAACCGTTATTCATGTGACGGCTAGAGCTCTTTCGCGTTGAATTTACAGAGATTTCAGACGCGCAATGTACGTACAGTGGCTGTGAAGCGATTAATCTGATCAGAGGCCGTTTTCATCTGCAAAGTTGAACCCGACTTCAATCCGGGTTTGGCGGTTTGATAATGTGATAACATTTGTTCCAATCCGGGTTGGAACCGAGTCCAGTTCAGCTCTCCTCAGAACTGAGCCATATGGGCTGGGTTTCTTCTTAAGCGTTTTCGTAAGGGTATCAGCTCCAGATCTGGCTATTGAGTGGTTGGATCCGGTTGGCTCCAAGTGCGCGCACTGACTGACTATCCCCCTACAACAGAGAAATATAGAAAGCGCGTTTTCGACTGCCCGCTTAGTTGTACAGCCCTTGTACAAGTTGTGCCGGGTTGAACCCGGGTTGGAGCCAACACGCTTTCCATTCCGCATCACCATTGTGTGCTATTTCGAAGAAATAGATGTGACGTCATCAGGTAGAAATTTCAGAACGCATCAGAGTTTACTATAGCCCTGCAGTCATACGTCATAAGTATATTACTATACTTATAAGTTACAGTCATAAGTTTACTACTATACGCCTCTCGAAAAAGTCGACGCCTAGTGTCGTGGGTGACACTCGTTTGAACAGGTATTTTCCAAGCGCCTATTTTAAGACAGGGTGTTGAGAGCACACAGATAGACCTATTGTCAATTTAACTTACGAGCCAGACACACAGGAATCTTTAACGTAATAAAATGTTAGTCATATGACGTGTTAGCATTTAGACGTCATGTAATGTTCTAGTCGTGCAATTTTTTAAAAAAAGAAAACCTTTGTTGTACAATGCAAGATTTTGTGTGGTGTATGTGTGTGTGTGTGTGTGTGTGTGTGTGTGTGTGTGTGTGTGTGTGTGTGTGTGTGTGTGTGTGTGTGTGTGTGTAAGGGGGAGGGCGGGGCTGTGGGGGGGGGGACAAATGGCTGCATGAAATGACAAAAGGAAAGGTACAATTTTCTCCTTTTTTGTGCTCTTGCACAGACGTAACAAAGCAAACAAAAAGCTGGCTCAAGGCCGGTATCATGGTTATCAGACAGAAGAATCGTTACCGTCTAGGTAGATCTGACACGTCGTTTCCCTGCGTCTTCGATCTTTTTCAGAAAAAAATCAATAGCATTGAATAACCATGCTGGTCGCAATATTGCATACTATCTGATTACATCATCTTGCGTAAGACAATGATGTAGTGTCGGGGATTTCTACGCAACCTTCCCTTGATGCCGGCCTGATTTGTGTTGTTTGAAGTCTGTGTATTTGTTTATTACGTCATTGCGGAACCATCAAGCTAGGGTGATCGAACATTACTCATCAATGAAAGTTACAACATGCTACTACACGCGTTGCACTTCTGTTGCATACTTAATTCATTCGCGGCCAGCCGCATCCGGATGCGGCTGGCCGCGAATGAGTTAAAATAATAGACTTATGCCTGCAGTCCATTGCAACGACAGCATAAGTCTATATATAGTGTAGATAAAAGCGCCATGAAAAGTGCATTAGTCTGCATATTCAACTTACAAACACCACATGTTGGGCATAGGCAGCCGGCAATACCCTAATGATAAACGATTAGGACACCATCGAGATTCTGGGACGGTTAAAAATATTCGTTTGTGACGTCACCTTTGAAATGGACATTTTACCCACATTACTTTTTAACCTAATCTTATCTTATGAAGTAAGAAACATTTGGCTTTCGCATTTAATTAGTTGAATTACAGTAGACTACGAATATGCTAGCTTTCACAAATATAAGTGACACACGACCGTCAATTTAAAGATGGGGACAACAAACCCTATTTTTTCTTGAGGTTGGGGTGCTGAACATTATAGGACACCAGGCTGCTGAAAGCATCATCAGTGATAAAATAAACACATATTTGGATAGCCAGGACGTTAATATTTTCAAAATGATTAGGATATCATTCTAAAACTGTCCACGTGTTTCGTGAAAATTAATTACTTCTTGCCAACGTTTTCATGAGTCTTTTATTTGAATTCTTTAATATTCTATAGTTGAGCACGCAGTTAAGGATACTATTTTCGTTATAAGAGACTACATTGTTTTAAAGGAATAAAGCATGATCTTAATCTTGATTTGATGACATACATTTCATTAAGTTTAAGTCAAACATAGCCGCCATATCCAAGATGGCCGCTTATCACACAACCCTATCGTTTAGGAAATAGATTGCTGTGTACAGTGTTTAACTGCATGGCTAGGATTAGGTAAATATAACTCATTCAGCCCGACGCACGTATTTCCCAAATCATTTTGAAGGCGTCATTTAACGACTACGCACCTGTTGCAGGAGATGGATCGACCATGATAATTCAAGGATAGTGTCAGATTAGCTTGGCGCCGAGAGGCGCCAAGCTAATCTGGCACTACCCTTAAATTATCATAGTCAATCCATCTCCTACAGTAGTGCGTCAGGGATGAATGGGTTAAAGGAAAACAACGTTAATATAAAGTAGGTGATCGGTTTCGTCTTCTGCGAATGCCAGTGAGGCGTAAGGAGGTGTTAATGTCAAGCTAGAATCATCAAGGTACCAACGTGACAGTTCTAAAGATATTCGAAGATACATGTCTTACAACACAATGCTTAAAAGACAAGTTTCCTTGTCAACATCTATTACTTTTTACTGTACTATCCTGTCAGTACCTGCCTCATAAATATAAGATCAAAGATATTTCCTGTGCCCATACCGTTACGTCTTATTTTACGAGTAGTCTGTGTTCAGTCGGCACATTTGACACGTAACATTCATGTTTTGACACGACATGATTGACAAGTTCTCGTTACGTGTGTCAGCCACAAATATACATTTTTTGCATAATAGTTGTTTGTCTTATCACCAAACTAGCAGCAATCATACTAGCACCCACTATTCAAGGTCAAGGTCGTGGGTGCCCCCTAGTAGTCTTTAAACTTATTTTGCAATCCTGCATCGTAAAAAGC
Organism: Semisulcospira habei; assembly: GCA_036245525.1. Lineage (NCBI taxonomy): Eukaryota > Metazoa > Mollusca > Gastropoda > Semisulcospiridae > Semisulcospira > Semisulcospira habei. Next base: position 107,020,747 of record BTPG01000007.1, on the reverse strand, counting down.
GATAGTACACACAGACTGCTTTAAAAGATTATCGTCACATGACACAGTGCATCAGTGCACTCTACTTAAAGATGGAATATTATCAACTAGAGTTGTGTTGTATGCTTCGATCCAGAAAGTTGATGACGCCATTTTGTATTGTAAAATAAATACCAGAAACCAAAACCTCGTTGCTGCTGTAAAGGTGAAGGCCACGGCAGCTATTGTATTGGAATCATAGTGCAGGCGAAAATTCGGAAGGCACTGAACCAATTAAAACTAAATTTAGGATGATGACACCACAACTCATAACAGAATGTTTGATGAGAGAATCAAGCTGTCATCCTCAAGGACAAGGTCATGGATACGATATTCGTTTGATGCATTTTGCAGACTTTTTCTCTTAAAAGACTTGACTGATTGGATCCCAATTTAACGCTATGATACTCGAAATAAAAGTTAAGTAACATGAACCAAAATTATGTCCTTAGCCCCAAGGTCAAGGTCACGATTACATACCATATTTGTCAGAACTTTGTGTGGTCAAAATGTCTCGAAACATTATGTCAATATGTCAGATTTTATCAAAAATTAAGGTAATGACAAAGTGTCTTACACAAAACGAACATCGATACTTAGCTTACATTGTTCATATGACATTTGTGTAATAACTATAAGGCAAAACTGTGGAAGCAATCAGCATTCTTTGAGTTATCCACCTGTGTCCTCTACTTCTTTTAGTGTGTCTGTCTCATTTTTACATTATTGGTCCTGGGTTTTCTTTAGACCTCTGAAACGTCATTTTAAAATGCATAAAATGTCTTGGTGTATTTACACTTCTGAGTAAGTAAAGACTACAGCCCAACAACAAAAACAAAAACTGTCAAAAACAGCCACAATTGTGTCAAGGTGCGCAGATTTCATAACATAGACATTACTTGGAAGAATACATAATTTGAAACAGACATCGCTGCTAGGTCCTTGACCTTTAAGATTTAATTCATTAAGGATACGTCTTTTTTATAAATACCTCAATATATACCAAATTCGAAGCAAATGTATGTACTGCTTTTGGAGATATCTCTTAAAGAATTAAAAGAAATATATGGCCGCTTTGACCCTGACCTTAAAGGTAGAACCCTAAATTTGTTTATGACACTTTCCTACCTGAAGGACTGTCATCATTTTATGTTTGTTCCGTCTGGAACCATCTAATTTAGGATAGATTGCACGAACAAGAATGCAGGACTACCCTTTTTTATGTCCATCATGGCCTTGACCTTCAAATTAGTCACATTATTCAAGCATAAAACACATTTTGTTAACATTCCTATTAATATATAACATTTGAAGTAAACAGTTTGGTCGTTTCATAGATGTCAAATACAAAGACCAAGAGCAAAAATTGTTACTATGACCTTGACCTCAGGAATAGCAACTTGATTCTTGTCTGTCACAATTCCTTAACTGTACTTACTCTTTTCCGCTAAAATCCGTCCGACAGTTTAAGAGAAGCACATACATATCATGTGAAAGTAAACATACTTACATGAAGGAGAAAAAAGCAAATCTGGCCGCTGTGACCTTTACCTTAGTTGTAGCGACTTTATCTGTTCAACTGACACACTAGTTGACCAAAGACTATCATCAGTTAATCTGAATCTGAATCAATCTCATGGTTTTAGAAAAGATTGCCTTGACAAGAAAAGAAAAGGAAGAATATGTACTCCCGAACATTCAGATATTAAATCCAATATACCCCCTTCAACCTCTATGTGATAAGAGAGGGTAACAAGGGTCATCCATAAGCTGATTCATGTAACAGTATTGTCAGTTAATGTAAATACGTAACCTTTGTCTGTAGAGTGCCGAAAAGTAGGTCAGTGAATGTTGTGTTTTGTCAAAATGCCCTTTACCACATTTGCTGACCTTTTGTGACATTAAACCTTTGGCTAAGGTCAATTAAAGATGTACACAGAGAAAGGTAATGTATGCAACTTACGATATGCTTAGTTATACCTAACCATTTGCCATAATAATCAAAATTTTAGCACGTTTGTGTAAAGTATGACCTTAATAACTGCCGTTAACGGACAGACCGCTGTTCAAACGGACAAAACGCGTGTATAATTTACACACACTCACCTTGTCGTCCAATTCTAGCAAAACACAATTTTATTCAATAAAATATGGCCTGGCTCCAATCCTTATAAATAAGAGTTATCTCCCCTTTATAAAGGTGACACAAAATTAAATGGTGCCAATCGAAACTGCCTTACAAACTGTACTTTTTACCTGCCAAATTTCAGAAGTCTGGGACAAATTTGCAGTGTAGTTGGCGGTTTGCCTAGACTAAAAAGTATGCAGGCTTTATCACAACAAAGAAGTATTCAACGGAGAAAGAAACACGCTTAGAAAAGACAGTTACAGCATAATTTATTAATATTTTGTCTTTTTAAAATAGACAAACAAACAAATATAGAGATCAGTCGCTACTTAATTCATTTATCGCAGAAGGAATGTGGCAACTGCAGGATGTCACGTAAAATAAAATAGAAAAACAAAAGTGCGTAAAAAAGAGAAGAAGTAAAATAAAATAACGTTAACAAAAAACTCATAAGAGAGAGACTGAGAGAAAGTGATCACGAGCTACAAGAGTGTTGCAAGCGCGCGCGCGCGCGTGCGCGTGCGCGAGCAAACGTGAATGCGTGTGCGTGAGACCAGGGGCCGGATGCACAACAGCCTTCTAACTCCTAAAACAGTGTTAAAAGTGAAAATGTACAAACGTTTTGTAAAAATCGTGTTTAAAGCACTTAGATGCGATGCACGACAGACTTCTAAATTGTAAAACAGTTTTAAAAGTGAAAATTAAAAATCGTTTTTAAAAATCGTGCTTAGCGCACTTAGATGCGATGCACGGCAGTTTTAACACTGTTTTAGCGACGATTTTCTCTTGTAACTTTAGAAGTGCTCGGGCCTATTCTAAACGCGCTAAAACGCTTTTAAAACTGAATGGACGCTGAATGTGCGCCATTTTTAATCAGCCGTTCAAATTCAATTCGACAACATTAGCGAAGAAAAGAGAGATCGCTGCATCCTATCGGACGGAATATAACGACGAACAACATCGGTTTCAGCGTTTGAGATTTACTGAGAAGGGCTGAAAAGCATTGGGAAGTGAAATATTGTCGGAGAGATCGGCGGAGGTCAGCCGGCGTAACACAATCTGACTTTGTATATAATTATAATAAGCTCGATTACCATCAAACATCATCCTCCAACATCGCACAGCAAGCTCAGCGAACGGTCATCCGCGCTGCGCTCTCCCAAGCCACAGAGAACAAATACAGAACACAGTCTACAGTGTAAACAGCCAAACGCCAAGACCATGGCTTCACGGAAGACTAATCCCGCCCTTCTAAGGGCGAATCGACGGAAGTCAAACCTGCAACAGGCAGAAGAATACTCCGACAGCCACCCGCAACAGCCCGCAAGTCGAAGAGGAAACGTGACAAAGCAGCCCCGGCCGCCCATGTCACAGCCAATCCAACAAACTAGCACACAGCTGGGGTACTTGTCCCCTGCACAGCAGCGACCAGCACCACCACAGCAGTGGTCACTGTCGACACAGTCGCCACCACCGCTCCGCCTGCCAACGTCAATGGAAGAACTTTTTGAAAGGTTTCCGCCACCGCCGGAGATCACACACCTACTAACGGGAGCTGGGAAAAGCCCCAGCCCCCAAGAAGACTACAGTGAGTTCACCAACAGAAGCTCAACCCCCATCATCTCCACTGATAGAAACGGAGCTCGAAGACTCGTCGGATCCACCATCGGAAACAGACTTCTCATCCTCCCCACCACCAGTCATCACCCCAGACCACATCACAAGGGAGAGGGAATGGACAGAAGAGGAGAGAGAGATAGGGTTCCGAGGGATGGACCTGAACGACTTCGTCCTTCTGCTAGAAACCGCCGTGCCGGCGATATTGTCGGTGTACGGCGACAACTATCACCGAGCCCTCGCCACCACCCGGTGGCTCCTAGAGACAGACGCTTTTGCTGACCTCTACGCTCCAGAAACGGCTAGCATCGGTTGCCAAACAACCAAAGAGACAACCAGCAAAGGGTCATCAGCCGCCCCGCATACGAAAACCAAGAAGACGGGCACCCCCTCCCAGTCGAACGGAAAGAAGCGGAAAGCGCCACCACCACCCCAGCCACTCAAGACGCCAGCACCGGTACCCCCCAAGTCTCCACCACAGACAAAGAGTTCGCCACCACCACCACCACCATAACAACCAGAGAGACCAGCACCGACACGCCGCAAGACTCACCAGTCAAGAGCGCCGCCCCACCACAACCCACCAGGCACCGCCGCCGACGACCCCCCCAGATACATTAGGGAACAAGCCAGACGCCCAGCACTCCTCCCAACACCGCCACCGCACCTCCGACTGCCGCCACGACACCACAGCACCCCCTGCACATCACAGCGCCCGATTCCTCGGCCCCGCATCCACTGGTCATCACCACCGCCACCCACCCTCCCCAGGCCCTACTTCAGCCAGCCACGGACCTACCGACAACCACCACCACCCCCCGCCACCACTCCTACAAGATCTTCTGGAGTGGCTGTCGTATCACACCTCCCCCCCAACCTGGCACTGAAAGCAACGGTTCCCCGGCCAAACCACCCGCCTCCTCCACCACCAGCCGCTGTGCGACGGAGCGACAGACAGACAGCCAGACGACCCCCCCTACCCCCGACTCCCCCCCCCCCCGACCCCCCCGACCCCCCCCCCCCCTCCCGGACGAAATCAGCGAGTGCTGGAAGTCCAGTCCCGTCAAAAATTGCACTTGCACTTGCATTACCATCAAAGCCTCAATAGCGCAGTCGGTCAGACTCGCGGTCAAAAATGTCACTTTTGAAACCAGGACTGGCATGGTTCGAGTCACAGCTTTTCGGTGTTTGTTTTTTTAAGTTTTTTGTTTGTTTGTTGTTATTGTGCTGCACGAATTTAATTATTTCCATATTCCTTCAACAGGACTGCTTCCTCTGCCGAGAAAAAAAATTTTTTTTTTTTGTGGTTGGGGTTTGTTTGGTTTTTTTTTTGTGGTGTGTGGAAATAGTCTCCACCGGACTTGGAGCAGCCATCTTGGCCGGAATGGAACTGACGTCTTTTGACGCAATAAAGTTAATTGACGTCAATCTTATAGGTGTTAGTTCTTTTTCTTACAAACTTTCAGTTCGTCAGCTATTGTTTCACGCCATACCTTCAGTTGCATCCTAATTATCAGAAGAAAAGAAAAACAAAGTTGCAAATTTTGTCATTGTTTCTGTATATATTCTTAAAAGGCCTAAATATTACTAAATTTTGGTTTAATTGTCTTTGCTAATCGTGTTTCTTTTTTCATTGGGATTTTCATTGGGGCGGTCCGTGGCGCAACGGTAAAAGCGCCTGCCACCAATGCAAGAGGTGCGAGGTTCGATACCCGGTTCCGGCGGCGTCGGACTTTTCTCCTCTAGTAAGTGTCACCATTAATTCGGGCGGACCGTCGGGGGTTCTTTCTCCGGGTACTCCGGCTGTTTCCTCCCCCTCGAATTTGGTATTAATTTCAGTGCACTTAATCAAATTTCAAAAATATAAAAAACGATTTAAATTTCCAAAAATTTCAGTAGCTCGCTTGAGCTTGCCCTTAGCACCACGTGAATGTTCTGTGTTTATGCCTGACAATGTGTGAGGAAACTTTATTTTCTAAGGATGAAGACAGTAGGCACGCAGGCCTTTTTACATGTCTGTCCTTAATAACATGTTAAATAAATGTAACAGCAGAAACGGTCACATGACAAATAAATAAAATAAAAAGAAGAGATAATAATAATAATAATAATAATAATAATAATAATAATAATAATAATAATAATAATAAACAGAAATATTTCGCGCGCACACACACACATACACAGACACACACACACACACACACACACATTCAGTCAGATGTAAGGCAGCACAAGGGTAACGTATGATGCCTATTACTCAAGTGATGCGTTACAATCACGCACGCACCCACACATACAGACGCACACATACGCACGCGTGCGCATACATTTGATTTAAATAACCTAAAAGTGATCATAGCTTATATATTATGAAAGAATAGTAACTCTAAGATTTCAACTAAAAACTGAAAGAGTAAAGTTAAAACTTCAAAAGTATACTATTGAACACTAACCGTCAACTGTAACTATTGAATTGAAAATATCACACACACACACACACACACACACACACACACATACTGACACATGCGCACACGTGTGCTAGTTGTAAGGCAGCACAAGAATAAAGTAAAACGCCCATTACTCGAGTGATGCGTTACACACGCGCGAGCGCGCGCGCGCGCACACACACACACACACACACACACACACACACACACACACACACACACACACTCAAGTGATGCGTTACAATCACGCACGCACGCACACATACTCACACGTGCACATACAATAGATTTAAATAAACATAAAAATGATCATAGATTATATTAAAAAAATATTAACTCTAAGACTTTAACTTGAACTGAAAGATTAAAGTTAAAACTTCAAATGTAAACTATTGAACACATCAACTGTAACTATTGAGGAATTGAAAATATTACATTATACGCACACACACACACACTCAGTCAGATGTAAGGCAGCACAAGGGTAACGCATGATGCCTGTTACTCGAGTCCGTGCGATGCGTTACAATCGCGCATGCACACATACATGTGTGCCAGATGCAATGCAGCGCAAGAGAAATGCAAGACGGTCATTACTCTAGTGATGCGTTGCACCACACACACACACACACACACACACACACACACATTCAGTCAGATGTAAGGCAGTACAAGGGTAACGCATGATGCCTGTTACTCGAGTCGAGCGTTACAATCACACATGCGCACGCACACACACACACACACACACACACACACACACACACACACAGAAAGAGAGAGAGAGAGAGAGAGAGAGAGAGAGAGAGAGAGATGAAATGAAACTTTATTTTCCAAGGATAAAAGAATAGGTGCGCAGACCTTTTTTTCATTCTTGTCCTTGCTACAAACTACATGAAAATACACACACACACGCACGCACACACAGAGGTATACACACACACGCCGGCACGCACACGTGCTTGCACACACACACACACACACACACACACACACACACACACACACGGAAGTACGTAAATCAGAGTTAGGTCAGACCCCGCTACGGCTCAAACATTGTATTAAAGGCCGGGACAAACGTGGTTTCGTGATGTATGTCCGGGGCCTTCAACCAATGCCCACGTCAGACGAAGCACAGTCCCGACCCACGTCTGGCTAATATGCATGTCACGACCCCGCTTCCGGGGCGCGAACTATGAGTGCTACCACTCGAGACACACCCGACCCACACTAACACAAACCTAACACAAACACCAGAGGGACAATGACGACGACATTTATTACATAACCCTAACAATGATCAACTATTCTCACGCAATCCTAACCACGCATTCACACGTCACATTCACACACACATACGCCCAAACTCCCCACCCCGAATATCCGTTATACACAATACAAAATAACAAATAAATAATAAATCAAATACAAAAACAGATTAAGAAAACTAATATATAATAAACTAATATCCTTAATAAAAATATAAAAGAAAACTGAGGCTGAAAAGCCTAAATCCTAAGCCACCGGACCCCGACGGAAGCACAAGTGTCAAGCGCTAACGCCAGTTAGACCAACGCCTTTGCTTCCGCAAAAAGTCCCTCAAAGCACGTGGCTCCTTAAATAACACAGTATTTCAAATAGCACAATATCAAATATACGATGAATCAAATATGCTTACTAGAACACAAATGAACATCGAAAAAAAGTGAATGTAGTTCGTAAGCTACTGAAACTGCCTAGCACGAACGACGAGTTCGAATTAAACTAATGATTTCGCAAACTAGACATTTACAGCACAAGGCTCCTTTAACTAACACGTTTCAGAATAAGCAATATCACATATATAAATATAATATATCTCACGTCACGGGACCTTCTCGCCGGAAGCACAACCGTTAAGCTCAGCACAGCTGGCCGCTCTTGCTTCCCCGATAAGGCTCTCCGTAACACAGGCTGCTTTTAAATAATACAATTTCTCAAAAACTTTCCGTCACTGTGACAATGCTCCTCTCACAATATAGTCACTACGAGGAGATGAAATAAATATCAAAACGTTCTTTACGAGATTATAAAAATACAAAACTTCACTTAACAGGTTAGAAATAATTACATGGGACGACCCGACCTGACTAAACACGAGGCGTGCCGCGACACTGACAACAGCACCTAGGTCCGGCGTCGTAGCCCACACGGCAGAGTGACAGTCAGCCTCCAATCTCAGTACCACAGCACGGTGGCAGACTTAGCCGGTTAGTTCTTTAAGGTTTTGGCCCGTTGAATTGGGCGGTCCGTGGCGCAGTGGTTAAGGCGCCTGCCACCAATGCCAAAGGTGCGAGGTTCGATACCGGATTCCGGCGTCGGACTTTTCTCCTCTGGTAAGTGTCACCGTTAATTCGGGCGGACCGTCGGGGGTTCTTTCTCGGGGTACTCCGGTTCTTCCACCCCCCCCCCCCACCCCCATCCCCCCACCCCCCACACTTCGGTACCGGTCTCAGGCCACTTTACAAATTTCAAATACAAGCGATCAAAAATCTCTGTAACTTCAGTAGCTGACTGGCCCTTCGTTTGTCTTGTACTGTGTTTGTCTTAAATGGCGTAAATCCGTGTCTGTTTCGTGAGTGTGTGTGTTGGGTTTCAGGCGCGGCGCTTTGAGTCGATTTCCCCAAAATTGAGAAAAAAGCGCCTATATAATAACGGTATTATTATTAATTTGGACCATCGGATTAGGATGCACTAAAACACAAGTGCAAAAATACACATAAATAACTAACAAAAGAAACAAGATAATTACATCACCCTTCCCGCAACTTTAACTGCCGTCTTTTATATTCCCTTCACCTCTCTCCCGCAACAATAAATTCAATCTCACAGAATACACATTTACACCTCACCACATGACTCACTTCCAAATTTACACCCCGACGCTAAATAGTGAGATGGCCTTAGACGCCTGCTCGGCGTTAAACCCCCAATAACTAATCCGCTGCTAGATACTCTAGACAGTACAAAATACAACAGATGGCATTCGCTTCTACTTTCTATTCTTACACTTGCCCCCTATTACATACTAACCAAAATAATAACAGAACAAACAAACACAACCAACTCCCCCCCCCCCCCCCCCCCCCCCCCCCCCCGAGCAAATGGACACTAAAGAATTGTTGCGTGTACTTACTGCCATCCGTGAAGACGCCCCGGCTAGGACGAAGACAAACAAGGACAAGACAAGCCAGGGGTTAAGTCGTCGCAGCTCTTCTCTCCTTCCTCGGACACCGGTTATGGGACGACCGAAAACCGTATCGCAGGGCCGATACAACAGAACGACACAGCTGCTTGTGGCCTTCAGCAAATGGCGAACCACGCCTGAAAGACCACCCTATTGGACTGCTGGAAAAAACGACTGACTCGTTCACAGTTGGAAAGGCGACTGACTAACAATTCCGTTATCGTACGTATTGCAAAAAAGCGCTCAGTAAATCGAGCGGTGAAAGTTCATGTGAAACAAGCACCACCCGATAGCGTTTAGACTGAGCAATCACGTGTGTTACGCCGACCTGCAAACTCTCGCACGGCAGCAAATACTCGTGTACAGGCAAATACTAGACACCTATGCTAACGCTACCCGGTGACTAACTAAATCCTGTCACCCCTCTAAACTTACTCCCTTACAAAATTAGACGAAAATAAACCGTGTCGTGACAATGCATTTCACACGGTACATGAAACACAACTACATAATATACATATACATTGCACACTGTTAAGACTACATCTGGTATATTGAACGCAAAACTGTAAGCATAAACGTCAAGATTATATAGACGTTTTACTTCCTCCTGACTAACCAAACACACATTCATGCACGCAAGAACACACACACACACACACACACACACACACACACACACACACACACACACACGCACGCACACACACACACGCACGCACACACACGCACACCAGCATAAACAAGCATGCACAAAACACACTGTTCCTCACACATGCACGCACACACATGCACACGCGCCTACATACTTACATGTTTGATAACAGTCATTAATCAGAACGCAGTAGTCGCGTGCGCTTTGTTCGGCGGCTCAATTAAGTGCCGGAATAGTCTTGCCTTGAAGGAGGACAATGAAGATGCCTCGGTAATATTGGCCGGAAACGAGTTCCAAAGTTTGGCCCATGAATAAGACAGACTAGTTTTGAATATATCCAGTCGTGGCCTAGGTACTGACAGTTTGTTCCTTGATGTCTTGTATGGTGTGTTAGCATACTTAAACAAATCCGAGACGTACCGCGGGGTTTTGGATATCTATCTATCTATTTATATCCCGTAGTCTTGCCGACCGTTGGGGCACCACTGTTGACTTGACAACCAGCTCCCTCCATTCCTCTCTGTTCTCTGCCATTCATAGCGTATCGCCCAGCCTCAGTCCTGTCCACTCTGAGATATTGTCCTCCCATCTGTTCCTCTGTCTTCCTCTCCTTCGTCCTCCTTGCAAAGTACCTTGCAGGATTGTTTTGGCAAGCCCTGCTGAACGCGTGACATGCCCATACCACTTCAATTTGCGTTTTTTCATCATGGCTAATAGGTCTTCATAGGGCCCGATGGCTTGCCTGATTCTGCTTCCCACTTCCTCGTTCGTGATGTGATCTCTGTATGGAATGCCAAGCAGCCTTCGAAAACATCTCATTTCAGTAGCTTGTATCTTCCTTTCAAGGTCTGCTGTGGGGGTCCACGACTCAGAGGCATACAAGAACACTAAGGAGCGCATCAGTCTGATCTTGGAGCAGAGCGTGATGTTTCTGTCCTTCCATATGGTCTTCAATCTTGTCAGTGCTGTTGTTGTCTGCGCAATCCTGGACAGTATTTCTGGTTTTGATCCCTCGTCTGTGGCGGTCCGTGGCGCAGTGGTTAAGGCGCCTGCCACCAATGCTAAAGGTGCGAGGTTCGATTCCGGGTTCCGGCGTAGGACTTTTCTCCTCTAGTAAGTGTCACCGTTAATTCGGGCGGACCGTCGGGGGTTCTTTCTCCGGGTACTCCGGTTCTTCCGCCCCCTCCACTTTGGTGTCAGTTTCAGCCAACTTAATAAAATTTCAAATACAAAACGATTTCCAAATACCGTCACTTCAGTAGCTCGCTTGAGCTTGCCCTTAGCACCACGTGAATGTTCTGTGTTTACGTACAGTGTGTGAGTGAATGCGCGTGATTCACGTGAGCGTGCTTATTGGGTTCAGTTTGCGGCTACATTCTGCGCATTGAGTTATATTATAAATATGAGAAATGCGCCATAAAAATTATAAATACCATGTAATTAATCTGTCACAATGGCTCCTAAGTATTTGAATTTATTAACTGTTTCCAGTTTTTGGCTTCCAATCATGACGTCAGTGCCAATGCCACTGGTGATATTTGTCATCCGTTTGGTCTTCTCTGCACTGATTTCCATCCCATACGCAATGGCTGTACTGTCCAGCTTTTCCACCAGCTGAGTTAGCTCCTTCTCTGTTCCTGCAAGGCCATCAATGTCGTCCGCTAAGCGCAAGTTCGTGATTGTTCTGCCTCCAATACTGACAGTTCCTTGATGATCTTTCAGAGCGTCTGTCATGATTCTTTCCAGGAAGATGTTGAAAAGAGTAGGTGAGAGCAAGCAGCCTTGTCTGACTCCGACTGTAGTCCTAAACCAGTTTCCTATTTTGCCGTTGAAGCAGACTGCGCTAGTGGCCTTGTTGTAAAGGTTTGTTTTGACTTTGATCAGGTTGGCATAGATGTTGTATAGCTTCATGGTGGACCAAAGGGCTGCATGCCACACCCTGTCAAACGCTTTCTTAAAATCCACAAAGACATGATAGAGGTCTTGCTGGTGCTGGAGGTACCTCTCACATAGAACTCTCAGATTGAAGATCTGCTCAGTTGTGCTGCGCCCTGGTCTGAAGCCTGCCTGTTCCTCAGCTATGATTTCCTCTGCCTGTGGCTTCAGCCTGTTCAGTAGGATCTTTAACATGACTTTGCCTAGGTGGCATATAAGACTGATCGTGCGATAATTCTGGCACTGATGTAAGTTGCCTTTTTTTTTGGGAGAGTTGTTATATGTGATTGGGTCCATGGTGTGGGCCAATCCCCTGACTGCCAGATCTTATTGCAGATTGTTAGTAAGGCGCTTAGCATGTCTTCTCCCCCTTTTTGGACTAGTTCTGCAGGGATGTTGTCTGCTCCTACTGCCTTCCCTTTTTTCAGCGACTTTACTGCAGCCTCTACTTTTTCTCGGAGGATGGGATAGTTGCCATTGTTGGTCACGGGTGGGTTGACAAGTATGCCTGGGTCCCCTGTAGCTCGGTGGTTGTACAAATCTGAGCAGTACTCTGTCCATCTCTTCAGTATGTCTTGGTCTTCCGTGAGACAGTTCCCTTCACTATCTTCAATGATCGAGGAGCGTCCTTGTTTTACACTGGTCAGGTTTTTCACCATCTGGTATGCTTTTTTGCTATTATTTTTGTTCAGATTTTCTTCTACGTGTTTACACTGATCTTCAATCCACTTATTCTTTGCCATTTTCATGCTTTTCTTGATATCCTGGTTAATTTCCCTGTATGTAAAGAAAAAATCTGACCACATCACTCCCCTGCTCAAGCTCCTTCACTGGCTCCCCATCCCCCAACGCATCCAATACAAGATTCTGTCTCTCTGCTACAGATCCCTGAACAACTACGCTCCCGCCTATCTCTCCAACTTACTTCACCCCTACACTCCTCCCCGCTCCCTCCGCTCCGCCTCCGACCCTCTCCGCCTCCTCATCCCCCGCACCAAACTCAGCACTTTCGGCCCCCGCTCCTTCTCAGTATACGGTCCATCCACCTGGAACACTCTCCCACTCTCTCTCCGTCAGAAACACTCGCTCTCCTCCTTCCAGTCCGCCCTCAAAACTCACCTCTTTCAACAGTTCTAGCACTATATCACCACACTCCCCACCCCAAGCTGACCGTCGTAATGTATTTTCACTATTTGTGTTACGCGAGTCATTGTCTAAAGCGTGCGCATGCGTGTGCGAGTTGTGAGTGCGCGCTTAGAGTTATAATTATATAAGATAAGCGCATTATAAATACCGTAATTATTATTATTATTATTGTTTAGCTCCTTCTACCTCTGATTTCTTTTTCTTTAATTCTCGACGCTTGTCACATAGAGCAAAGATGGCAGCTCTAACCCAAGGTTTCTCTGCTTGTCGGTGTTTGCGAAGGATCTCACTGGCTGTTTGGGTTACATCAGTGTTAAATGTGTCGATCAATGTGTCCACATCCGTGTCTTCTGCACCTAGAAGTAGCAGTGGCGCGAATTATCCGCCTATCTTTGCCTAGAAGGCTTCCGCTACCTTTGGGTCTTTCAGCTTCTCGAGGTCAAACTTGATTCTGCTGGGACCCTGCTTGTTGACCTTCTTTAGGCGGAGTCGGAAGGTCATTATCACCAAGTCATGGTCGCTTCCAATGTCTGCTCCTGGAAAACTTCTCGTCTTGGCAATGTTCACACTGGTTTGGAAGCGTCTCTTCACCATGATGTAGTCAATTTGGTTATGGTGCTCTCCGTTCGGGCTGTGCCATGTCCAGCTTCTGGATGCTTTGTGTGGGCCAAACGTGTTCATCAGCTTTAGATCATCTGAGCTGGCAAATTCCAGGAGCCTTAAGCCTCTGTCGTCGGTCTCTGTATTGCAGTAGCGTCCGCCCAGTTCTTAACAACATCCTCTCCTAAATTTGGCATTCCAGTCTCCCTGCACCACAAGAATGTCTTTTTTGGGGGTCTGGTCCAAGACTTCTTGCAGTTGGTCATAGAAGTCTTCTATTTCCTCATCGCCATAGTCTGTTGTTGGGGCGTAAACTTGTACAATGGTGATATTAAATGTGGTTGCCCTCAAGCGTATGGTGATAAGCCTACTGGAGACTGGCCGACAACTCAAGACAGACTAGTTTTGAATACATCCAGTCGTGGCCTTGATGTCTTGTATGTTGTGTTAGCATACTTAAACAAATCCGAGACGTACCGCGGGGTTTTGGATATGCGGACTTTAAACATTAACACGCCCTTATTGAACAGAAAGAGGTTACGTAACGGAAGCATGTCAAAGACCCTGAGTCGCACGTCAGTGCTGTCTCTGCTATTAGGAAGGATTAGCTTGGCTGCCCTCCGGTGGAGGGAATTAAGCCTCTTTAAGCACGCATCACTACACCCGTCCCAGACCTGTAGATGCGTAGTCAATGTGGGACTGGATGTGAACGCTGAAGAAGAGTTTTCTAGTTGGTGAATTCGTAAAGTAAATAAGTTTTGAAAGGAGAAATAGATTTCTGGATACAATTTTGCACACACTGTTTACATGCGCATGCCATGTCAATTGATCGTCTATAATGACGCCTAACAGGCGGCGCTCCTTAACTTGTTTAATCGGCTCACAGTTAAGGGAAAGGCTAAGTGACGGTGGGTTTAGCTGGTGCTTTTGACGTGTAGTGATTAACATGCACTCTGTTTTAGATGGGTTAGGTATCATCTAGTTGTCTCGGCACCAATTTGAGACGCCTAACAGACTATGTTGCAAAGAAGAATTAATTGTAGATATTTTTGCCGACGACACGTTGAGAGTAGCGTCATCTGCAAACAAATTGCACCGCACATTTGATTGTGAGATACATAAAGGCAAGTCATTAATAAAAATTAAAAACAAGAGAGGGCCTAAAATAGACTCCTGGGGCACTCCATGCTTAATTACACCTTCTGAGGAACCCTTACCGTTGACAAAAACATACTGAGATCTATTGCTTAGATAAGATTTAAAGAGGGCAGCGGAATCTGTGTCTATGTGGTATGCCAACAACTTCTGTAGCAACAGTTCATGGTTGACTAAGTCAAAAGCTTTAGAAAAATCTAAACATACCACACCGGTCATTTCAGCATTGTTTATTGAAGTTAGCCAGGTATTGGTCAGATGAGACAGAGCCGTGTGACAAGAGTGGTGGGGTCTGAAGCCTGACTGTAACGGATAAATCAAGTTATGTGTCTTCAGGAAGTGACTCAGGAATTGGCCTGAATTTGTTGGGGTCAGTGAGGTCTTTAGTTTAGGCAGCGGAATGACTTTAGCTATTTTCCAGCTTCTTGGGAAAGTACCTTGCTGGATTATAAGATTGTAGATAAATGTTTAAGATTCAACCACATAGGGGAGAGACAGTTTTAAAAAGAAACTATTAATGCCGTCATGACCAAGGGAGCGTTTATTTTTCAGCTGACTAATAGACTTGCCTACGTCGAAAACAGTTAAGTAGGGAATACTAAAAAAAAGTCGTTTGGCGCCAGTCTCTCGTCGCAAAAATTACTAAGTTTTACAGAAATAGTCGGCTTGTTTAGGTTATTAGTACTTTTATTCAAAAGTGAGTCGGCAGCAGACAGCAAATGTTGATTAAAAGTATCAGCAGGTATAGAAGTACATGGTGGTGTTTGACGTGATTTGGTAAAGGCATTGAGGGCTCGCCAGACAGATACGGTATCAGTTTTATTATCCATCAAGCGCTGGAAGTGTTTTTTCTGGGCCTCGTGCACCAGGTATTTTACGCGGTTGCGCTGCTTGCGGAAAGCAGCATAATCTTTGTTCCGCTTCAGTTCATTTCGGAGAGCCATGGCGTCTTTAATGTCCTTACTTAACCACTGAGGTAACAGTGCGTGTTTGACTCTCTTCTCACGTAGTGGCGCATGCTTGTCAAGTACACCAAGGAACAATCTGTACCATTCGGCCAACGCTTCTTCAGGAATATCGTAGTTATAAACTGACTGAAAAGAGATTCCGCTCAGGTCGGCGAGAAACGCGTCCCGATGGAAGTGTTTAAACGACCTGTAATGAATGTATGCTGGTTTTTACGACATGGCTTGTCCACCTTCAGAGCCCAACTACAGCACACATGTTAGTGGTCGCTGATCGCCACTTGAAGAACACGAGAGCTAAGGACCCTTGACTTGTTGGAAGTGTATACATGATCAATTAGAGTGGCAGACGACTGCGTAACTCTAGTTGCGGATGTGATAAGCTGCTTGAGGCTTATCATAGTAATAGTAGACTCCCAAGCAAGGCGTGGGGAAAACATTTTAATATTAAAGTCTCCGAGCAGTAAAATATCAGAGCTGCAATAGTTAACGGTGTCCGCCATTTGTAAGAAATCGTCGTATCACTCAAATGATGCAGACGGATTTCTGTAGACAAATCCAACAAGCAAAAAGGCCGATTTGTTTGTCTTCACCTCAACCCACACGCTTTCAAGTCTGATTCCAGGTCTGTTCTTCTGCGTGTAAAGTGCGCAATAGAATCATGACTATAGACAGCTAATCCTGTTTGTTGAGGACGTACAGGATCGCGCCGGATTACAGAAAACTCCGGTATCAAAATGGACAAATCACTTATGTCAGAATGTAATCGAGACTCTGTGATTCCAAAAATGTGAAAGGGGTGGGTTGAATCAGAAGGACGGTCAAATCGGGAATCTTATTCAGCAAATGATAGATATTTAGATGCCCCACGTGTAAACTGTGAAATTGTAATGAGTTACTAGACATCTTAAAAGACTAGAAGTTTAATTCAAGAAAATGAAAAAAGAAAACATAAGCATTTGAAATAAAATGGTACATGAACACACGTTTCAGAAGCAATGTCTGAACTAAACACAACAGTCAATAATGGCTTGCAGACGTGATGCAGAATGTCCGACAGTATATTTGTCTAGGCAGGAACACTAGCACTGTGATAGTGTTTTAAACAAAAGAGATCTATAGAGTCCGGTGTGAAACATTAATTCCACAACTACTGTAAATTGTCTATGGCGCTGAGTCACTGAGAGTCAACGATGAGAACAGCACATGAGCATGAGAGAGAGAGAGAGAGAGAGAGAGAGAGAGAGAGAGAGAGAGAGAGAGAGAGAGAGAGAGAGAGAGAGAGAGAGAGAGAGAGAGAGAGAGAGAGAGAGAGAGAGAGAGAGAGAGAGAGAGAGAATGAATGAATGAATGATACTTTGTTTCTCAAGGATGGAAACAATAGACGCACAGGCCTCTTTTCCTGTTTGTCCTTGCTAAACTACAACATTAAAACAACATGTTAACAGCACAAACAAGCGGCCACACCCACAGGTCACTTGTGTTACATTCCGATATAAGTTCACAAGTCGCTGAAGGTTACATTCGCGCACACACGCAAGCACACACACACACACACACACACACACACACACACACACACACACACACACACACACACACACATACACACACACACACACACACATAGTGATACAAAGCCTGGAGAAAAAAGAAAAAGTAGTTAACCCCATCAAAGTCTCCAGGGCAGACTCCAGGGTGGGGAAAAGTACAAAGTAATAATACATTTACAAGAAAAAAATATAAACAGAAATCAGTGTTTGCATGTATACAAATGTGCATCGGGTATTTACAAGAAATTACACGGTAAAAAAAATGGTTAAAAGAGAATACGCTAATATAGCTGTAGGGGGAAAATAGGCACTTACAAGAATAACTTCAACAAGTCTACGCTATGTACGTATTGAAGGTTTACTACACCAACTTCACTGAGAAAAGAAAAGCCATAGTCACGTGAGAAACGAAAAGCCATAATCACGTGGTTTACTCTTTACAGCATTTCAAGTATTCCTGAGATACTTCAGCAGCTGGGTTTTAATTGTTCTAACCGATGGCGCTGCTCTAATATCTGCCGGAACAGAATTCCATAATGTGGCCCCAAAATAGGACAAAGATGACTTGTAAATATCCAAGCGGGGCATTGGTACTAGCATATTGTTTCCTGGTGTTCGGCTGGACCTATGGGCAAAACGGAATAAATTTGTGAGATCAGTAGGAGATTCTGAGAGGGTGATTTTGAGTATGTTTATTAAAGATAAAACGTTTGTGAAGAGGTAAAACAGCTAGCAACTTGAGTTTGTCATCTGTACTAATGTTTTCTGTGGGTCTGTCAACAATTAGTTTAATGGCCTTTCTGTGGAGTGAGTTGAGACTTTTAAAGTTAGCATCACTACTCCCGTCCCAGATAGTAGAGGCATAATCCAAATGTGGCTGAATATGATAAGAGAGAGAGAATGAATGAATGAATGAATGAATGAATGAATGAATGAATGAATGAATGAATGAATGAATGAATGAATTTTGTTTCTGTTGATGTTGAGCAGCCAAGTGTCAATCATATGAACCAAGGCAGTGTGACACGAATGTTTAGGGCGAAAACCAGATTGATATTTATTCAGGAGAGACTTTTCTTCCAGGAATTCGAGAAGTTGTTTGTGTACATGCTTTTCAATAGGCTTCAACAGAATAGGTAATATGGATATGGGCCGAAAATTATTTGGATCAGATGTGTCTTTTGTTTTGGGTATAGGTACCACTTTAGATTTTTTTTTAAGCCGCGGTAGGTTGTAAATATAGGTTAAGCTTTTCACAATGTATGGAAGAGAAAGTTCGAGGCTAAAACCATTGATACCATCAACGCCACCTGACTTTTTGTTCTTGAGACTAGAAATAAATCTGCCCACTTCATGTACAGCGATGAACCCCT